>JACSVZ010000027.1:5106923-5358034 GCA_014706295.1 Lycocorax pyrrhopterus obiensis
CCAGAGGAAGCCCTAATGATGCAGAAACACGAGTCATTATGTGCATATTTTGCATTATTATTTTTGCCTGGTTTGCATGGCCTGTATTTGTATAAATAAGGCACCTAATTTTATTTTAGATGGAACGTTACCAGAGCACGGAGCCAGTCTTTTGGCGTGCTGTCAGATGGGGTTCTGTATCCTAATGCTGCAAGATGATTCTTGGGTTTTCTGAGCCCTGTCCCAAACAATGCTGCATTCAGGGGCTCCAGTAGCATCCATGGATCAGCAGTGGCCACAAGCTTAACAAATCAGAATATTCCTTCCCAGCAGAACAATGAAGCAGCTGAACATCAGCAGCTCCCAGCCAGCTGACTGCTAAAGGAGTCACCAGGCATTTCCAAAGAAAGCCTTTGGAATACTGGGACTGTACCTTGGCACTTGGGCTTGTGGAGTGAGCAGAGGTGTAGTTATCACAAGGTTTTGTTAATTGTGCAACACTCCAAGGGCTCAAGGGACAACAGGAGGAGAGGGGGCTGAATCTGTCCAGGGCTTCATGCAGTGCCCTCCCGACCACCTGAATTCCTCCTTCACCTGCCCACCATGGCTTGTCCCTCCCTTTCTCCACAGCTTGGTCCTTCCCACACCTGAAGACTTGTCAGGGTTTCCCCTTCATCCCCTCTAAACCAGTGTCGACTCCTTCCCCAGTTCAGCCAGAGCGTGGACAGAGTTGGGAAAGTGTCACACCAGGTATGTGTTAGAACATGGTGTAGGAAATAAGGCTGCACATCATCAGTGCAGGGGCTGATGCAGCATCAGGTTATACTATTTGTGAGTGGTTGTTTCCTGAGTTACTGGAGAGTTGGGAGCAAGGAACAGGAGCTCAGTCATGGGCTTTGTCTTCCTGCATGTTTCTGGATCTTTCTGCTGGGTTGAAGGATTTTATAGCCCTTCAGCATCCCTCACAAGAAGGTTATTTAGAAGCATCAGCTTGCCTGGATGCCACTGGGACAAAGCCACGGCTGCAGAATTCACACCCCACTGAACCAGGGTGAGGGAATCAGGCAGGATCTTTCTCATGGTGCACATCTATCCAGCCACCAGGCAATGCCCTGGCGTTCGCCTTTTAGGCAGGTGTTTTTGCAGTTTTGTCCCCTGAAATGCCTGAAGGTAGCAAATGCTTTAACACAGTGGTGTATAGTCCAACGTGCAAAGCTGAATTCCCAAAATTGAAGGCTGAGATAATCGTGATGTGACAGGTTACAGTTAATATGGACACAGGGTTTGGAAAGAGAAGGTAAATGAAGGTGAAATGTCCTTTTTAAGTACCTGAGTGCTGTAACATCAGAGTGGAAGGAACGTAATAATAGATCATGAAGTCAGTTGTTGGTCAGTGCAGGAAGCCAAATCTTCTAAATACATCCATAAAATAAGCTCAGCCATATCCAGCAGGGCTCCCTGGTCCTTGCAGCTCCCACTGAACTGCTCTGCAGCTTTCCCTCTCCAGCCTGTGTTGGCCAGGGTCCTCCATTCCCATTTGCCCTTTGTAGGGGCCTGTGTTGTGTTCTGTTTAATATTTTCTTCTGGCTGCCTGGCAGGATGATTCTCATCTCCCCAGGTGTTTATAGGTGATCACTTCCACCTTTTCCTGCTCCTCAGTAGTTCTGTGAGTGTCACATATTTAAATGAGTTCCTTGCATGACAGGCTCAGTGCTCCAGCTGGCTCAGGGTGTGATGGGAACAGAAAGGAGAACCCACCTGACTGCTGAGCTTTCTTCTGCTTTTTACTGTCCCTTTATAGGTTATGTGCTTTTATTTGACAGATTAAAAAGTTAGAGATTATGGGCAGATGACAGTCTCTCGTTTGCTGCTATCCCAAGCCTGTTCTGCTCTTTCCTGGTTAGATCTGGGGTCACAGGATAATTCTGCCTCAGGATAGCACTCAGGGCACCGTCCTGCCCAGAGCACGGTAATGTGGTTTCTGCACTCAGATTTTACAGTGTCCCAGCCAGATTTTCACATGGAAACTGGGAGTGTGTTTTACTGCTCTACACACGGAGCAAACTGCTTTCCTCTACCTGTGCTGGCAGTGACTTCCTCCTGTGTGCATTGAAATAAACCACAAAGCGTTGTGTTGTCCTGGAGGCTTTTCAAAGAACTTCCCTTTGACTCTTTATCTGTTTCAAGCCTGCTGTGCTTCCAGAGCTGGAAAAGGAGTGTGCAGTGCTCCCCTGCTGCAGAGAGAGCTCGGCTGGTCTGACGCAAATAGAAATGAAAGTTCAGTGACTCCTGTGTTTAGTGGTTTGGCATTCTTTCAGTGCAAGGTTAGTGTTTTATATTTAAGGAGACGGATTTTAATATTATTCCTGTTCCTACATCTCCCAGTTTTAGACTTTATTCAGCGTTCATTAGAGCTGGCTTAGCATCCATCTCCCATTTTCCTTCCCCTGACCTTACCCAGTGGGTTTGCAGAGCTGGTGGATGACTCAAGGGTCAGCTGGGTTGGAGCTGAATCAGCCTCATCAAATTACAGTCAATTTGCTTAAACCTTGGTTTGTTGAGGAAGATGTGGCAGTGGTCACTCGCAGTTTGCTAATTTTATTTAGAAAAAAATGACATCATTACAAAGAACTCTTTTAACCTAATTTCAAAGCGGGCTGGAGGCTGCAGATGAATGGAGTATTCCTCACCCTGCCCTGTCTGCTCCCTCCGTACAGGAAAGGAGTGGTGCAGAACGCGCTCCAAATGGCATTTCCTATTTTGTTCAACTGGCAGCATCTGAACACTGAGTCCATGCAGGCCAACTGCAGAAATCTCACCTGCACCTGAAATGAATTTAATTGCAGTTTTTCTGGCCCTCAGGGTGGATCAGAACCTTGTAGACATGCATAGTTTGAATACTGTAGACATGCATATTCATGATCAGGACAGACTTGGATCATTTTCCTGGTGCAGGGAGGTTATACCGACTGGACAGTTTTTTGGTCTGTTTTTCCAAGAGCAGCAGGAATATTTTAGCCATAGTTCTGCCAACGCAAATCCTGTTTATCTGAGTGCTCTTGTGAGAGGCTGATTTGCTGTGAGACAGTTTATGAGCAATTTACTGAAAGACTTGAAGTCCTGCTTGACAGCGGAGTTTATTTTGAGATTTACCTAAAATAAAGTCTTTGAGCAGCACTGAACTCTCGATAGGGAGACCTGGTATCACATAGGAAAGGCACAAGTACCTGAGGCACAGAGTGAAGTTTGCTTTAGGAAAGTCACTCACTTCCCAAAGCTCGAGGACAATGGGGTTGTTCCCTTCGGTGAGTGCAGGCTACTCATTCTTGCACTTCAAAACTAGGTAAATATGGTTTCAATGCCAGAAGTCTGCCTAAATTCCCTTCCTTAGTGAACACATGCTAAAGGCCCAGCCATGGCTGTCCATGAACATCTCTTCATGAACACAAGTTTTAATTAAATGTCTCCATGCAGATTTGCAAAGAGAATGGACTCAAAGCCTGCAGTCATGGATTTTTAATGTATATATTTCATGGAAAAAAATAACTAAGGCTTGTTAGCCCATTTGGGAGAGTAACCCAAACCACATGGGGTGTTTACAACAGGAAAGGGAATTGTCCCTGCTCCACATACTGGAGGTGTGCAGCTCCTGGATCATTCTTCCCATGCAGAGAGGAGGAAGAAAGAGCTGTGTGCTCATACTCAGTATTTCAGTTTGTGCTTTGGAGTTCACAAGCTGGAAATAGAGAATAGTTTGAACCCATCAGTTTTGATTCTCTTAACCTTCAGTGGGACTGGGTTAGCTGCTGACCAGCATAGCTGAGGCAGCCGTAGCACTCCTGATTCTGTCCTGAATTATTTGCTTTTCCTTAACATTTCCTTTCCTTTAAGCCCCTGCTGCACAGCCAAACTGAAAGCCCATCTCAGTGGGTGTCTGTGCTGTGACTGACCGAGCAGCTTCTGTCCTGGGGGACCTGTGGAGCATCAGGAAGGGCTGAGACCAAGGAGCTTCAGGGAGCACCTGCTTACGGGGAGAGCTTTGGTGTGTGTGTGTAAAGCAGAATGTGCTGCCACTCTGTGAGCAGTGCTGAGAAAGGAGCAGGTCAGGACCAGAGTAGGGCTTTTTCCAGTAGAAAATGATCCAGAATACCAACACCTGCGCTTCAACTCTCCTAAAGGAACAGCAAACTGGTGACCTGCTGGGATTCTCCAGCAGATGCTCTGTCCCTTGGATGTTGGACAGATGGGCAGGGACTGGCACAGCGGATTAGTGACGAGCCATTTGCCCGGTGCTCAGGGCTGGCAGTGCTCCCCCAAGGGCTCTTTGGCTTCTGGAGCAGAGGAGTTACAGGTCAGTGATTAATTAGGAATCCCCTGCCTGAGGTGAGTGCTCAGAGCAGGGTGGCCTGGTGGGATGTCTTTGTGTAACGGTCCTGTCCTGCAGATGTTGTTTGGGAGTGTGGGTTCCAAGTCTTACCAACTAACTTTTCTTTATTTGTACCGAGTGCATTTGAAGTTGCATCATTTCCTCGGTAAGAATAGTTTTATTTTTGACTGGAGTGTTTGTCAGGTGGGGGAAATCCTAAATGTGAGTGCTCTCTGGTGGTGGAGATTTCTGCTTCAGTGTTCCCATTTCTGCAGCGTATTTTCTGGGAGCAACTGCATGTGAATATACCCTGCCTGGACTTAAAGATTTTTTTTTTTTTAACTCCTTTCCCTAAAAATAAAAACTACAAAACAAAGTAAAAGCCTTTTTCTTGCCTTAGTGGACTTCTTTTGTAGAGAAGAATTTCTCTCCCTTAAAATGATTTATATTCTGTGACTCACTGGTTTTTATTTTCTCATTATCAATTGATGTTTTAATGAGGTAATAAAAACTGGTATAAAAACTTCTCATGAAAGAGCTGATGTTCCTCCTCGAAATAACCCACAAGAATTAAATACTGTGAATTGCTTTTTGGCTGCTGAGCTGTTGGAGAGAGGGGACTGAGGGGAGACTCACTGGGGCTGCAGCTCCTCCCCAGGGGCAGCTCTGATCTCTGCTCCCTGTGAGCAGGGACAGGACCCAGGGAACGGCCTGGAGCTGTGTCAGGGGGATTTGGGATGGAGATCAGGGAAAGGTCCTTCCCCCAGAGGGTGCTGGGCACTGCCCAGGCTCCCCAGGGAATGGTCCCGGCCCCGAGGCTGCCAGAGCTCCAGGAGCGTTTGGACAGCGCTGCCAGGGATGCCCAGGGTGGGGTTGTTGGGGTGTCTGTGCAGGGCCTGGGGTTGGACTGGATGATCTCTGGGGGTCCCGTCCCACTCTGGATATTCCATGATTCTATGACATTGCTACAGAAATTGTTCAAATGGAATTATTCCAGGGAAATGTTTTGTTGTAGCACAAGCTGTGATTCCCATGAGATACAAAGCAAGGTTTGACCCTGGGGGTGTTGCCCCAGGAGTGGACACTGGGGTTCCTTTTATCAAGGAACTTTTTTTGATCAAGGAACTGCATTGTTGTTGCTTTGAATAACGAAACCCCAGTTCTGTATCTTACACGTCAGCACTAAAATGACTGTGCTGGCTGTGAAAAGCACCAAATGGATTCATGGTCTTGTTTTGTGACCTTGCCCTGCAGAGGAATCATGGATTTAACACAGCTCAAAGCTCCCCATTTGCACTGCCCTCGTGGGTTGTTTTCTTAAGCTTTCCTGAGTTCTCCATGGGCAAGGCAAAGCCGGCTCTCCCACCAGAGCCCTGCAGGCAGGAAAACAGGCCCTGCTGTTCTTGGCCTGCTGCTGTGCTGAGCCACGCTCAGGGATGAAAAGGGGCTTTATCAGCAACGAGGGCCAAGGAGCCAGAGCTCCTGGTGGGAACATCTGAGCACAGCTCTGGAATTTTAACTCTGGTGCTAGGAAATAAAGAGAAATTAACTGAGAGGTAAATGGGAGTGTCACTTGTTCATAAACTCTGTATCCCCAAAGCCAGTCTGGAGAGGTGCCTGTTTGTCAAGCCTGGAGATGGAATCTTCTTCCCCCTCATCTCCATCTGCCTTTTGCCACAGAGTTGAAGACACAACTCATCAGAGCCCAGTAAAACCTTTTAGAACTTGGCTTGGAGGCCCAGTGTGGGATCTGTCGTCTGAGCTGAGCTGTGGGGAAGTGACAGGCAGGATGTAGCCTGCTGCCTGTGCCAGCATCCCAGCTGGAACCCCTCCGGAGCAGGGGCTCTGCAGGGACAGGCTGGCAGGGCTACATCTGGAGGTTCTGCTTAGAGACAGAGGGTGCTGAGCACTGCCCAGGTTCCCCAGGGAATGGTCCCGGCCCCGAGGCTGCCAGAGCTCCAGGAGCGTTTGGACAGCGCTGCCAGGGATGCCCAGGGTGGGGTTGTTGGGGTGTCTGTGCAGGGCCAGGAGCTGGACTCGATGATCCCTGTGGATCCCTTCCCACTCAGGACATTCCCTGATTCTATGATTCACTCAGGGACACTGAACTGTCACAGGAGGAAACTTAAACTGGGTCTGGCAATGCAAGTTTACATAATTCATTACTTAAGGAAGAGGTCAGAGTATTGGGTGCTGTGATGGTGGCTTGGCACGACACTGCAGCAGGAATGGCCTTTATTTCTTTATTTCTCCTCAGCTAAACCAGCCCCCCTTACTCCCTCTGTGGCCATGAACCCTCCAGCTGCTCATGGGGTTTAAAACCTCATCCACAATCTGCTGGATCTTTATTTTCAGCATCAGTAGTACCTTGAGCAGCAGGTCTGTGCTGCTGGGCAGGGACTTGGGAGAGTGGGTAACTCACCTTTTTCGGGTGTCCATCTCCAAAAGGTGGGAACGATTGTGCTCATTGTGATGTCCTTGTGGTTTCCATTACATATTGACGTCTCAGTGTGAATTGATCTCCTTAATACCAACAACATTGTGTGGGTTTGGTTTTTCAAGCTCTCCTCTGTGTATGCAGAATCCCCCATGGGCTCCCAGCCTGGTATCCCATCCCTTTGCACTTCTACCTGTTTGAGATCTTTCAAAAAATTAGAATTAGGGGTATTGCTAATTATGTTGACCTTATCTTTTCTAAAACATTACTGGTACCTTTCAAGCAGCATATATCTCAAAAATGTAAAATAAGTTAGCATTTTAAGCTCATTATTGTTTTGAGAAATGTGTATCAGGACACCTTCAGTTAAAAGTGATGTAGGAACAAGAGGATGTTTTGCAATTCTCGTGTCTTCCCAGTGCAGTATTCCAGGAGGAAGCTGGAGTTGGAGGCACAAACACTTCTAGAAAGTGGAATGCTGGTTGCTGCATGATATTTCTTGAGTTTTATTACACCTGCTAAAAGCTGACGCTGCCAAGATGCTGCAGAAAATTCTCAAATGAACAATAGAAAATGTCAGGGCTGTCACCACATGAGGGTGGTAATAAATTCAATAAAGAAATGCTGGAATTTGTGCCGGAGTCCATCCGGATTCGAGGCTCTCGGGCTGTGTGGAGGGGTTCTGGTGCCATCTAATGTCCCGAGGTTTAAGCACAGCTGCAGACAGGGATTGGCGCTGGAAATCCAGAGTTTGTGTGTTGATCCCTAAACCTGCTGCTGTCCTTTCTCCTCCTGAGAAACAAATGCTGTGTGAGTTCCTCAGCTGTTAACCTGGAATTATTCTGAGCTCTCCTCATGGATAACTTTCAGTAAAATAGGAATTTGTTTGGAAACATCTTCTAACTTAAACACTTTTTTTAAACTAACATCAAGTTATTTTCTGTCTTGTTTGCAGAAAGAATCGAAGGGCCAGGCAGGGATAGGAATGGTGTAGTTTAGGGTTGTTTGCACACATTCTTAGAAATTTTTCTCCTTTGGTTTAGCAGCAGTGATGATACCTAAGTGCCTTCCAGCAAAAAGGACTCATTGCTAGAGCTGAGATGCTGCAATTCCCTCCTGGGCTTCTGTCTTTGTTTACTTTCAAGTGTGATTAGACCTCTCAGTGAGGGCTTCAGAACTTCTGCTCCTCTGGCCTGAGGGGTCGTGGACAGCTACAGAATGTGAAAAAAGAATTTGCCTGTACATCCCCTTTATGAAGCAGATTAGATTTGCTCCTCACACTCGTGTTCATTTACTGTCAGTTGTAGAAACTGTAAATTCCATATCACGTGTCCAGGAGTGAAACAGAGGTGGAAATGTCCTTTGTAGATGGTGGAACTCCAAGCCAGCCTTGGGTCGTTGTCTCTGTACCCTCGGGTCTCTGTATCTCTGCTGTGCCATCCCTGCTCGGGGCATGTCCAGAGCCAGGGTTTATTGTGGTGTTTCCATAGGGTGTTGGATGGAAGAGTTCACCCAATGGCCCGGGCAGCTGCCTGTCCTGAACCTCTGCACTTTGTCTGATTTGTGCCTTTTGTCTCCTGCCGGGCAGGTTCGAGAAAGGCCGGATTTACACCTTTATCGGGGAAGTGGTTGTTTCCATGAATCCTTACAAGAACCTGAACATCTACGGGCGGGACACGATCGAGCAGTACAGGGGCAGGGAGCTCTACGAGAGGCCTCCCCACCTCTTTGCCATCGCTGATGCTGCTTACAAAGCCATGAAGAGACGATCCAAAGACACCTGCATTGTCATCTCAGGTAGGCTGGGAGGGCTCTGCATGGTGATGAGCACTTGATCTGTGTGAAATTCCAGGCAGAAGGAGAATAATTGTTTGGCTAATGACAGCGTTTTATAAAAGAAACTTCATTAATGTTAAAGCTGCTCATTTGCATTTGAATCCGTGTGTGGAGACCGGCACAATTATTTCTTATCTCATTCAAGAGCTGGTGCCAGTCAGGAGCTGGATCTGTGCCTGCAGAGGGATAATGTGAGCAGGAGCCCTGTGTCTGCTCCGGGGCGTGACCTGGGATCAGGAGTGACCTGAGATCAGGTGTGACCTGGAATCAGGAGAGCTGGGATCAGGAGTGACCTGGGATCAGCAGAGCTGGAATCAGCAGAGCTGGGATCAGCAGAACTAGGCTTGTCTCCCCTCAGGAGCTGCTGATTTATGTCACTGCCCTGACTGGCCACTGTTTGTTCCCTGCTCCATTGGAAGGGCCGTGGCTCCGGCAGTGGGAGCAGGGCTGGTACCAGAGTGATCCCTGGCTGGATCCTGGCACTTCGTTTCCTTGATGTCCCCGTGCTCGGGCAGCTCTGAAAGGAGAGAGCCCCGGGCTGGGGTGCTGAACAGTGGCCCCTTGTGCTGCTGCAGGCCAGGCTTTCTCCTCTAACAATATTCCTTTGATCCTCTGTGTGCCAGCTCTTTTCCCGACCTGTGAAATCTCACAGCACAATTGCTCAAAGTCAGCCCAGCAGCAGCAGCAGCCAGGCAGGGTTATGGCTGTGTTTAGAAAACGTCCCAAGGGCACACAAAGATTGCTTTAAAAAGAAAAACTCGAACCCCCCCCCAGGCACTGCTGGGGTAGAATTGAGGTCTTCTGACCAATGATTTGTTTTGCTTTTTTCATCTGTTTGGTCACCGTGGTGTTTCTGCCCCCAGGTGAAAGCGGGGCTGGGAAAACTGAGGCCAGTAAATACATAATGCAGTACATAGCAGCCATCACCAACCCCGGGCAGAGGGCTGAGGTGGAGAGGTAAGGCCTGGGCTGGAAAAGAAGGGAAATTCTCCTGCTTTTGGATCTCTTTCTGTGAGCTCTGCAGCACCCCATTATCAGACGGTCTCTTGTACATGCTGATTTATGCTTAACTTCTTCACGTACTGCTTTTACTCTGGGAATTTTGCAGTATTAATTGCTGAAATCACAGTGAAAAGTTTATTTTGAAAGTTCAAACTTTCAAAATCAAAACAGCATCTAGAAATCCCATCCAGCCAATATCAACCATCTAATGGCAGGACCCAATGATCTTAGAGGTCTTTTCCAACCTAAATGATTCTAAATCACTTTTCCTGGGGCAAATTGCCTGAAATTTGGGTGGGCCAGAACACCATGTGGAGTGCAAGGAGTGTATTCCATGACCTTCCAGGCTCACATGATTCCGAATTGCAAAATGTCCCTCTCTGTCCTGGAGTAAAAGTTTTGGAGCAAAGAATGTGGCTTTCTGCAGAAACAGACTTAAACCTACCCATAATGAACTTTTGAAAATGACTTGAAAAAGAGTTCAGAAAATTGGTTTCAGAATTCAAATGTGTATAGAAACTGAATTTCTGGTGCTGTTTTCAGGGCAGGGGTCTGGTCTTTGAACCAAAGAGCTTTTGCTTGCTCTGAGGAGCGTTGCTGACAGCTCCCAGCTGATTTCCCATGGGATTGCTGATGTCATCCACATCTGCCCAAATCTGCCATCAAAGAGCATCACTGCTGTCATTGAATTCTTCTGGAGAAATGGCTGTGAAAAAAAATCCCGTGGTGTGAGTGTTGGAGTCTTACCCTGTTCCCTTTTCCATCCATCCATCCATCCATCCATCCCTGTTGCAGAGTGAAGAACATCCTGCTGAAATCCAACTGTGTGTTGGAGGCCTTTGGCAATGCCAAAACAAACCGCAACGACAATTCCAGCCGGTTTGGAAAATACATGGACATCAACTTCGACTTCAAGGGAGACCCCATAGGTGGGCACATCAATAATTACCTGCTAGAAAAGGTAAGGCACACTCCCTTCCAGGGTTACAGCCCTTGCTGGAGTTACTGTTGCAATCTGGGCTTTACCAGTAGAAAGTTTTCCATTCAAACGTGTACAGCAGGTGAGGTATGAGGGCATGGAAATAAATCCAGGGCTTAATTTTTCCTCAGGAGTCAGGAAAGCCACTGCAGTGCTGGCAGCGCCCTGTTGCTGGAGCACCACGACTTCCAGGGCTCACCAGGAGCGGGGCTGTGTTACCCTAAGGATTTTGGGCGGGGATGTGAAGTTTAATCTCAGTTTTTATTTTGGATACAATTTACCCTCTGCACAGCTCCTGCTTTGTAATTCCTGCACTGAGCTCTTCCTGGAGGAGGAGATCTCCAGGGCTGTAGGGAGCAAGTCTGCTTGAGCAGTGTTATTTTGGAATAATGCCACAGCCTTGGGTGAGCTGTTGGTAGTGTTGTTTTTATATATTCCAAGTGATCCTGAGCATAATTATTTTCTTTGTGTCATTAAGTGGTGTCTGAAAACATTGGAATATGCAAAACTGGAGAAACCAGGCGTGACCCATTAACAGTTCTTGCTGTGTGAGACACGTCTGGCTTTGATTATGTGTTTGACCACATTTGCCAACACCCTTTTTTGTTTGTGTTTCTTTTTTACTTCTCCCCTTATTTCCCTGAAGTCTATTTTCAGAATAAACACTTTGTTTTAAAAAACAAAACAACAAACCCAAACATTTAACTTTGGATACTTTGATGTAAAAAGAGGGCTGGGACTGCAGCTGCAGTGACTTAAATCCTGATGATTTATTTATCCTGATTGTTTATTTCATATTCTTGACTTCTCCCAAGTTAAATTTGTTTCCATTTGAAAGCAGTGGAGGCTCTGGCCCAAACACAAGCTGTTAAGACAGTGGCTTTGCAGCAGGAACACACTGAATCATGGAATATCCTGGGTTGGAAGGGACCCCCAAGGATCACCGAGTCCAACCCCAGGCCCTGCACAGACACCCCAACAACCCCACCCTGGGCATCCCTGGCAGCGCTGTCCAAACTCTCCTGGAGCTCTGGCAGCCTCAGGGCCGGGGCCATTCCCTGGGGAGCCTGGGCAGTGCCCAGCACCCTCTGGGGCAAGAACCTTTCCCTGATATCCAACCTAAACCTCCTCAGCACGGCTTTGTTCCTCATCACTCTCCATAGTTCAAAGTTGTAGCATAAAATAAGGACACGTTGCTTGGTGACTGAATGTCTGCTGCATTTAACCCTATTTTGTGCTGTTTTACACTGGTTTGGAGGGCGGATTCTGGAATGGAGCTACGGCTCCCTGAAACAAGGCCCTTGTGTCAGAGCAGAGCAATCCCTGGTACTGTGGCTGGGAGCTGTGGGCAGCCTGTCCTGGGGGTGTAGGAGTGGTGACCACCAGGCCCTGAGCATTTGTCTGTAGTCACAGAGTCCTGGTTTTCATTTCCAGTGATTAAATAATTCTAAAACTAAAATGAAGTTTTATTTCACTCTTCCATGAAAGCCACCCTGTGGTTCCCCCATGGGATTCCTGGGTGGAAGTAGGACATTGCAGCTCTTACACAAGCTGGTGCTTTTGACTGTAGACCTCAAGCTCCAGGGTCGCACATGTGTGATGGTGTTCCCAAGAGCCTGAGTGTGAGGTGGGATGGATTTGGGGTGTCCTGGTGATCTGGGTGTCTGAGGGGAGGTGCTGATGTCTCACTAACACCCAGCGCTGTGCTTTGTTCCCCCAGTCCCGTGTGATCGTGCAGCAGCCCGGGGAACGAAGCTTCCACTCCTTCTACCAGGTTTGTGTTCCTTTGCTGGAGCAGTGACTTGTCCCCAGTTTCCCAGATGCTTTGGGCAGAGCACTCAGGGCTTTCACCCTCTCATGTATTTTGCAGAAGGTTCCCTTTTGCAGCATCTTGGGTGATCTTGGGTTCTTCAGTTCTCTGCGGGGGCCTGGGCTGGGAGGGAGCCTGGGAAGATGGGTTGTTTTCTATCCTCCAGTCCCATATTAACACATTTATAAACTTAAAAGGAGGCTGACTAAACAAATATGGTAGGACATTGGACTTTGACTCACTGTTTTATTTGTAGTAAGTCTAATCCCTCTATTTTCTCTTGAGGCCTTTAGTCCATATGGAAGTAATTTTATGACACCAAGTTGACTTTTTTGGTTTTTTGGATGTTCTTTAATGTCTTCCACATTGTGTGGTGGTTCCCTGTGTGTCCTTTGGGGGATATGGTCAGCCTATTAGTATAACCTTGATTCTGCAGTGAGGGAAGGGGAGGTTTGTTTATTTTTGTCCCACTTCTTCAGTACTCCATGATGGTGTGTTAGCACTTTCCTCACGGATGTGTCATTTCCAGGAGGAAGAGTCTCTGTGTGGGCAATGTGCTTGCCAAGGCACAGCTGTGGCATGGCCCAGGTGTGAACAGGTCTGGTTTTTATATAGTTGTGACTCTAAAGGACAGTGATTTGTGGTGGCAGAGCCCTGCACCAGTGCAGATTCCGCGTCTTGCACGTTGTGCTCCACATATTGCAGCAGTAATTAATATTTTTATGATTTTGCTTGTCAAGCAGATGAATAAGAGACAGAAAAAAGAAGGATTTTATATTTTTCATTCACCATTTCTTAAAACACTCTTCATGCAGCTCCTGCAGGGAGGTTCTGAGCAGCTCCTGCGTTCTCTGCACCTCCAGAAGGATGCATCGGCCTACAGCTACATCTGCCCTGGGGCACAGCTCAAGGTGAGGGGTCTGAGGGACCCAGGGACAGCTTAGCATTGGAAATGCTGCTGGAAATGCTCAAAGCACTGCTGAGCTAGCAGAAGTTGAGATCAGTGGGGATGAATATGAAAAGGTGACACTGTTGTGCTGTTTGTAATGAAGTTTCTGGCGCTACAAGATAAAGCATGAGTTCACTTAAATCATAGAAAAAATATTCCTCTATTCTGCTTAAAATATACAAATATACCTGTGCATGCTGTATGTGTCTGCTTATAAACAGCAATAAAATTATTTATTAATAAATGCACGTGTAGATATTTGACCCATTACCAGTGGCAGACATTCCATGCTCCATGATGGGTAACTTAAACTGCTTTCTGCACCAAAAAGCCGTAAGGACTCATTTTTTTGCAGCAGGATCTTTGAGTTACTGAAGCACTGAGTCTTCATGCCTGACTTGTCCTCAAGGGGGAACTCTGAGCAGGAAAGAAGGGAACAAACCCATAAAGTTTTTAGGACAACAAAATCCTGAACACTTCAGATACATCTGGAGTTGTCCCTAGTGTTGTCCCTTTGAAGCAAGGTCCAGACCCAAGGCTCCCTGATTTCCTAGGTGCTTTTGTGAGAGGCACTTTGGTACGGAAACCCAGAGACCTCCTCACATGCCAGATGACTCTCTCTAAAAATGTGCATCGAAAACAAATCCAGGAGGCTACAGGGAGGGAGGGAGAGGCTCATCTTGAGAAAGGTGGAGAACAGAGATTTCCTGCTGGTGCTCTGCAGCCTCTGCTCAGAGGGTCTGTGACTGCACAAATTGTCCCTGTTCTTCTGGGATTTTTTATGAACTCTTTCTCAGCAAATTCCACTGGGAAATTTATTGTGCTGTGGTGGATTTCTGCATGTCCTGCTGCCAGAATATGTGTGTGCAGTGCAGGGTTCAGTGTCCACGCACGCAAGATGGCATTGGAATAAGCTAGGAAACCTCATGACAGTGTCTTGCATGTGAGAAACATCAAAGTGCATCTTTATTCCCCATATGCTTGTGAAATCCTTGCTTCCTCACAGCTGACTTCCATTAACCCCCCCCCATCCCAAACTTCTCTCTCCCCTCAGTGTTCCATCAACGACGGGGCCGAGTTCAAGGCAGTTGCTGATGCCATGAAGGTGATTGGCTTCAAGCAGGAGGAGATTCAGACTGTCTACAAAATCGTGGCAGCCATTCTGCACCTGGTGAGCTCCCTGCCCATGGGTATCCATCCCTGAGCCCATCCCTGGGCTGCTCCTCAGGAGGGCTTGTACTGCCAGGAGCTCTGATTTTCCTGCTGCAGAAGCACTTGGAAGCTCTGTTGGCTGGGAAAGTGTGTCCAGTTCTCATCTCCAGTGGGGAGAGAAAGTCCTTGCTGGAACAGGGCACTGCAGTAATGGTCACATGTATTCCTGCATGTTCCAGATCCCAAACCAGACATCCCACTAAGTACTGGGAGCTGTTAAATGTTCCGAAAAAGGAACCGTTGGGGTTTGGCAGTGAGGGCATAGGGAGCTTCTGTCCCTTTTTGCCCTCACACTCACCTTCACCACGGCGGTTCTGCTTCACTTCATGGTGAAGGTTGAGCACAGGAAACACAGGAGACCTCTTAATTCTTTGTGTTCTGAGGTTGAGGAAATCTTCCTTCTCCTGGAGCTTCCCGGGAGCCACAGAGCCTCCTCCCCTGCGCAGTGTCCCTGTAGCTCAGCTCTTGTGTTTCCCTGAGGAAAGAGGTGGGCAGGAGGAGGGTGGCAAAGAACAGCTTTGTTCCAGTTCCTTCTCCTCCTTGGAGTAGCAGTGCTGGGAAGGAAAGGAGGCAGAGCAGAGTGGGGCCATGCAGGCAGGCTGGGAGAGCACCCTCTGCTGTGGATCACCAAGGGGTGTCACTGCTTAATCCTGGCACAGAAGGTACCCAGGAGCAGAACTGTGGTGGTGGGGTGCTGCCAGTCCAGTCCCACTGGCACTGATCTCCCAGCTTCCCCACACCATTCCCATTCCCTCTGTGGCAAGAGCACTGCCAGGAGAACTGCAGCCAGTGAAGACAACTGCTACATCCAGCATTTGTATACATGGTGCAATTCCCTGTCCCTGGAATCTGAATCTTGGCATGGTGTTTGTTTAAATCTCAGGAAGTGTGTGATGTCATTTGTCCCAAAAGGTGAGCTGAACACTGAGCAAGAATGCTTTGCTTTGGGAAAGCCTTCGCTGCTCCCACTGACCTTGGAGCTTTGAGGGTGTGCATATGGAAGACCCACCTTCCAATGTGGCAGGATACCTCCTACTGGGAATAACAGGTGGAAAATGGATGGACTTGGGGGGTGGTGATTCCTGTTAGATTGAGAAATGCTGCTGATTGCAGGGGAACCTGAAGTTCTCCGTGGATGGAGACACTCCCATCATCGAGAACAGCAAGGTGGTGTCGGTCATCGCCGACCTCCTGTCCACCAAGGCCGAGCTGGTGGAGAAGGCGCTGCTGTTCCGGACAGTGGCCACGGGCAGGGACGTCATCGACAAACAGCACACGGAGCAGGAGGCCACCTACGGCAGAGACGCCTTTGCAAAGGTGAGTTCCAGTCCTGTTCCTCTGCACAGGTGTGTGACATTCACCCAGACGTGTTTCTGCTGCCTTTGCCTGTGGGTTGAGCTGCTCTCGGTGCAGCAAAGAACGGCGGTGCCCAAGGAAGGCGTTGCTGTCAGAACTGCGCAGTGCTCAGTCCCAGGAGGATTCCTGGTGGGTCCATAAGCACAGTGTTTGCTGTACATCCTGCAGATTTCTCTCTGAACCTACATGCTCCTGAGTTCTGTAGGGGTTTGTGGCACCTCCCCATCCCTGCTCTTCCAGCAGGGTCCAGCTCCCGCAGCCAGCAGTGCCAGGAGGGGCACAACGAGGAGGAGACAGGCTGCAGGCCGGGCTGGCATCTGCAAATGTGTCATACAGGGAGGAATTTTCTGTGAAATGGGATCCTCAACTTCATTTTGCAGTTAAATTCAAAGAGTAGAGAGTGGAACTGGAACATCTAGAATTCAGGTTGGAAACAAGTGTTATTCTTTTAAAATTTTTTGAAGAATTGTAGAATGGTTTGGATTGAAGGGACCTTAAAGACCATCTTATTCCAACCCCCTGCCATGGGCAGAGACACCTTCCACGAGGAAAGTGAGTACTGATGGCAGGAGTGACAATTGTTCCTCCTCTGCTAAGAAATCAAATTATAAGGGAGGAACAGATCAAGTTATGAAGGTCCTTGATTATTAACTTGACTTCCTTTCCTGAGATAATGTATTTACCCAGCTTCACAGCACATTTTGAACATAAAGACTTTGAAGACACCTCTGCCTACAGAACATTTTCTTTGTGAAAGGTGAACAGGATTATTTTCCTGTCATCGTGTTCAGTTGTTGGGTTTCTGTGACTGACCTCTCCCTTGCTCTTCACTATTGTTAAATAATTCTCAGGAATGGTACTTATTAGGCAGCTGAAAAGCTGACTGGAAGCAAATTAGGGATCTGCTTCACCCAGTGACCTCACTGGGATTTCAACTTGTTATAAATGAGTTTTGGAAGAGAGAAAAGAAGTACTTCCATAGAATATTTTCTCCAGTCAGTAGCTGCTCACTTTCAGCAGAACATTACCTGCAGCTTTGGCCTGGAATGAGCTGTGTTGAATTTCCTGGGAAGAGCTGAGGCAGGTGCAGGCAGGAGCCTTCAGTCTGTGTTTCCTGCAGGCCATTTACGAGCGTCTCTTCTGCTGGATTGTCACACACATCAACGATGTCATCGAGGTGAAGAACTACGACACCACAGTGCATGGCAAGAACACAGTCATTGGGGTCCTGGATATCTATGGCTTCGAGATATTTGACAATAACAGGTGAGCCACCTTCTAAAGCCCAGTGTTGTGCCCTCGCCTTTTCCAGAACACTCATCACCTTTTCTTCTCGTGTTTTTTGCAGTTTTGAACAGTTCTGCATTAATTACTGCAATGAAAAGCTGCAGCAGCTCTTCATTCAGCTGGTTCTAAAGCAGGAGCAGGAGGAGTACCAGCGAGAGGGAATTCCCTGGAAGCATGTGAGTGCTTTGGCAGGGGAGGGAGAGGTCGCTGTGAGGTCAGTGTACCAGCACAAGTCCCAGATCTGAAGTTGCTCCACATGCAGGCTCCAGTCGATGGGACATTTGTGTCCCTGCCAGCTGTCCTGTCAGGCTGGGATCAGGCTGGGGCAGGAGCTCCCCAGTCACCTCACCACATGTGTCCTTGGGAAAATAAGGGACTCCAGGTCTGAGATGAAACCTCTTGTGGCACCTCTGTGATGCCATGCACACAACTGTGGGTTTCTGTTCTGAGTGCTTATGGATTTTTCTAGTTGTTGATAGTAACACTTAAAAATCTTGCCTTTTCCTGTTCAAACTCTCTTCAGAATGCCAAGGACAGGATGTGCAGTGTCACTGTGATGACTGCACACAGCTGAATTGTAAAAGACGTTTTAAAGGGCATTCTGCAGCAGAGGTCTCAAGATGTTTGTGAGGGGTTTGAAAAATCGCTTTCTTTGCTGTTCAGCGTAGGAGAGCAGCCTGCTTGGTCTGGAATTAGAGATCTGCATGTTCAGAGCTGATTGTTCCTCGCTGTCACACTGGGTGCTATGGCCAGCACTGGTACTCTCCCATTTCTGCAGCCAAGGTCACCAACACCCTGTCCTTTGTTTCCTGCAGATTGATTACTTCAACAACCAGGTTATCGTGGACCTGGTGGAGCAGCAGCACAAAGGGATCATTGCCATTCTGGACGATGCCTGCATGAACGTGGGGAAAGTCACGGATGAGATGTTCCTCGAGGCCCTCAACAACAAACTGGGGAAGCACGCGCACTTCTCCAGCAGGAAGGTAACCCACAGACCTTGCTGTCCTCTGCCATCCCTTCTCCGTGTTCTGAGGTGGAATGGAATGAGGAAAAAGGGGTTTAGGGGTGGCTGGGTTGGAATCGCTGCGACTGAGTGTGAGATGAGGAGCCCGGAGCAGCTCCAGCCGCAGAGGAGCCCGGCAGAGGGAGCTCCAGCACGTCCGATGGCACATCCCTTTTATTCCGGGATAAAAGGAGCCTGAGCTCGTGCCTTGACATACCATGATGTCATCTGGAACCAATCGACGTGCCGGCTCGGCCCACGTGTTGTTCTTCCCAGGCTGCTCTAATACATAGTGACAGTGAAATTATTCACACTCCTGCATTATTACAGCGTTGTGATTTGGGCTTTTTTCATCGTCATTGGCTGCAGAACGTGCTCATCTCCCACTGCACCTCAGAGCACCCCGGCCCCTCGCCCGGCTTTGTCTGGGCTACAATGAGCGAATTAAAAGGCTTCATTTGTTCCTCACTTGGCAGCAGATTGCAAAATGGTCACCAGCCTGATTAATTTGAGAATCTTTCACACTAAGTAATCAAATAAGGGCCTTTAATTTATTGATGTCTGTCTACTCAGAAACACTGTCTGAAATGCATGGCTCAGAGTGCCGGTCCCCCCTGCTCCCTCCCACCCCGGCACAATATTTTATGTAGGTCAGAAATACCAAATTAGCCTGGTTGTGTAAGATACGTGCTAAAGGCTGCCTCCGGGAGGCCCGGGATAAACAATGGATCTGGCTGGGGCTGTCTGAGGAGAGGCCAGGATGAAAGTAGAACAAAACCACTTTTTCCTCCCAGATGCTGCTTTCCTTAAATGCCCTTTTGCTGCAGCACACCTGATGTCTCACCTGCCATGTGCGCCCGAGCTCAGGGAGGGGGACAGGGAGCTTGATTCCAGTGTTGACCCAGATTTCACGTGCCTGAGCAGTGACATGGCACGTTCTGAGAAAACCCACCTGAAAACAAGTGTGAGGCCTAGTCTGGGTTGCTGTTTGAATGGAAACGGCTTCCTTTAGTGGTGATGCTGGTGGGATGGAGCCTGGGATCCTCTGCAGTGGGGTGCTGGGGGAGTGGTCCAGTTTCTGGAGCTGTCTGGTCAGTGGATGTAGAGAGAGGAGTTTGGTTTCTGTTCTGTCCTGGCTCCCACATCTGCCCAGGGGAAGGGGCTCCGCCACAGAGGGAGCAGGTGGTCCTTTAGTGCAGTGGCAGAAGGGGATGGAATTTCAGGAGGTATTATGGGAGGCTATAAAATGAACATTTAAAAATAAAATCTGCTCAAGTCCCTGCCTTCAGGAGTCCCCTCCCAGCAAGGAGACATTAAAGGACAGCATTGCCAGCTGCAGCGTTCCTCAGCAGGAGGTGGCGTTGTCAGAAACTGCCTGCACAGGCTACGAGGGAGACAAGGAATCCTGCTATAAATAATGTTTATGGAGGGGGTGATGGATCTGCCTGGCTTGCTAATTTCTAGTTAAATCAATAGAGCCTTGAAAACATTGACCCATAAACCTCTCAGCATAATCATTATTTTTTCTCCCCATCGCATCTCTGCAGATGTCCCAGCACCTCAGAGCTCTTCCTCAGTCCCACCCAGAACTGCTGTGGGAAGCCTGAGCCTTCTGAGCTCTTCTAACTTGGATTAAAACAAAGGGCTTGATTCCATCTCATGCCCTGCCTTTGCAGACTGCAGTGGCTCCGTGCAGATCCTGTAAAGTTCCACACAGATGGGAGCTGTTCTCGAAGAGTTCAAGTCGTGTGTTGGGAGCAGCTCCCGTCCCTCAGCCCGGTTCATGCTCTGCTGCTCCCTGCAGAGCATGTTGCACACAGGCTCCATGTGGAGAAGCTCCAGGGGGCTGTGGTGCCCTAAATAGTCGTGTCCTACTTTGTGTACCCGGCTGCTCCACGCTGCCGACGCCCTTGTCCTAGGGAAGGCCGAACAAACCAGGAGAATGCTGGCTAACACTTCCACCAGCAGAATTTGTGGCAGAATGTTGTGTTCCTGGAGCGTGGGGTGTCCTCCTCGGATTTGTCTAACGCTAATCTAGATGTGCAGATGTGCCAGATGTTCTGGTGGCCCTTCCCAACATCACCGTTCGTATCCTCAACTTCTCCGAGTTCCATTTCTTTTCTGTTGATATTATACTTTGGAAGGATCAAGTGCAGTGACAGACAGTCCATGAATGCCTCAACCTTCAAATTGTGGAGAGCATCAATCTCAACAAACTGGTTGTGAAGGGAGGAGTATCAGAAGGTCCATTCCAGTCCACCTGATGTTGTGTCTCCCGAGACACTGGACAGTGGTGAATGCCCAAGTGAGAGCCCAGTATGGGACAACTGTGAAGTGATAACTTGACATGCTCCCATCTTCAGGGACCTGCAGCCCGGGAACCTCCTGGTGTCCTTAATAGGGCTTTTTGTGTGGTCTTCTTGGTTTTTTAAATTGACAAAGAATTCCACAGCTCAGATACTCACGTGAAGAGCTCCTTCCTCCTTGTTTCCCTCCCTCCTCCCTTTTCCATTTTAGATTACACCTCTCACCTCCTAGTTTTTAAATGGCGAAACAGAGTTCTCTTTGTCTTCCACTACATCATCTCCACGTTTTTTGCCATCATCTCTCGGCATTTCTTTCCTGACCCAGAGAGGCCGAGTTCATTGGCCCATCCTCCCAGGGCAGGCAGTCAGCAGGGGATGGTTTTGCCCTTCAAGCCTCTCCCAGTTCTCCGTGTCCTTTTTGAGATGAAGGAGGGTAGGTAAAGGGACAGTTTGGGGCCCGTCTGTTCCTGTGAACTTTGCCCTGTCTCAGTGGGAATCCCTGCCCTGCTGGGGCGTTTCATTTGCTCTGCTTTGCCCTCATTTAGCTCTGGGTGTCTCTCCCCCGCAGTTTCTCCCAGGCAGCCCTCAGTGATGAAGTGCCACCATCCAGCCCCACGACCTTCCCATTGCCCTCAGGTTATGGCTCATTTCAGATGCTGTGAAAGCACAGCCTCACTGCAGGCTCCCACAGGATTCCCATCTTTCCAACACCTTTCTCCTGTTTTTACTAGCCCTCAAATGCTGTGAGCTGTCAGTGAGGAGCTGTCAGTGAGGAGCCTTGTGCAAGGGCTCCCAGAAACCCAAGCAGATGATCCACTTTATCAGTGGACTTGCTGGTCTTTTTTTCACTAATTTCAACTGCTTTGTCCAGCAGACACAAAGTTTGGAGAGGATCACTCCTTAAGAAAAAACAAACCAGCAAACAACAAAACCCCTGATTGCTGTGTTATGGCTCCTTCCAGCCTCTCCAGAGCTGGATGAGCTTCAGGAGGAGCTTGTGCTGCCAGCTGTGCCCTGTCTGGTAGCACAGACACATTTCTTTTTCCATTTGGTATTTACCTCTTTTATTGACTTGTTGGTTTGAGCTGTGTGTTTGGGTGGCTGACAAAGGCACTCCCCAGCCCCGTGCTGGGAACACACTGTAGCAAGAAAAATGACTTTGTTTTCCTGGTATTGCCTCGTTCCTTCATTTTCTCTGTGTTCTGCTGCACCTCGGTCATCCATCAGCTCTGCAGCTCCTGGTGCTCCCTGCTCCTGCCATGCTGGACTTCCCACATCTCTGGGACTTCCTGGGGACCTTGGTACTCAGGCTCCTTGGGCTCCTCCTTGTGATTAATTTTGTGTAAAATATATTCTATTTTTTTCATCTGTTCTTACTGTTTGAGCCAATCTATCCTGTGCTCTTGGACACAGGTGAATTTTTGGAGTGTATCTCCCTGCGCCTAATCATCCCTCCTCCCCTGCATTTCAACCATGCTAATTTCCTCTTTTATTTCTCCAAGACTTTTTGTGGATAGCAGATATCTGCTCATAGCCCTCGGTGTTGTTAAATGCTGCCTGAAAAGACTTAATTCATCTCCTGCTCCTTTTGCCTATAACAAAATCCTCATTCTTATCTCATTCTCCCTTTTTAATTAAGCCAACCCTGATGGATTTTTTGGCTCCTGCTATTCCTGAAGGGATGAGTGTGTTACAGCCACTGCTGCTGAACATGTTGCTGCCATGTGGGCACTGGACATCTTCTGTTGTACAGAAGGAATGGGATGGGATGGGAATTTGAGCCAGGAGCAGGGGGCTGGAGCAGTGGGTCTGCAGGAGGGTCCCTGTTTGAGGGGTGTCAGATGGCCAGGAGGGATCTGGGGCAGAACAAGCCTTGCTGTTGTCACAGCAATGGGGCCATTTCTCTGCTGAGGAGCTATACTGCAATGGGAAAAAATATAAAGGAAGATTTAAAAAAAGTCATAAATTAACTCGTGGGTGCAATGTTTCTCTACAGGCACGAGTGTTCTTTTTGCATAATGGTGTTTCTGAGATAATATCAATTTCCTGATAAAATTATAGGCTCTTGCAGCTTCATTTGTACAAGCACATGTTCTTACAGTGCATCCATGAAAACATTATCCAGCACTGGGTTTCACATCTGCACGGGCACATAGAAAGTGGAATTCTTGCAGTTCCCAGTGCTATTTTGAAGGCAGGTTGCTCTTCCATGGAGCTTGTAAATCCAGGTTTTATATCAACCCATGGGTGGTATGTTGATGTATGTGAATTTATTTCAGCTTTGTGCCACGGACAAAACGCTGGAGTTCGACAGAGACTTCCGGATCAAGCACTACGCCGGGGATGTGATGTGAGTTGCCTTCAGAAATAAAGTTGCACCTTCTGTTTTTGTCTTCCCAGCAGCTCTGAAGTGGTACAATATTCTGATTTACTGCTGCTTCTGGTGCAAGCCAGAATAGCTGTCACACACAGTTACAGAGTGCAGCGCTTGCCTATCAATTAAATCTTGCTGGTGCCTTGCTCTACAGAGTGGGAATTTGTACTTGGAGTGAAACAAAAGGAGAGCAAGGGGTGGGGGTGAGGGGAGAGCAGTGCTCCAGGGAAAAAAAAGAGGGAAAAAAGGCAGCGGTGTTTATGCAAGAAAGCTACACTGAGCTAATAAAATCTGGTTTAGACATCTGTTTGGTGTGATTATATAACTCTGGCTTTAGATTCTCCAATCAGTTGGAGCAGGCTGGAAGCACAGGGGAGTGATAACCTGCAGGAGGGATCAGGGCAGGATGGTTGGGAAGTGCTTGCCTGGAGCCTGCAGGAGCAGTGCAGGAGGTGACAGCAGTGGGAAGGGAGAGTGAGTAGAAGTGAAGGATGCACATGGTAGGAACCATTTGCTGGGAAAGCTGTTGTGTGGAATATCACTGGAGTCACTTAATGGTTTGGGATTTGTGTAACTTCCCATGTCAGAAAAAAGCGAGTTACTGAGGGAGTAATTCGTAGTTTCTTTTACCTTGAGATTGATTTTAATTTTAATGTCCAAGGACAACCAGTGTGATCAGACTGGAGCCCATGTAGCACAGGCGGGTTGTCTTCTGGAGCCTTTGCTGAGCAATTCCTGACAGACATCCCTGATTTCAGGGGGTTTTGGAGGAGAAAATACAAGGTGCTATCTTAGTGGTTAAACCTTCTGAACTGCCAGTGGCTGACAAATGGTGTAAAAGAAAACTGAAATGTGGAAGGAATCACAGATAGTTCAGGCTCAGATCTTATTTGGAGCCCTAAGACTTGAGGGTGGGGAGGCCCTGGCACAGGATGCCCAGAGCAGCTGTGGCTGTCCCATTCCTGGAAGTGTCCAAGACCAGGTTGGACGGGGCTTGGAGCAACCTGGGATAGTGGGAGGTGTCCCTGCCCATGGCAGGGGTGGAATTGGATGACTTTTAAAAGGTTCTATTCCGTGATTCTGTGATTTGAGGATGGCTCCGTACAGGCATTTGCAGGTTGTGGGTTGATCCCAGAGACTGCAGGTTGGATGCAGCTTCCCAGGGTGAGATCTGCAGCTCAGGAAACATCTGCATGGGAGTCACTGAATGGGGAGATTTTGGACCTTTTCCATGAGGACAGAGCACTGCCTGGCTTGAGACTTGGAGAAGAGATGAAACCCTGAAACAGTGACCTCCTGGAGTGGTGTTGCTGTGGGAATAGAGGAAGGAAGGAATCTCAAACGTATGTGTGTTGATTTCCAGGAGAGCTCCCCAGTCACTGGTCAGAGGCTGCTCTGCAATTCAGCTTCTCTCCACCACGAGAGGGGCAGACTGCACAGACTGAAAAACAAACCTGAATTTCTCTAGGATATAACACAAACACACGCTCAGTTTGGAGACAGAATCCTGAGTGTAACTCCTGAATTTGGGCCATCTACCCCCTGCCCCAGTGCTGTGAGGTGTCTCAGCCGTCCCCTGCACAGCTCCAGGGGCTCTCTGAGGCCAGGTGTGTTGTTCCTGTGCTGGAGGCGGGAGCTGGGCCCAGGGATCCAAGTCTCACACTCTGCTCCTGCAGCAATTAGTGATAGCTGGGAGCAGGGCTGGACTCCTGATTAGCATCTGCTGTGTCTGTAGGAGTGCAGGGATGCTGATTCCACAGGTAGCAGCAGCTCGCAGAAGGACTTTGCTACTTTGCAATTAACTCTGTTTTTCCTGTGTTTTTTAGTTACTCAGTCACTGGATTTATTGACAAAAACAAGGACACTTTATTTCAAGACTTCAAACGCCTCATGTACAACAGGTAAGAATATTAATGAGGTGAATTTTAATCTGATTTGTCAGAATCCTTTTTTGTGGAGTGATGCTGTCAGAGACTCAGGTTTTCAGTGATTCTCTCTTCAGCATGTGTGAATAAACACTTTGCTTTGGGGTTTGATCTTTTTACATCTCCCATGACCCAGAGGCTGTTAGTTTGATTTTTCAGGTTAAAGTCCTTATTCTGCACATGTTGTTTCTGTCCTGATGCAGCCTTTAATTGAACTGAATTTAAAGTGTTTGTTTGAAACCAACTGATTGTGCAATCAAGATAGTGCAGAGCTTGCTTGTGCTGCCTGATTCGTCATTAACCAGTTGCAGATTTACCGTCACTGCTCTGTCTGTAATCAGTGCTAAAGATACTGAGGGGCTTTGGTCAACAGCAGATATCCTTGGCCTCAGCTAAAACACCCTGTTTTGGAAGAAAATATAGGGGAAAATGGGCAAATAGATTTGAATCCTTTCATGTATGCAGTGACATGAAAAGTGCAAACCATGAGGTCACGTGTTGGGAAAGCAAAAGTTGCCTTGAGATTTGAATTCCCATCAGAATATGGGTGGAAGTGCCCATGGAGCTGTTTTTCTTCACCTGGCTCTGCTCAGAGGACATTGGGCACAGACGCCCTGCAGTGCTGGGCACTGTTTACCTGTGCGGGTGTTAAATTGGTCTGCAGTCCTTTGGGCTGACTGGCTGTGCTCCCCTGAGCAGTCTCACTGTTCCTGTTTTCAACACTTCCCAGTGACAAGAAACCTTGCAAAATATTTGCTGTGTGGTTTTATTAAATTTAGCCTGTTTTCTGTGAAGTCTCTGGAAAATCCTGTTCCCAAACACCACTTCCAGCACATTAAAGCCTGTGGCAGATTGGCCATTGGATTGCTGTAAATGTGCTCAGTTTTTGTCTGTTCCTGAACTCTTGCCATCCATCAGGGCCAGTTTACCTCATGCTGAACCCTTCAAAAATACAGGCTAAAGTGTATAAATTACTTTCTATGTCAAGAGAAGTGCAGAAATGCAGCTTGAACACAGGTCCCAGGTTCCAAGCGAGGATGGTGTGGGTCTCGCTCTCCTCTGTGGTGACTAAATTCTTTCTGTTGTGTCAGTGAGGCAGCCCCTGCCTTTGATGGATTCTATTGTCCTACTCCTGCACATCTTGATCTGAAGGGAGAATGTGCTGGTTGTTCTTCGAGATATTCAGTTGTAAGCTTGAACTTGCTCTTAAGAGCACGAAATGTTGTGCCAGGAATGTCACCCTGGTGTGGGTGATGCCCCGTGAGCTGGAAGCAGCAGTGGGTCTGGGTAGAAAGCAGCTGTTGGATTGTCAGTGGAGTGGAATTGCTGGGAGACTGCAATTAAAGAGACTCTCTCATAGCTCCAACCCTGTGTTGAAGATGATGTGGCCTGAAGGGAAACTGAGCATCACTGAGGTCACCAAGAGACCTCTGACAGCAGCTACTCTATTCAAGAACTCCATGATTGCGCTGGTGGACAACCTGACACTGAAGGTAAAGATTCGTGTTTCAAAATTGACTCTGACTTCTGATGAGAAGAGTGTGGCTTCTCCTTGGAGAGATTCCCACCTTCCCCTCGCTCCCATCTGATGGGAGCTGAGCTGATCAAAGGCAGAGAGGAGCCGTGTCTGTGCCAAACTAGCTTTTGGCTGGGCAGGTCTTGAGGGAGGGTCACCTCCATCCCCCATGAAGAAGGTGGATTTTTGGTTCCTCCATGACCAGTGCGTCTTTCACTCATAGGAAAGCCAGTCTGTCTTAGGTAATAATTATTATATGGAATCACCTTTAGCAGAGCTCTTTGGGCAGAGGGCCCCGAGGATACTGTTCATGGTGGAGAGGTTCTCTCTGGCTTCCCAGGCCAATGGGCTTCCACACAATACAGGCAGACCTGTGTGAGTTCCTTCTTTCCTCCTCTTTGCCATGCCAGAGGGTGAGGAGGGAAAGCTTTTATTTCACCAAATATCTCAGTTTTATGGTAGAAGGCATTGCCTGGGCAAGCAGCACGTTGTGTGAAGGAAGGGGGGGAAGGGAATGCAGTGGGGAGGGGCTGTTGGAGCAGCACAGCTGAGCAAGTGCTCGGATCCTGTGTGAGCAGAGATCTCTGAGGAATATTGGGGTGTTACTGGAGCTGGGTGGCCTTGTTGGACTCCTGGCACTGGGGTGCAGCCCACAAGAGATGAACAGAGAGCCCAGGGTGCTGCTGTGTGTTCACATTCAGAATAATTAAGCAATAAAGAGCAAAGTGCTCCAGGTGTCTTCTCGGGAGCTGTGGGAGCAAAGGAAATGGGTCAGAGCATGGCCACCCAGTGCTGCCTGTGCACAGCAAGAGAGAGCTGCCCTCTCCTCTTGTTTCCAGATTTAGGACATGAAATCACACCTGATTTATGGGGTCATTCCCAGAGGGTGCTGGGCACTGCCCAGGCTCCCCAGGGAATGGTCCCGGCCCCGAGGCTGCCAGAGCTCCAGGAGCGTTTGGACAGCGCTGCCAGGGATGCCCAGGGTGGGGTTGTTGGGGTGTCTGTGCAGGGCCAGGGGTTGGGCTGGGTGATCTCTGGGGGTCCTCCCAACTAAGGATATTCTTTGATTCCATGATTCTGTATTTTCTGTTCCTGTGCTGGTGTGGGTTTGATCTGAGCTCTGCAGGTGGGTCTGGGACCCGCCAAAGCTGCCTGGAGGTGCCAGCTGAGCCTCCCCAGTGGGGAACGGAGCCCCGTGGCTCCTCCCAGGACATTTTGCCTCAGGGCTCCTGAGAAGATGCCCCCATGAGCCCAGCCCAAGGCCAGGCCTTGCTAAAATAGGCACCATTAGTCAAAATTGAGAGAGTGCCTGTGTAGCCGGAGAGGAGCTTTTTCTGGATGGCAAATCATGAGCTGTTGGAGCTGGGAAAGTGGCTGTGACCCTGGTGGGGACTGGGACACACTTCAGTCTTCTTCCCAAAGAGTCAAGATTGATCTGATCTGTCCATCTTCCAAGTAATCTGCTGGCTGGCCCTGAGCTGAATCTGGTACAGGTCAGGAGGTGCCAGGAGCCCAGGGAGTTTCTTTGTGATGTGAGAGGAGCAGTTGTGGAAGTTTTTCCTTGGTGCTGCTGGCTGTTGTTGCAGGTCTGGTCCTACAGAGTGGCCACGGTCACTCGTGCCCAGCCCGGTGTGGGGAGCCTGAGGCAGCGCAGGAGGGGGTTCAGGACAGCCAGAATCACTGGGGGGGGTTGTGGGGAGGGCTGTGATCAGGGCACAGCAGGGAGCTGGGAGTGGGCAGGTTCAGCAGGCATCCGTGGAAAAACTTCCTTTCCTTGTTTATTGGAAAAATTATTCCAGGCCACCTGTGAGTTGTAAAAATAGAATAGTCCAGAGAATGCTGTGCACTGTGGTGGTTTGAACAATCCCTGCAGCTCCCAGCAGGGCACGGAGAGTTTAAATCCCACCTTATCCATCTTGAATCAGTGGGTACCAGCATTGCTCACTGAAGGCTGCCTGGCTTGGGTGGAATTAATTTCCTTCAGTCCATTTATCATCAATATCTCCATCACAAGTAGCAGCCTTTTCCAGGAGTAGGCATAACCAGGAGCTGTTTCCAAGTCAAATTCACTGGGAGGTTCCTGTGTGTATCTCAGTGTAGTCCTTTCCCATTCTTTACCTGTCCTAAACTTTCATTGAGAAACTTGTATTGAAGCTGTTGGAGTTTTCCTGATTTTCTGTTGAATAGCAATGGAGAAAAGAAGATTTCATTAGTACTGAGATACCAATGCTGATAAGCATAATTTAAACTCAGCATGCTCCAAAACCAAATTTCATGGAGTCACAGAACTGTTCAGGCTGGAAAAGCCCTCTGAGATTGAGTCCAGCTGATCCCCAGCATGGCCAAGGCCACCACTGACCCCTGTCCTCAGTGCCACATCCACACCTTTTCTGAACACTTCCAGGGATGGGGACTCCACCACTGCCCTGGGCAGCCTCTTCCAGGGCTGGACAGCCCTTTCCATGAAGAAATTTTCCCAATCTCCAACCTGAGCCTCCCCTGGCACAGCCTGAGGCCGTTCCCTCTCCTCCTGTCCCTGTTCCCTGGGAGCAGAGCCCGACCTCCTCCAGCTGCCCCCTCCTGTCAGGGAGTTGTGTTGGTGAGACCCATCCTGCTGCCGCGCTTGTGTCACTTTAAGGGATCTAAATGCTGGGGAGGTTCCTTGGATAAGGCTCCTGAACACAACCTTTGTGTACTTCAAACAGTAAATCAGAGTGCAGAGAGCTTCTGGCTGGCTGCTCTGCCCTGAGCATCTCTGTGAGGTGACTTTCAGGACAGTTAATGATATGCACATGTCATTAGCAAGCTGATAATTGGGCATTCAGGCCATGCCAGTGGGATGCTGGTTATGCACAAAGCACTGGGTGCTCTGCCTCAAGTCACTGCCAGTTTGGATACTTGGCTCTTCCTTCTGCTGGGGCTGGAACCGCTGCTGGTGAAGCCACTCTCTGCTTTGGGGACAAAACACTGCAGTTCCAGGTGCCCTCCTCCTTCCCTGGGGCTGTGTTACTTACTTTTCCCATGCTGAATTTGGGACTGAAGTTGCACTGGTGGGGAATCAACAGTGACACTCTGTGTGTCTTGACTGTGGCTTGGACCTTGCAGGACTTCTTTGGGAAGCCTGTGGTCACAGCTGATGGAAACAGCTCTGAACACAGGGTTGCACAAGCTGCTGAGGTCTAGGGATGTCAGAGGAATAAGGTTCCTTAGGGACAGGTAACACCAGTTCATGTTATTCTCAGCTGTTTCTCAAAAAACCAAGTTGAAGATAGGCCTGAGTTTTGTGCAGTTTGAGCTGATGGTTTATGGACGTTACCTGAGTGTGCCCGGTGCAGTCAGTGTTCCTTGTCTCACCTGGGCTGTTCTGCCTCGGTGCTGCTCTGAAAACTCCTTTAAACCCCATTTATGTGCTCAATTTCTGTAGTCCTCAAACAGGATGGCAGCCCAGGAGCTCCTCTTTGTTGATACTCGTGTTTGGCCTCCCTGGAAAGCTGCAGGGTTTTTTGGCTGTAGCAAGAGTATCTTTAAACCTGTCCTTTGGGGGAATAGTCTCCAAAAGTGCCAATTTGGTGGGCAGGAATAGCAATAATCTTGGAATTTTAGAATTGTTAAGGTTGGAAAAGACATTTAATTAAGATCATCGAGTTCAACCATCAGCCCAGCACCACCAGAATATCGAAGTCTGTGGCCGCAGTAGCTGCAGCATTAGTGGTTATTTAACTTTTCTGCTATCTAAAATAACAACCTTTAAAATTCTCTTTTGTTGCTATTCCGTTTTAAACCTGGAATTTGGCTGTGAAGCAGAATTCTGCAGAAGCAGAGCTCTGCAGTCTCTGAGAGAAGGGGCAGGTGTTGTGGTTACTGGGATGTCCCAGGGGCTTCCATAGGGCCACTGGCATGGCACTGGTGGTGTTAACAGTGCAGGGGCTGTTCTGAAATCTGGTTTTAATTTCAGCTTCTGCAAACACAAGTCCATATGGAGACACTGGAAATGTGGCTGGAAATGCCACACCTCCAATCCTGGGGGCAGTTTTGGGGCCCTCATGACAAGAACGACATTGAAGGACTGGAGCATGTCCTGGGAAGGGAACGGAGCTGGGAAGGGGCTGTAGCCCCAGGAGGGGCTGAAGGAGCTGGGAAAGGGGCTCAGCCTGGAGAAAAGGAGGCTCAGGGGGGACCTTGTGGCTCTGCACAACTCCCTGACAGGAGGGGGCAGCCGGGGAGGGGTGAGCTCTGCTCCCAGGGAACAGGGACAGGAGAGGGAACGGCCTCAGGCTGGGCCAGGGGAGGTTTAGGTTGGATATTGGGAAAATTCCTTCATGGAAAAGGTTGTCAGGCATTGGCACAGCTGCCCAGGACAGGGGTAGGGCCCCATCCCTGGAGGGGTTTCAAAGATGTGTGGATGTGGCACTTGGGGACAGGGGTCAGTGGTGGCCTTGGCAGTGCTGGAGGATCAGCTGGATTCGATGATCTCAGAGGGCTTTTCCAGCCTGAACAATTCTGTGACTCCATGAAATCTGGTTTTGGAGCACGCTGAGTTTAAATTATGCTTCTCAGCACTGGTTCTCAATGCTGCTGAAATCCTCCATATTTCCAGAATCTTTTGGGCAAAAACTTCTCATAGGGAGAAAAAAGTGCTGTGTTTTTTCCAAAACCAAGCCACTCAAAACAAAAACTGCCTTTTCCAGTTGCCAGGTGCCATTTCTCAAGCACGTTTTACTGCCCAGGCTCTGCTCTCTATGATGGATTCTTTTGGGTGGCTGTTTTGTAAATCCTGACACGGGAAGCCCTGTGGCTGCCCCAGCTGTGACTGATGAGCTTCTCTGGCAACTCTCTGGACATGCATCTCTCCCTTGTTTCTTTTCTTCTTTTCCTCCTCCTCTGTAACTCCTCTTGTCTGACTCTTCCTTCCATCTCTCCCCTCTCCTATCCAGGCTGACAGGCTTCACCTCTGCTAAGTTATAATGTCACCACTGTGACTGATTGGACATATCCAGCATGAATTTGTCAGTCCCATGTCCCATCCCTTCTCTTATGTAAGGAGCTATAAAGTACAGAAAAGAAACCCCTCAAGAAGGAGTTCGTTTAGGGTGCAATGGCTTAAAACTGGTTTGGTTTCTTTTTAACACTTAAAAATCTAAAAATCGCTCAGCGTGATTGAAAAAAATAAAATCAGCTGCAATTAGACATCTAAAGAGCTTTCAAAGCTGGGGCCTTTGTGTCTCTGCATTTCAGTTCTTCCCTTTACAAATTGCACTTCTCTGACAGCAAGAATGGGAGCTGCATAATTATCCCCCTGAAGAGCTGGGGCTGGGGGGATTGGAAGCATGGAATAATCTACTTTAGAATTTACTCCAGGAGCTGTCGTTTCTGAGAGGCTTTAATTACACTGTAATTGCACTGATAGATGATCTCCTGTCTGTGCAGGCACTTCCCATTCCTGCTTTCCAAAGGATTTCAGCCTTTTTATATCAAATGCAGGCACAGTCACGGCCCTTTGTGCCAGACCTGAAGTCACGGATTTGAGGGGTTTTGCGTTTTTGAGTGGCAGAGCTGTGCCTGACAGCCGGGCCTGTGCTGGGGGGTTCTGTGGCAGCGGTGAGGAACAGCTGAGAACGGGCTGCTGTCGTGTCAGCAGTGAACGAGTGACCCTTCCTGGAATTCATGCTCTTAATCGCATGTCTAGAGCAGCTGTGGCTGCCCCTGGATCCCTGGAAGTGTCCCAGGCCAGGTTGGATGGGGCTTGGAGCAGCCTGGGACAGTGGCAGGTGTCCCTGCCCATGGCAGGGGTGGCACTGGGTGATCTTCAGAGTCCCTTCCCACCCAAACCATTCCATGTTCCTTTCATTTGGTTGCTCTGTTCCCGAGGTGTTGCAGTTCTGTGGGTTGAATGTGGAATATTTGTGATATCAACCCCATCAAGGGATTTAGATGATTTATATTCATCCTGCCACCAGATGCAGCACAGGGCAGATCTGGCCTGGCCCGGCACCAGCTGGTGTTGGTGACCCTGCTCCTGACACTGAGCGAGGTTTGTCCCTCATGGTGTGCGTGGGGAAGTGGCCCAGGGTGAAGATCAGCAGGAGGGGAAGGGGGAAAATGCTGCCCATTCACCTTCACAGCTTTGGGCTCTTTCCCAGCATCCAAGTCCAGGTGTAATTCAGAGTTCTCTGTGTATCCTGCATTTCCCTAAGCAGCTCATTCCCAGTCACATGGGAGCCAGGTTTTAGCAGATCAGGGCAGCCACGCCCACAGCAAGTTCTGAGAGCTGCCAGGAGGCTACTGCGGGAATGAAAAGCCTTGGAAACCTTCTCACCTTCCGTGCAGAGAGGATTTCCAGGAGAAAGCCAAAAAAGTGAATATGGAAATATCTTAAATCTCTTAAAACTGTACCAACTCATTATGTGTCACCTTCTTCTCCTTAAGGAAAGGGGAACAAGTGTCACTGGGATGGGTTGAGTTGAAAAGAATGATCTCTCCAACTCCCTGACAGGAGGGTGCAGCCAGGTGGGGCTTTGCTCCCAGGTAACAAGTGACAGGAGAAGAGGAAACGGCCTCAAATCGTGCCAGGAGAGCTTTAGATTGGATATCAGGAAACCTTTTTTTACTGAAAGGGTTGTCCAGCCCTGGCACAGCTGCCCAGGGCAGTGGTGGAGTCCCCATCCCTGGAAGTGTTCAGAAATCTGTAGATGTGGGACTTGAAGACGTGGGTGTGTGGTGAACTGATGGTGGTGCTGGGTCAGCAGTTGAACCTGATGATCTTAAAGGCTTTTTTCCAGCCTTAATGATTCTGTGAGTCTCTGAATTGCCATGGCAAAGGAAAGTGCTCAGTGGTGGTGACCTTGGAGAAGACCTTGCACAGAACGGAGCTGTCTCTCAGCTGCCTGGTGTCACATCATGGAATCAACATGAGTGGTTTGGGTTGGAAGGGACCTCAAAGCTCATCTCAGAATCATGGAATATCCTGAGTTGGAAGGGGCCCTCAAAGATCGTTGATCCAACTCCTGGCCCTGCACAGACACCCCAACAGTCCCACCCTGTGCATCCCTGAGAGCGTTGCCCAAACACTCCTGGAGCTCCTTGGGCCCTGACCATTCCCTGGGAAGCTGTTGTGATCAGTGCCTGATCATCTCATTCCACCCCCTGCCATGGGCAGGGACACCTTCCACTGTCCCAGGTTGCTCCAAGCATGTCCAGCCTGGCCCTGGGGAAGCCGTGTCCTTGGTGCTCCTTCCTTGTCCGAGCCCCCTGCTCTGAGGAAGAGCCGGGTGAGGAGAGCTCTGCCCGCAGGCTCGGCCGGTGTGCTGGGAGCTGGGCAGAGATTCCCGTGTTCCCAGAGCTCCCAGTTCCCTGTGTGCAGGGAGAGGAGCCAGACAAGGCTGGGAATGAGCAGTTCCTGACGCACTTGGGGAGCGCTGGAGTGGCTGGGAGAAGGGAGATGGTGCAGGAACGGATGTTGCCCACACATCCTCCTGTTTCTCCCGAAATCCTCACATCCATCCCTGCTCCTGGGCTGCTGCCGAGAGGGTGGGCAGTGCCAGGATGCTGCCAGCTCCTTGTGGGTGCTTGGCTCAGCTTTTGCTGTCTATTCCCACCCCAAGGACGTTTCCTGGAGAAATCACAGCCTGGTGTTGCTGATCCCATCCTTAGGAAAGCAGGGAAACCTTCCAGCCCAACACTCTCCCTGGAAGATCCGGAGGCTTGTGTCAGCTTTCAGGATAGGAGGCTCTGCTTTCCAAGGCCTCCCTCTCTTGGCCCGTTTGTGGCTCACACTCATCAGGGAGTGGAGGATCCGTGCGCTGCTCCATGGTGCTGCACAGCTGCAGGTTGTGCCAGGACTAGCCAGGACAGCCACGGATGATCCTGTTCCCTCAGCATTACTGAAGGGAAATGGCAATTTGGGGCCGTTAAAATTATCCTGAGATTAGGTAAGTGACCTCAAATCACAGAAATAAGGCTGAATCATAGACAAATCATAGAAAATAGGGCTAAGGGGGACCTTGGGAGTGCACCTAATTCACCTCCTCTTTGAGGACACCTCTGCCTGTATCTTCCCTTTGCAGGCTCTTCTCCCCACTGGTGGATGTTCCCTCCTTCCCACAGGCATTCTGTTCTCAGTCTTTGTTTTCCTGAAGCTTAATTTGAATTTTTATGCTGTGGTTAAAGCGATGACTTCTTTGTCCTAAAGCTGAACGTTTGCATTTCCTCATATCTATCCTTTAAATACACAAAATCTCCCATCAGGGGGGTTCTGTGCCTCCTTGGTCCTTCTAGGCTAAACCCACAACTTCTCTAAGTCACATTTGCTGGATTTTTGATCTTTCTTCTTCTTTCCTGCACTGACTCACATTCCCACTTGAACTGCAGTGCCCTGGCTGCATGAGATGCTCAGAGAACTAGAAATGTGTTGGGTTTCTTGTCTTGCAATTTTCCTGTTCCTGTGCCCTTTCCTAGAAAAACATGGATTTGCCTCATGTCAGCTGGAACACCTGGATCTCTTTAGCACCAGGGTCAAAGCAGTTTTTCATTCTTTATTAACCAACTCTTTCTGCTAAATGTGGAACTTTGCATTTGTTCTCACTAAATTAATCCTTTTTTTTTCCCCGGATCATTCCTCCCCTTTGTTACCGTTGTGGGTTTTTGAGGCCATCCAGGAGTGCTGGAACAGAACAGGCTCCTCTGGAGAATTCCTGGCCTTTCCCTTTTGGGATCCCTCAGGTTCCTCAGGGCAGTGTTAGAGGTGGTTTCACAGCCATTGGCTTCATCTGGTCCAGACTGCTGAAAGGCCATTCCTGGTTATCAGTTGTGGTTACCAAAGGTGACATTTTGTCACATTACGATGTCACCCAGGCTGTGTATTCCTTTTATCCCCATGTGAGATGGCTGTGAACTGCCTTTGGAATGCCTCAGTTTGTGTGTGTCTGTGACATCCTCTGAAGGTCTGTGGTCATACTGGGACCTTCTGAGCTCACTGGGATCCTCTTGGAGTTCTGTCTGAGGCTGAGGCTGGGTGGGCTCTGCCAGCCTGCAGGATGTGCCACTCCTTTTGCAAGGGCTACTTAAAAAGTTTTATCTATTAATGTTAGAAGAACAGAATTTGAAAAGCTACAGTGGGCTTTATATGAAGCTGTGCCAGGGGAGGGTCAGGCTGGAGATCAGGGAAAGGTTCTTGTCCCAGAGGGTGCTGGGCACTGCCCAGGCTCCCCAGGGAATGGGCACGGCCCCGAGGCTGCCAGAGCTCCAGGAGCACCTGGGAGCGGTTTGGACAGCGCTGCCAGGGATGCCCAGGTGGGATTGCTGGGGTGTCGGTGCAGGAGTTGGACTGGATGATCTCTGGGGGTCTAACTCAGAATATTTTGTGGTTCTATGATTATTAATTGCTTTTCCACACACCAACGAAGTTAAAAGTGGGATAGCAAAGGCCAACCAAGAAGAGGAAGAAATGACTCCAAAAGCCAGTGGGATGGAAGTACATAAGGTTAAAGGCTTTGTAGCCACCCCTCAAAGGCTGGTGTGGTTACGGATCATATTGGCCTAAACAAAAACTGCCTTTAATCTCATAAAAATAAAAGCAAACATCAAAATACTCCAGCAGACCTGTGTGGGGTTTATCTCAGGATGCAGGAGGGCTGGCAGGGAAAGGAGTGTGACCCCGTGGGCCTCACCTGGACATCCATGGTCAGCCCCGCCAGCACAGGGCAGGACCTCTGCAGGGTGGAGTAAAGGCACCTGTCCCCATTGCGCCTTCCCTGCCCCCTGCAAGTCCCAGGTGGTGCAGAAAGAGGAGCCCACGTGCTGGTGGCCTGTGCTTATTCTGAGGAAGGGGTGGCTGGAGGCAGCTGGGTTTGGGGCTCCATCTTTTCCGTCGTTCGGCCGTGTTGGAATTGGGGGTGTCTGACTTGGCTCAGCACAGATGAAAGTGGTGAAGTGACCAGGCTGCTGTTGGAGGTGATGCTGGGAAAGCCATATCCGACAGGGCAGTGAATTCCATGAATTCCACAGGTTCGATGTCCTTTCTGAGGACTGGTGTTGTTATCCTCAAAGTAGAGGAGGAGGGGGATGTGGTGCTGGGTGGGTGCACAGCACAGGCCAGTGGAGTTCAGGGGGGAACACGTGGGTCCTGTAAGGGGTCATGGCAGGGTGCGAAGGAGGGGAGCATCAGAATCACAGAATCAGCCAGGCCGGAAAAGACTTTGAGGCTCATTGAGTCCAACCTATGACCCAACACCACCTTGTCACCCAGACCATGGCACTGAGTGCCACATCCAGGCTTTTCTTAAACACTGTTATTGTCACTTCCGTTTTAACCTTCTGATTCCTGCTGAGCAGCCAGACCTCGTGGGCTGGGCTCACAGCTCGTGCAGGAAGGGTTGTGTCTGCACAGAGTGTTCTGCCCGGGTGACACTGCTGTGATCTGTCCCCCAGGAGCCCTACTACGTGCGCTGCATCAAGCCCAACGACAAGAAGTCCCCGCAGCTCTTTGACGAGGAGCGGTGCCGGCACCAGGTCGAGTACCTGGGGCTGCTGGAGAACGTGCGGGTGCGCCGGGCCGGCTTCGCCTACCGCCAGACCTACGAGAAGTTCCTGCAAAGGTGAGAGGCTGCCAGGCGCTGCCCAGCTCCTCGGGCTGTGGTTGGTTTAAATCAGCTCCTGGATAAGCTGAAGCTGATCCCACACGACCATGGATGCTCTGGTTCACCTCTGCTGAGGTGCTTGTGCTGCTCAGGCTCAACTCCTTATCTGCTGAAACTCACTGGCTGTGTTACTCTGCAGCAGGAATGTGTAATGAGGTGCTTCCCCCGGGTATCACCCTAAAACCTGAGCTAATTAACTGGTGTTTTCTCTCTGAATTGTCTAATTGTTGCAGCAAGAGAGACACACAGACGTGGAGTGTCTGGGGGAGCACGTGATGGTGCACGGTGACATTATGTGGGAAAAGCCCTTGGACTTTAAAACTGGGGATGGTATCATGACCCCATTAAATGTGTTTTTGATACTTCTTGCCCTCTTAATTCCTACCAGACTTGTGACAAATGACATGTTTTAGATTGAAATTTGTCTTAAGCCTTTGCTAAATTGATGTGGGCCCTGTGGGTTCAGCCTGCTCTGATGGAACAGTGAATGGAGATTTTGTTCTGTTATTGAATCAGGTGAGAAAAAGGCTGTGAGAATAGAAAAAAATTAAACTATCCAAGCAGGTGGGATGTCATGAGTTAGAAACAAAGTGCTGGTGAAAGATCTTCTGCTGTTAACAGTGGAGATTTGCCTGGATGTATCATAATACCCAAGGTGGAATGAAAGGCTCTGGCTTCCTAAATCCAGTCTGCAGCTCTGGGGATCATTCCTGAGCCATTCTGCAGTGGATAGAGTGTTCTTTCACCTCACATGTGGAATTCATTACAATTTACTCTTAAGATTTGTGTAATCGCTATTAATATAAACAGCTGCTTGGTTTTTAATGAATGTTTGATGAGCTCCCGTGAGCTCCATCCCAGCAGTGTTTGCAGCCAGGAAACCAAATCAGCACATGGCAACTGCTTCAGCTTCTGGGCTGCTGGAACAGGAGCCTTGCCCAGTCCTGGAGTGGGATTTGACATCTAGAGTGAGGGATCAGACACTGTTTGTGTGTGTGGTGTTGCTCCAAGCCTGGTCTGCAGTGGCTTTTCTAAATTAAAAAAAAAGGAGAAAAATATTCCTCTGGCCTGGAAATTGTTTTCAGGTTTTTTTCAATAATTCCTGGTTCCTTGTCTTTGGGTGAGCCATTCCCTCTTAGGGGCTGAGGATATGATCTGTGGTACAAGCTGCACATTTCTGAGCTGGTTTTGAGCAGGGATCACACAGGATTTCTGTCTTTATATTTCCCAGGTTTACTGGGAGATTGGGAATGTGGAGGGGACTCCAGGCCCGTCAGCTCTGGACTCCTGCCCTGCGTGTGGGGCAGTTTTAAGACAGATCTTGAGTAACTCAGCAAGAGGAGCTTTTGGGATGTACCTTCGTGGTCTGTTTGCTTCCATTTGCAAAGATATCATGAAGTTCAGACCCTCAAACAGACGTTAAACTCCCTGACAGGCCCCTGAGGCTTTCAGGTGTTCTGAGCCCAGAACAGATCCCTGGGGTTTGTTTTGCTAATTCCTCTTAGGGGCCAGGAGATCGAGATCAGGATACAGAGAGATAAGAGATAACACACACTTATATAAACTTATATATGAGCACATGTATGTCTGTTTTTTATCTATATGTGTATATAAACCCCCCAAAATAACTTCTCTTTCTGTAGGAGATGAGTTTGTTGATATTTAGCCTAAATCCTGTAAGGTAGTTGGTATCTCCTCTCTCTCAGTAGGGAATGAAGTGAAGCACAGTTAAGACCATTATAAATGTCATTTCCAAGCTTTCCTTGGATAAAGAAAACCTTCCTTTGAGCTCTGTGCAAGCCAGGCTGCCCTTTCCAATTTGAAATATTTTCTGTTGGACCAGAAGTTGTCCCTTCTTGTGGTCACAGCATCAGCCAGTTGGGTGACACACGTGGCACTTACACAGATGGGGTGCATTCTCTTGGTTTGATATATAAATTACCATTAAAAAAAAAGCTGATTGGGTTTCAGGAAGAGGTTTGTGAGTGTAATCCAACCCTTCCCACATGGAGGCATCCATATGCCTATCCTAGGCCATGTCAAACATAGCATGGAATCAACCCTGAGAGCTGTGAACAGCAGGCTGGGAGGGGACAGCGAGGCCCAGCTGCAGCTGCACACCCAGTATTGTTCATTAAAGCTTCACCATTTAGTGGCTTGCAGAAATCTTGGTTCTTAGGAGAGCTGGACTGGGAAGTGTTAACTCCAGGAGCAGCCTCATCCATGTTGGGTGTTTCCATAGGGAGGTACAGAGGGAAAGGAGAAACAAAAGTGGCTGGAAGGGGGTGTTCCATGTCTGAGTGACCTTGGAAGCTGTGGGGATGTGCAGGCAGGAGAGGGGCAGGGCTGTGGTGTCAGGGAGCAGATTTATTCCAGACTCTGCCTGGCTATAATTAGCGCCAGGCCAGGATTGTGAGTGGCTGTGGCATCCAGGCCGTGCCCTGTGCTGTGGGGAAGGAGTCGGTGGCATTGTGTGACACGTGCTGTGGGAACAACGGGAACATCCAGAGAGCTGGGATATTCCACCTGCTGTGGCTGGGAGGGAGGGGGGCCATTGGCAGGGGGTGTCTCCGATGCCACAGCTCTGGTTGCTGTGGAAAGGAGGAGGAGGCTTTGGCATCTGGGGCAGGTTTTCGGTTCTATGGCATCCCTTCTCTCCTGAGCTCCTTGGTGGGGCAGGCCTGGCTCATAGCCTGGGTGCCAGCCTGATCCACAGCCTGGGTCCCAGCCTGATCCACAGCCTGGGTGTCAGCCTGATCCGCAGCCTGGATCCCAGCCTGACCCACAGCCTGGGTGTCAGCCTGATCCAGAGCCTGGATCCCAGCCTGATCCACAGCCTGGGTGTCAGCCTGATCCATAGCCTGGATCCCAGCCTGATCCATAGCCTGGGTCCCAGCCTGATCCACAGCCTGGGTGTCAGCCTGATCCACAGCCTGGGTCCCAGCCTGATCCACAGCCTGGGTGTCAGCCTGATCCGCAGCCTGGATCCCAGCCTGATCCACAGCCTGGGTGTCAGCCTGATCCATAGCCTGGATCCCAGCCTGATCCATAGCCTGGGTCCCAGCCTGATCTGTAGCCTGGGTCCCAGCCTGATCCACAGCCTGTTCTCAGCCTGATCCGTAGCCTTGTCCACAGCCTGTTTCCAGCCTTGTTCCCAGCTCGGGGGGTTGCATTGCCACTGCTTTACTCTTTTATTTTTCTTTTTCCTAACATAACTGTCTCGAGGTGAGCGATTTTTCCCAGTGAATTAATTATTGCAGGAACATTTTCCTGATGAGAACAGGGAAGAGAATCCAGCATGCAGCATTGATGTCCCGTGTGTGTGAGAGCAGGAATGCTTTTGCCAGCACGTGCTAAATCTTCTCCTGGGAGTCTGAAGAGGGGTTTATAATCCTGTTTATTTATCGGTGAGACCTCTGTAACCCCCGGGGATGGTGTTCCCTGCTCAGGCACAGTGTGCACCTCCACTTTCCCCCTCTTCCACAGCGTATTCCAAAGGCTGATTTGATGAATGAACGCGGCGCTGGGATGTGTTTCCATTCAGGCTCTTTGAGGCTGTTCCGAGCCTCCTGCGGTGCCGCCACTCCCAGGAAAAGGGTGATTGTGAGGCCGTTTAAGTGTAACTGAGAGCTGAGAGTGTCTGAAGCATTGAGATTGATGCCTGCCTTGGCTGGGGGCTTTGAAGTGCGAAGTGGCTGAGCTCGCTGAGTGCTTGTTTTATTTAGGACACGGCTGCGGGTTCCATTCCAGGGAAAATGTCTTTTACAGCTCTTATTATGTCTATAAATCTTACGCAGAAAATTCATTGTTGCTTTTTGCAAACGCCTGTTCCTGTAATCAGCATTTCCTGGGCTGGTAAATCTTACAGAGCTCGGGCTGATCCCGGTGCTTCGGGTTTGATTTGTAGATGTCTTGTTCCAATCTGCATCTCTGTTTAGTGGGAAAAGGAGTCTGGGGAGTGAGGATGGGAGAAATGGCTGGCCCACAGGTACAGGCAGTGTTTGCACAGATTGGGGCAGTCAAAGCTCTGCTGCTGGGGCAAGTGACAGCGTGTGTTAGAAATGGCTCCCAAAGTGATGCACGAGAAAAAATTACTTGCAGAATTTTTAAATCCAGGTTTTCTGACAAAGAAGTTGGTTGCAGGTGGCTTCTTATGCAGAACGTGAACAAACCAAAGCTTTCCTTCCTCACAGACAAACCCCAAACCAAAACAAACAAAACCCAACCAAACAAAAATTAAAATTTGATACTGAAGGTGTGAATAATGGAACAGACAAATCTGCAGGAGGCCAATGCTGCATTTGTCCCCTTGCATCAGTTCAGTGCTGATGAATTGAGCTCCTCCCAGTATTATTTTTCAGCATCTCACAAAATCATGTGTCTTCTTTAGTCATTTTTCTTGTATTTTGAGGATCATGATTCCTAGAGAGGATGTCTTGAGACTCTTCCATCTGTACTCAGTTTTATTACAATTTAGTTGATAATTTTTTCTAAAACCAGTTGAAGTTTGGCTTTCTCAAGCACCTTGGTGGCAAGTTCACATTTGTAAATTGTACCTTTTAATTCCAGGTACAAGATGATCTCTGAATTCACTTGGCCCAACCACGACCTCCCCTCAGACAAGGACGCTGTGAGGAAGCTCATCGAGTGCCACGGCTTCCAGCACGACGTGGCCTACGGCAAGACCAAGCTCTTCATCCGCACGCCGCGGACTCTGTTCACCCTGGAGGAGCTGCACGCCAAGATGCTCGTCAGGATCGTCGTCTTCCTGCAGAAGGTAAAGCTTCCACCACCTTGGAAACTCAGCTCAAGTTCCTTAAATCACCCCTGCTCTCCTTTCTGGCTCTGTTGCTGCACAGATTCCAGACTGTTGCAGTTTGGTCACTGCTGGATGTTTTCAGAGCTCTTTCCATGCTGCTCTCTGTAGCCTTGGTGTGGTGGGAGCTTGCTGTGAGCTGTAGCACCTAAAAAGTTGTTCATCACTGTTTAAAAACTTGCTCTCTTCTCAGTAGAGAGAGCATGCCTGGGAGCTTGAGGGACTTTTATGGCTGAAATGTAAAATCACAGAACTCCAGGCTGGTTTGGATCAGGAGGGACCTTAAAGACCAGTCCCACCAGGCCCTGGCAGGTGCCCAGAGAAGCTGTGGCTGCCCCTGGATCCCTGGAAGTGCCCCAGGCCAGGCTGGATGGGGCCTGGAGTAGCCTGGTCAAGTGGATGGTGCCCCTGCCCATGGCTGGGGTGGCACTGGGTGAGCTTTCAGTTTCCTTTTAACACAAACCATCCCCTGATTCTCTGGTGTTAGTCCTTGCTGAAAACTGTGTCTGGTATGAGAGAGATCTGTCTGGCAAAGAGCAGAAATGGTGGGGCTGACTTTGCCCTGTCAGGCAAAGTTGATTAGTTCAAGACTTTTAGAAATGAATTTGTTAAAATGCGTATCTTCTGTGAAATTCTTGGAACCTGGGAAAGAACAGAACCTCTGAACCCTTTTCCTGTCCCTCACAAATAGAAACTGCTGATGGATGGGTGTAAAAACTTGACAAGGCAAAAGCTCTGCAGGGAGCACAGGTTTGCACAAACTCTCCAAACCTGATGGATGGAATGGGGAAGAGCCTGAAGGAGAAGTTCCCCCTAGAAGCTCTGAGTTCTGTGGAACACTGACATTTGTGGTGTCTGCAGTGCATTGGATGTGATTGCCTTCCTGGAAAGCCAACCAGTTTGGCCAGTATGGGAGCAGAAAGCATCGAGTCCAGGGTTGGTCCCTTGGTCTTTGTTGTGCTGAATGGTTTGTGTTTAGTAGGGAGTTCTGCACCTTTTGTGTGCACTGAGTTTTTCCGGAAAGGCCAAGCTCAGGCTGTGGAGGATGCAGGCCCTGCCTGTCTCTGAGCTTTGTGCTTCAGAGTTTTCTTCCCTGTTCTGAGCATGTCTTGCTGCTGAGCTTCCTTGGACTGCTCAACATCTTCTCCCACCTTCCTTCCCTGGAAAGGGCAGCACTTTTCCAGAAGCTCCATCTGGCTTATTCTCCTGGGGTGGCCTGGGGCTGATCTGTGGGGCCCCCCACGCCCCCTGGAAGGTGTTCCTGGATCCTCAGCTGTGCTTCCCCTGTACTCACCAGGGTTTCTGGGGAGGAATTTCCTGCCTGGAGCCACTTTGGTGCTTTCAGAGAGGTCACAGCTCTAACCCAGAGTCTCCTTCTTCCCAAAGAATGGGGTGAGCTAATGAGCTCCTTGTGGAATAAAGCTGCAGGGGGGACTGCTTGCTCCCAGGGGACTCCAGGGACTCCAGCTTTCCTATTAAACCAGGGAGGAATTGAGGGCTGACCTTTTTGGAAATTGCAAGGTGCAGCTACTGGAGAATCATTTCAGAGCCCCGGGCTGGGTTGCTGTGGGAGCAGATCATGGCTCAGTGAGCTCCAAGCTCCCCTTCAGATAAATCCAGTGAGAGGCACAATTTTAACAGCAACTTGTCAGTTTTGTGAGTTTGCTGCCAGCTCCAGAATTGCACAGTCTGGGCTGGGATCTGGACTGGGCTCAGCATCAAAGAGAGCAGGGCAAAGGATTTTTTTGCCCCTGGAAGGTAAATACCTGCTTAGGAGTAATGGATCAGCTCCCTGCACAAAGGGTTTTGCTGCGGTGGTTTTGTGTGGCATCAGGTGTGGAATGACTGTGGTGCTTCTGGGGGTTTCCTTGTTGCCACAGTGAGCAAAAGTGATAGAAATTAAAATGCTGGTGCACGTTGTCCTGTGGCTTCACAAACCTCTCTGCCCTGTGTTCTGCTCTCCCTGGGGTGGAGAGGGACCAACATGAGTCTACCTGAGGACTGAAGTAGGACATGGAGGCATCTTTTGGTTATTTTTCTGTGAGAAATCTCCAGAGAGGTTCTAAGTTACCTCGTAAAGGATTTGTGGGGAAAACACAAACTCCTTCTCCAGTGCTCAAGGTACTGAGTACTCTGGAGAAATCTGGATATCCTTCTGGAGCTCCTTTCCTGTAGCTGAACCCTCTCTGCTTGCACTCACTGGATGTTCTTCAACCAAGCTCTCAAATGCTGGCAAGAGGATGCAGAGAAGCTTTTCAGAGTCCTGGAACCTGCAGCTAAACCAAGAAACACTCAATGAATCATTAAATGCTTGTTAAACAGCTCATCAGCTGAAGGGAGGGGTTGAGCTGATATCCGTAGGTATGGATTAGAGACCTTGTGCAGTGTTAGCTCTACCTGGAAAACGCTTGAGTTTATCTCCATTTTCGGTGTTTCTCTTGTTTCCTGTTAACTCTGCTCCCAGCCCTGTCTGGGATCCCTCCCATGCTCTGCTGCCAGCAGATGGGGCCGGTGGAGTCGGGCAGTGCTGGAAAAGGAACAGCCAACAATCAAAAATCAGACCAGAGGAGGGATCTGATGAGGCCTTCTCTGAGCTCTGAAAGCATCAAGGCAATTTTGCCTTTCATTTCTGTTCTCAACTTGCTTTCAATTGTTCACTAACAACTCACAGGGAAATTTAATTCTTGCTCTTTTCCTTCTGTAGTTTTGCCTGTGAGCATGAAAAGCTGAGGGAGGAAAACTGTGAGCACATCTAGAAGGACTTGATTTTCTTTTAAATAACTGAGCCTTCTGTTGCATTGGAGTTCCTCAAATTTGAATTTAGGAAGAGGGAAAGACAAGAGGAGATGAAATGTGCTGTTGTGACAATGGGCACCTGTGTGACACAAGTTGAGGCAGACGTGAGGAGCAGCCTTAGAGCAGCTGATCCCAGCCTGGGGCCCAGGGGTGTTTTCCTCTGCACAGGAATGAGTGTAAGTGAAAGAATCCACATTTAGCAGCTCTGTTTCTAATGATGTGTATTCTGTGGCCTATTGCTCTCCTGCAAATCACGAGGCTTTCCAGAAGGGATTCAGTAATTATCTGGAGAGCTTCATCATCCAGTGACCCCTAACCCTGCAAAGAGGGCTGCTGCCTTTGTGTAATGGTGCTCACGAGTTTGGTTAAATTGAATTAAAACTGACTTCTAGTTTAAATAGATAATTTTACTTTCTTTTGTTCCACATCTCCTAGATGTCTTTACCTTTAGATTTATCTTCCACGCTCCTTTTTTTTCCATGGTAAAATGTCAGTGAGATTCCAGGCTGTAATTTTCCTTCTGCCCCAACGCAGTCAGTGAGCAGATGTGATGTGATTTAACCGTGGCAACTTGCTGGCTCCAGGAGAATTCAGCAAGTGAGAGCTGTGTCCAGTGTCACAAACCCCATATGGCAGCAGGGACGTCACACCAAAGGGTCACTTCAGAAGCCCCAGCTGAGATTGCTTCATGTGGTGCTTTAGGGTTTATTTGCTGTACCTGCGCTCCTGCCAGCTCTGGGATTGTCACCCTGAATGCAAATGGAGCAGCTCTAATGTTAATCATGCAAATAAAAAATAAAAAAAAAACTGCTGCCATGAAGCTCTGCTGCTTTTCCTGCCCTTGGAAAGGCTCCCACAGGCTCATTAGCTGTGCAGAGCAGAGCTTTGTTCGGGGAAGAAAGCCCGGGCAGCCGGCACGTGCGGGCTGTGCAGATGATGGCTCCTGTCACTATAATTTACTGCACTATTTCGGTGTCATTTTATCAGGCCGGCACAGCTGCGTATGGAAATCGCTCCCGAAATCTTCCTGCCTGGCACGGAGGCGGCAGGAATGTCCTTGAGTGCAGCCCGGCCCCTCCTGGGACGCAGCCCGGCAGCGGGGGGAGCCCAGGAGGCAGCGGGGCTGGGAGGGGCAGTGCCGGCCCTGGGACGTGCCCTGGGCGTCCCAAGGTGTCCTTGGGCATCCCAGCGTGTCCTGCAGCCCGGATGGGCTCTGCAGAGGCTCGGGAGCTGCCATCACCATGGCAACGTTCCCCATCCCGCAGGGACAGCAGCACAGAGCCATGGCTGACGTGTCATCATTCCATGTCATCATTCCATATTTCACCTTCCCGCTCCAGCCCCACGAGCCCTGGCAGCTCGGGACACAGGGAAGCCTCAGCCATACAAGGGAAGTTTCTCCATGGACACAGGAGGTGTTTCCTGTCGGGTTATGGAGGGGCAGGAGCAATCCAGTGGGGGCTTGGGCCAGTGACCCAGATAAAAGAGATGCAGTGGATTTGCCTCTGGACTCCAGGCTTATTCCATCCCAAGGGAATGTTTGTGAATGCCAACTTCAGCGGGAACAGGTCTATAATGACATGTGGATTTGTATCCTGGACCCAGGCTTTGATCTGGAGAGGCTCTGGCAGGGAGGAGCTGTGACAGGAGATGCTGTGGCTCCTTCCTGAGGAGCAGGGGGTGGGAGCTGCCAGGACCAGGAGGAGGGAAGGAGGAAGAGCTGGCTCTGTCTCCTGCGCCAACACTGACTGATCCCAGGCTTTAGGCTGCTGCAGCTGCTGTCAGATGGAAGGTCCAGGGACACCATGGTTGTGCCTCCAAGAGGGACAAGCAAGCAGTGCCTTGAGAGCAGCAGGGCCAGGGTGCACCGTCTGTCCTGAACACTTCCTCAGTCCCACTGGATTCGGGATGACATCAGCTGGGAATGGCTTTTTCCATTCAACAACACCCCCTGGATTTCTCTTTTCCTTGACCTTGCAGACATGTCCCACCAGGTTTTAGGTGTTGCAGCTGCCTTTGGCAAGCTCAGCTGGACACTGCAGGGAGGGACTTGGCTGCGTTTGGGTCCCTGCAGGCACCAGCCTTGCGTGGCACCCTCAGTCCTGCACCAGCACGGCAGGATTTCACTCAGGACTGGAAGCTGTGAAGGAGAGAGAAGCTGGAGAGGGACTTCCAGCTTCACTTCCACTGTGAAGCTGGAAAGGGACTTTTTGCAAGAGCAGGGAGAGACAGGACAAGAGGGAATGGCTTTGAGCTGAAAGAGAGTAGAATTATATTGGACATTAGAAAGAAATTCTTCCCTGTGAGGCACAGGATGCCCAGAGAAGCTGTGGCTGCCTCTGGATCCCTGGAAGTGTCCCAGGCCAGGTTGGACAGAGCTTGGAGCAACCTGGGACAGTGGAAGGTCCCTGCTTGTGGCAGGGGGTGGCACTGGGTGGCCTTTCGTGTCCCTTCTAACCCAAACCATCCTGTGATTCCATGACTCTGTAGACATCTGTCACATCCCACATCCCTTCTCAGTCCTCTCTTCCCATGAGAAGTGTCCGAGGTAATTTAATTTCTCCAGGTTTGGAGGTTGTTCTGTGCTTCTGGCTATCCCTGCAGCCTTTACCAGCACCAACCACTGAAGGTGAGGAAATGACCTGTAGTTCAGTACCTTCAACATGAAAAACTCTGCCTTGAATTTTCATGGGATGAGAGAATGTTCTTGCCTCCCTTTGATGGCAGCAGCTTTGTTCTGGTGACTGGAAACTTCTCTGCTTCCCTGACACTGGAGCTTTGGCAGTTCCCATAATCTGTTGATACAAAGTTGGCTCCTCCTTCCCCACCACATTTTCCTTCCCTGGACGAGGAGGTGGTCACAGCCCCAAGGCTGCCGGAGCTCCAGGAGGGTTTGGACAACGCTCTCAGGCACAGGGCAGGATTGTCAGGGTGTCTGTGCAGGGTTGGATGATCCTTGTGGACTCCTTCAGGAGATTCTGTGATTCCTGGTGTTGCAGAGGCAGGAAATCCTGCAGAGTGCAGCCAGGATTGACAGGGTGCCCTCTGAGGCCCATGGGATGCCACAAAGGGCACCCATGGACCAGCAGCTCCACGTGGGGGGGTGGTTGGGAGCTTTCCCAGGGTTGGGAATCTCATCCCTGTCCCAGAGCACAGGGGGGTGCTTGCTGCAGCCGTGGCTGAGCTGCAGAAGGAGCTGCAGGAGGAAGCTGGAGCTGAGATGTGGCTGCATCCCACACCTGAGACCTGCTGAAGCACAGCTCCTTTGGTGATTTTTATGTTCATTATTGGACACACTCTTGTTAGTGCCAGCTAATTAATCTCGGAGTGGGACCCTTCTCTCTTCCCAGCCTCTGGAATATTGTTGCTGTTAAGCGAAGCAATAGAATGAACATTGTTCAGCTGACTCATGAAAAGAGAAAACAGCTCTCAGCAAATGCAGCAGCTCTTCCCCCTCGCTGCTCTTCTGAGGTGATCTGGGAGAACGGGGAGCCTTTGATTTAAACCCTTCGCCTCAAACCTTTGTGGGATCCCATTCACTCAAACTGGGAAAAGGCAGGTCACAAACCGGGGCTATGAGCGGGGTCTGAGCCACTCCATCACAGCCCTGCTCTGTGAGGAGGTGACCCTTTGGAGCAGTCAGGAATGGGATCACTGAGGATGGGAGCGTTGCTCTGAGCCCCCGTGGCCGCCGCGTGTGCGGCTCCTCTGCGCTGGCCCGTAAATATTTAATAGCCCTGCCCGAGTGAGAGCCTCCAGAGCCGAGCAGGGAGCTTCGTGCCTGCGTGAATGATGGGGTTTGTGTGATTCTCTCCAGTTGGGCTGCCTGGAGGGCAAACCATGGAATATTGATCATGGAGCAGTCCAGGCTGGGCCACAGGAGGCCGGTGGGAGGAGGTGTTTGTGGTGCAGCCAGAATGGAGGAGTTTTCCAAGGTTTGTTTCCTTGCAGAACTGCTCCAAAATACAACTCCGGGGTTTAATTTAGCCGAGCTGGGTTTGTTTGCTGAATCCTGGGCATTTGTTTGCTCGCTCCTGTGTTTGGATTGGGAGCTGTGTGGGTTTTCTGCACTCGTAGGGATTGCAGCATCTAGGTCAAATCTAGATTATCCCTTTTTCCATGGAAGATGCACAGGCGAGGCGATCTCTGCATCCTGGGCCCATCCTAGCTGCTCTGCAGGCTTTCCCTGTGCTCTGCAGGGCCCATTTCTTTGTTTTCCTTTCCTTCTTCCTTTTTTTCCCCTTTTTTCAATGGCACATTCAGAGCGTGGAACAGCCTGCAGACAAGGCTGTAATGCATAGATTGGTGTGGAGGATTTATGTTCTGCTGAGGTGATGGATGTGACCTGGGTGAGGTTTCTTTAATATTAGAAACTCTGCTAGAAGCTCACTGAGGTTTTTAAACTGATTCTAAAGGTGTGTTCAGATCTCCCCTGCCATTCATCTGAATTTTAATTTATTAAATTTTAATCAAAAAACACGTGAATTAAACATTCTTTAGAAAAAAAAATAAGTCAGTGCTTCCCCTGAGCTGGGATGTGTCTCCTGCTTTGGGTGGATGCTGTTTGTGCAGGTCCCTGGTTTAGAAGCTGCCAAAGCAGCTGCTGCACTGGGCACAGTGGGATCATCCCCAGGATCACTGCTGGGATCACTGAACACCCGGGGCTGCGCACGAGGAGATCCCTTGGTCTGGAGCTTTTCATGTCCCCAGGGGTCACTTCTACCTCTGAGGTGGCCTTAACTGAGGGAGTAAAAGGGACTGGAGGAAAGCCCCTGGATCCCTGGCAGTGTCCCAGGCCAGGCTGGACGGGGCTTGGAGCAGCCTGGGTTTGTGGAAGGTGTCCCTGCCCATGGCCGGGGTGGCACTGGGTGGGCTTTAAGGTCCCTTCCAACTGGGATTTGGGATTCCGTGGTTGATGTTTCTATGAAATGTCCCATTTTAAAGGCTATGGAATTGGTAGGGTCTCTGGAGAGTGAAGGAAGAACAGCAAGGAACTCCCTCACTGGGAGCAGCTGTAGAAATAAATATTCTTTGTAATGTTCAGGAGTTTCAGCTGTGTTCAGACTTTGTTTTTCTAACCTTTTCCTTTCTCTCTATCCCTCTCTTAGCCCTTTAGTCCTGATTTCAATTGCCCTCCTAATTTTTCCTCCCCTGAATTTTAGGAGGACAAAGCATGGAGAAGGCAAAGGTATTGAAAGAGGTGAGGGGAGACCGTGGGTGGGGGCTGGATGGGGGAATGTTGTTTGGTTTGTTGCTTGGTTAATGGTGCTGTTTGGGGGGTTTTTTAAGCCAAAAACCTCCTTTTCTTCCCGTTTTCAACATAATCACTGTTATGTCTCTGCTCTTGTGTCCATGATTTGCTCATGGGCCCTTCCCTGCCTGCTCACATGGAGGAATCAACATGTGCTGCTGGTTATTCTCCTCTCCTGCCGTGTCTCCTCGGCCTCTCCTTGTAAGGACAATCCATTCCGAGTCCTGTCCCTCTGCTCCTGCTCGGTCCCTGGGCTGTGCTCTGGTTGATGGCACAATCGACTGCCTTGGAGTCTGCTCCAGAGGGGTCACTTGGAAAACTGTCACCAGACCGGTTTTCTGGGAGCCATTTCGTCGTCCTCCGCCCCCTCCCTCGTGCCCGGCTCGCATCTCCACCTCCTCATCCCTCTGGAATGCTGCCAGACCCTCCTGGTGGCCTCTGCCTGTGGTGCTTGGCTGGCAGTCGGTGGCTCCGTGTCTGTGGTTGGGATTTGGGATCTGGGGAGGCAGATGGCTCTGGAGCTGGAGCTGAAGCCGTTCCAGCAATGTCACTCTGATTTCAGGCTCCTTCTGCCTTGCGGCTGATTTTTCCTGAAAGATACAGGGACTTTGCCTCTTGGAGGCTGCTGCTCCTCTGTCAGCTTGGGTGGGAGCTGGCTCGGGATTCGGGAGCTGTCAGGGCAATCTCAGGAGGTCAGGCGGGGACAGGGTGATCTTCAGTCTCATTCCCATGGGAAATCAGCTTAACCAGCAGGGAAAGCTACAGAAGGGGGAAAGGGAAGTAGGGATTTATTCTTGCCTGTGGAAGGGATGACACAGGGCTCTGCCATCCCAGGCTGCTTTACTCAGGCTGTAAGGATTCTCTAGATGCAAGTTCTGAAGCCCCCAGCTGGCTGGGATATGTGGCTGGGTTGAAGTGGGAATTAAGAGGTGCCTCTGGCTGTCAGATCTCAGAGGGGTGATCTGCTGGATCCCTTTGGAAGTGGGCATGAAAATCCCTTGGATCTTACCTTGGGTGCAGAGGCCCGAAGGAGAGAAGCAGAAGCCTGGATGCACAAATCCTTCTGTGGGGGTTTGGCCCTGCTTGGCCCCCAGCACACACCAGTGCAGGGCCTTTGCAACAGGAGAGTCTGTTAAAGGCCAGGTAAACTTCCCTCTGGGAATCTCATGTGTTTAATTTCATTGTACAGGGCTCGGTGTTCTTGAGTTGTGAACTGGAGGTGGGGGAGAATTGAAAAGGTGCATTGGGTAGAGCTCTCCCAATATTCACACCCAAGGAAGGTGTGAGTTGGCAGGAACACTCCAGCATCCTGGAAGTGCTTCCTCTGGAAATGCACTGGCACAGGGTGCCCAGAGAAGTTGTGGCTGCCCCTGGATCCCTGGAAGTGTCCAAGGCCAGGTTGGATGGGGCTTGGAGCACCTTGGGATAGTGGAAGGTTGCCCAAGGCAGAGGGGTTGGAAGTGGATGATATTTAAGGTCCCTCCAATGATGCCTTAGGTTTTAACTTTTATATTTTTTAAACTCTGTACTGCTTAGTGTGCAACTTTGAAGCTTCTTGTAGCCTGTTACTTTCTGCTCTCTTGTGCCTGTTAGACACAACAAAGCCTCTCCGGACTGCTCTGCAAGGACACCTGGACCATCCTGAGCCCGAGGGGTGTAAACCAAGGAGGCTCTGAAAGGGGGGGTAGCTAAGGGGAATTACATCATTTAACTGGGGTTTTAATTGGAGAATTGACCCTGATATGCAAATGAACCAAACTTATAAAAGTGTGGAAAACTCGTGACCTGGTGTCCATCTTGGGGTCCATCTTGGCAATAGCCTCTGGCTCCCCAGGGTGTACCTTGAAGGCCCTTCAAATAAATACCTACTTTTGTTCCTTTTCTCTGTCCGGTCTCTGTGTCTAGGAGGCCTGATAAGGCATCACCAACCCAAACCATCATGTGATTCCATGATCCTGTGATCCTTGTTTGTCTGTCTGTGTCCTGCTGCTCACAAAGTACCTGCCCAGCAGGGAGTTTCCTGCTTTGACATCTCCCCTTGTCCCTAGGATTGACCATTCCATGTTTCTGGAAGGCTCCGTGGGACCATCAGGCAGCCAGGTCACCGTGGCAGCTCAGCATTACTGAGGGGCTGCTTTGAACTGCAATGAGCCCTGCAGCGAAAAAGAAAACCACCAAGGCAGAAAACCAGTTAATTTAAAAAATATTTGTCCCTCATTCCCTGGGAGAAGTTTGTCCTTCCCTTTGACTCCTTCCTCACCTTTGAGGCGCTGCCGTGGTGCCGTGGAAGGTCCTCACTGGCAGGGGGTTCTCCAGTTATGACAACTTGATTTGAGAACATGCTTTTCATTAATAGTTCACTGTGTGTGTAGCCGGGGGCATGCATGGGCTGGATAATTGGATTTGGGAGGCCACTGTTTGTACAGTTGTGACACCTCTTGCTGTGAAGCCAATTTCTGCAGCGATGCAGCTGATACAACATCGGGGCAATCTGTTCCAGCCTTTGTTCCAGGGATGTCTGACTGGTGGGAAAAGTAACCACAGCGAGAGACTTCCCTCAACGGCAGCTCTGCTTCCAGCCCAGGGAAGCAAAATCAAGACCTTGTTCTGTGTCTCAGATGGTCCAGGGAAAAGCTGACAGAAGTGAAGCTCTACAAAGTCTTGAGCAGCTCACACGGATTTGCTCTGTGTGTTCTGTTCTTGAGATCCTGTGTAACGCCCAAGGGCTGTTGCACTGCGGCCCTGAGCCCTTTGTTCCTCATTTCTGTTCTTACTAAATTCAAAAATGAGAAGTTGGCGATAGGGTTTTGCCCAGTGGATCTTGTTTGTTGTCCATACATCCCTTACAGGTACATTTTATACCTCTTCAGTCCGTGATTAACCTTCTCTGGCAATCCAAATCTTTGCTTTTCTTTAAAACAATTTCCCCAGTACTCTTTGGATGCTCAGTTTTTGGATCCTTGTTGGTGATTCTGTCAAATTCAGAGTTTTAGAGCCTGCTCTGCCCTCAGTCAGGGAAATGCCAGCTTTAATGCAGCCTTACACACTTTGGGTGAAACCCAGGCCTTGTGCAAGTCAGGTTTAGCCAGGAAGCTTCGAGCCTTGAGCTTCCCAGCAGCTCTGAGGGCCTTTGCATGGCTGAGGCTGCACCAGATGTGAGCTAAAAGCACCGTGGTAACCAAGCATGGCAGCAGTGACTGCTGGGCACAGCACGTGTGCTGCAGGGGCTGCTGCCTTCCGTCTGTCCAGTGGCCTCGAGGAATAAATCAGGAACGTGTTGTACATGACTTTATCCGCACACAGGGCTGAGATTCTCAGTCCCAGCTCGCTGGGTTTGGTTGGTGTGCTCCGTCCAGCACTGCTGCTTCCTGCTGTGGCTTTCGTGCTTCCTGCTCTCACCTTTCCCTTCACTGTCCCCTGTCCTGCCTGCCTTCCCCAGCTCTTCCTTCAGCCACTGGAATGGTCTCTGTTCCCACACCCTCCCTGGGAGAGCGGCCCCAGCAGGGGCTGGGGCTGGGGCTGGTACGGAGCTCGTTGCCTTCAGTCACCTCGGCTGTGTTGGGTTGTTCTCAGAATCCCAGAGTGCTTTGGGTTGGGAGGGACATTAAAAACCGTCCAGTCCCACCCTGCCACGGGCAGGGACACCTTCCACTAAAGGGATGTTCAGCCTGGAGAAGAAGAGGTTCCAGGGAGACCTCAGAGCCCTTTCCAGGGCCTAAAGGGGCCCCAAGAGAGCTGGAGAGGGACTTGGGACAAGGGATGGAAGGACAGGACAAGGGGGAATGGCTTCCCACTGCCAGGTGGGATATTGGGAAGGAATTGTTCCTTGTGAGGGTGGGGAGGCCCTGGTACAGGTTGCCCAGAGCAGCTGTGGCTGCCCCTGGATCCCTGGCAGTGTCCCAGGCCAGGTTGGACGGGGCTTGGAGCAGCCTGGGACAGTGGGAGGTGTCCCTGCCATGGCAGGGGTGGGACGAGAGGATCTTTCAGGCCTTTCCCAACCCAAATTATTCTGTAATGCTGTGGTTCTATGTGGACAGGACTGTGCAGGGTCTGGGCTGTGTTCTGGTGTGTGAGAGCACAAATGGGCTCCACTGATGGATTTGATGCTCCATAAAGTTCTGGGTGCTCAAGCAACTGCCCAGGCTCTGCCAGAGCTCCACGGATCGTGTCTGTTGGGAATGGGAGACATCCCCCACAGGGACAGAGAGGCCAAAGGAGAACAAGGAGGGAGAACTCTGACAGAGGTTGAAGAGAAGTTCTCTGCTTTTGAGGGGTTTGGGACCCAAAATCTCTGTGTTTCTCTTTAAACTTGGGATGTCTGGAGAGGAGCAGCCCCTCACAGCTCTGCACTGGTTGCTGTGTGAGCTTTTCTCAGCTGCATGGCAGGACTGTCAGTGAAGCTGTCAGGAGAACCTCTGACATCAGCTTCACAAAGCAGCTGCCGTGTTGAAAACTGCCTTGGGTGATTAATTAATCCTTCTGTAAATAGGGGCTTGATGTGCACCAGCAGTGCTGTGGGATCTTTCTCAGAGGGAAATAAAGTCTGTGACAGGACCGTGGTGAGCAGGGAGGCTCTTGGCAGGTGCAGGAGGTTCGTTATCCTTCCAGTTAAATTCTGCAAGGAAAAAAAATCCAGTCTGCTGCTTGGTGGGTTGTGTTGGAGGGTGAGTACAGGTGGAGAGGGATCCCTGGGGAAGGCGCTCAGGAATGCCCGTTCCTCTTGGCTGGTTCCAGGATGGAGCAGCACCTGCCTCCTTCCTCCTCCTGGGGCTTCTCCTTAGGAGCTGGTGGCTGTGCACTGTCACTGTCACTGTCACATCAGCACTGGAGCAGCCTTCCAGCACCACTTCCCAGAGTGTCCCCTGGCAGGGGGTGCCAGGAGAAGCCCAGGAGCTGCTGTGTGCTCTGCTTGTGGTGCTCTCCAGGCACAAACACAACTCACAGTGACACTGGAGAAGCTGGGCCCCATCCTAGAAGTTTGGGGAATATCCTTTGGTTTGCATATTTGGTTGTTTCTCCACACATGACCGGAATAGACACTCCCCAGGCTATTTTCAGAGCAATCTTTTTTTAATCAGAGTTAAAATTGTTTCTCAGTAATTGTTCTCAATTAGCACAGAGTCATGGAATGGGTTGGGTTGGAAGGGACTTTAAAGCCCATCCAGATCCACCCTCTGCCATGGACAGGGACACCTTCCACTATCCCAGGGTGCTCCAAGCCCCGTCCAACCTGGCCTTGGACACTTCCAGGGATCCAGGGGCAGCCACAGCTGCTCTGGGCACCCTGTGCCAGGGCCTCCCCACCCTCACAGGGAGGGATTCCTTCCCAATATCCCATCCATCCCTGCCCTCTGGCAGTGGGAAGCCATTCCCTGTGTCCTGTCCCTCCAGGCCCTTGTCCCCAGTCCCTCTTCAGCTCTCCTGGAGCCCCTTTAGGGCCTGGAAGGGGCTCTGAGCTCTCCCTGGAGTTTCTCCTCCCCAGCTGAACACCCCCGGCTGTCCCAGCCTGGCTCCAGAGCAGAGGGGCTCCAGCCATTTGATCATTTCCGTGGCCTTCTCTGGATTTGCTCCAACAGGTCCATGCCTTTCTCGTGTTGGGATCTCAGTCATAGACACGCTGTTTTTCAGTCATGTTCTTCCTGGATTTGATTGGCACTGGCAAGTCCCTTCCCTTGAAATAAAACCATGAATCTGTGTGGTACAGGAAGAGAAAAGCAAACGATTCTCCTGCTCTCCCTGCTGACTCCGTGTGTCCCTGGCACAGGTGTGGAGGGGCACCCTGGCCCGGCTGCGCTACCGGCGGACGAGGGCGGCGCTGACCATCGTGCGGCACTACCGGCGCCACAAGGTCCGGGCCTACCTGCGCGAGGTCGTGCGGCGCTTCCGGGACGTGCGGCTGCTGCCCGACCGCGGCCGCAGCATCCCCTGGCCCGCCCCGCCCAAGGTGCTGCGCCGCTTCGAGGAGGCTCTGCAGGACATCTACCACAGGTACCGCCGGCTGCCCCGTGTCACACCCACTGCTCGCCCCGGGGGACTCCTGGCTGAAGGACGCTGATCGGGTGTCGCTGGTGCTGTGCCCTTGACCAGGCAGATAATTCTGCTCCAGACATTTATTGTCGAATCACAGAATCCCGGGATGGTTTGGATCTTAAAGCCCATCCCGTTCCGCCCCGGGCCATGGGCAAGGGCACCTTTCACCAGACCAGGTTGCTCCATTGTGATGAACATTGTGTTTCCTTCCTTGGCCCCTTCCTGGCCCTTCTGGTTGGTTTTGAAAGGAAAGAGCAGCTGCTCTTGGATGAGGGGGAAGAGAAAAAGAATCGTCTCGATTTCCTCAAGACTCCTGGTAGTAAGCCAGTGTTTTTCTGTAGTAGAATGAGTGATGTTCCCCTGGTCACCCATGTTCTGTGTGAACAACAGGTGTTTGTGCCTTCATTAAACCTCCCAGTGTCTAAAGGCTGGGGACTTTTTCTCTGGGAAGCTGTAGGCAAAATAGTTACAATTCCAGTTTGAAAAATGATAACTTCTGAAAGTGGCTGAACAAGAGAAATGTTGGCCGGAGGGGCTTCCAGAGATCTCCTGTCCAGCCATCAGCTTGCAGCACAGTTCCAGCAGCTCTAGATCAAGTCAGCTTTGTTATTTTCCCCAGCTGTCTCTTTCAAGAGAGAGATCCATCCACCCACAGCCTGTCTGGGGAGAGAGCCCTGCTTTCAGAATTAGCTCAATTATCAGAACTACAGAATTTTAGTTGCTAAAAAGTCTTTTTATAGCATTAATCCTGGAGCTCTGGTGCTGCTGCTGCAGGCTGGGGTGTGGTGTGGAGCCATGGATGGGCTGCCCTGCCCTGCCCCGTGGTGCAGTTGGAACTGAAGGGCCAAATTCAGCTGTTAAAGGACAATGATGCTGTAAATGAGCCCAAAAATGGGCTTGGCAAACACTTCATTGCAAGCAGATGCACCAGTGGTTGACTCGTGGGTGTGAGATGGGGATTGTGGCACCCAGACCTGTCAGGGTTCGAGGTGAGCCATGACTTTGAAACATCAGCCGACCTTTGCAGCTTTAGGAGTGCACAGGAAGGACTCTGAGGGTGTCCTTGTGGTGCTGCTGTGGCAGCAGGAGTCCTTCCTGGGCCAGCTCCAGGCTGTGGGGCTGACCCAGGCCTTGGTTTGGTGGCAGGTGGAGAGCGGCCGAGCTCATCCGGAGCGTGCCCCCAGAAGCGCTGCCTCAGCTGAGGGCCAAGGTCGCTGCCATGGAGCTGCTGAAGGGCCACAGGGCTGACATCGGCCTCCAGAGAGCCTGGCAGGGGAACTACATCGCACTGGTGAGTGCAGGGGAGCTGGGCTCAGGCTGCTGGAAGGGGGGAAATTCGGGCAAATGAGCATTGGTTTCTTGGCAGGAGAAGTACTTGGAAATTTGCTCTGTGAAAGGGTTTATGTGGGTTCAAACTCTTGACTTCCACTGCACTAGGAGTGATTTTTGTGAGTCCTGAGCAGCACCAGCAGCATCAAATTAGTGCCATCAGCTGGCTCTGCAAACAGGCAAAGCCAGACCTCATGGGGAGACTAAAATGCTGGATAGGATGGAAAACAGCAGAGACTGAACAGGAACAAAGAAATTCTCTCTGGGCAGGTTTGATTGCTTCCCTCTACTCCATCCTTCCTTGGAGCGTTTTGGTGTGTCAAGGTTGGGTTTCCCAGAGCACAGAAGGGTGGAGGGAGCCGTGTCCCAGCCGTGTCACTGCCAGCCCCTCTTTCTCCAGCCCCCCAAGGAGAGTCCTGAGCCTGTCTCTGCTCTTCCAGAAACCAGACAGCCCCCAGAGCTCGGGCTCCTTCACCCCGGTGGCCAACGAGCTGAAGCGCAAGGACAAGTACATGAACATCCTCTTCTCCTGCCACGTCCGCAAGGTAACGGGGCTGGGGCGTCCTGGGTGCCCAGTGGAAGCAGGAGGTGACCCCGGGGGTGCTTGGGCAGCAGTTCAGAGCAGTTCCAAGGAGCTGCATCAGGGATTTTTGGGTGGATACCTCCTGCACCAGGGCTGGGTGGCTGCTGGGGCCTCGTTGCAGGGGGTTGGAACTGAAAGGTCTTTGAGGACCTTTCAACCCAAACCTTTCCATGATTTCATGATAAAATCACTTCGTTCTGCATAACTGGTTTGGGTCTGACATTTTTCATAGCGGAATTGGGTTTTTTGTTAATTTGGTTGGAAGGTTTAAACAACTAATTAAAAAACCAGACTTGCTTAATTGTTGTGGGTAGCTCCTAACGATGCTGGTTTGAAATATCTGTCAGGGAAGGATATTTTGAATTTTACAAAACCAACAGACAAACCCAATTTTAGTGGGAGGCCAGGGCTGTGGATGTTGAGGTGTTTTTAAGAAGCTGTATATTCTTTTTATTTCTAAATATTGCAGTTGGTCCCCACGTGCACCGCTATTCCTTATGATTCTGCAAATGTTACATCTGCACAACTCATTCTGCAGCACAAAACCTCACTTCATAATAAAACTTTGCAAGTGGTAGTGAGCTGTATTGTTTATTCAACAGCAATTGGTGTTTGTAAAAATAGAAATCTCTAATTGCTTTCCAAGCAAAAACATTTCAGTGGAGTTTGGTGTTGCTGTGACCACGTTCTCTGTGAGGACAGGGTTCACTGCTGGAGTGAGTGGTTTGGGTGAGTGGTGGTGTCAGGATTAAAGGAGGAGCGAGCGAGTCTGAATCCATAGTTCCTCTTTACAGCCTCGAAGGTCTTGGGTTGAACCTCCCTGAGGGACAGAGAAATGCACAATTCCCCCAGGCTTTTTTCAAGTTAGGCTGAAAACAAAATAATTCTTCTTCTAACGCATGTGATGAACTGAGTCCAGTTGTAGTTTCTGGCTAAACTGGGATAACTGTAAAAAGGACAATATTCAGTTGTGAGAGATGTGCTGATGGGAATTGTGGGTTTGGATGGGAATGGAATCATGGTGAGGGGAATCACTCGGGGTTTGTGTGAGATGAACACAGCGTGGGAGTTTTGTCTTGTTCACTTTCATGCAGCTTTCCAGCCTTTAAGTCCTTGTGCTCCTCTTGCTCCTGGTTCAGCTCTCGGGGACAATCTGCTGTGCAAGCACAGGGCAAAGCAGATTCCTGAAGCACAGATCCATACTTTATCCTATTCCCTAACTGCAAGACAGAGCTCCTGCCTTCAGACAAGTGTCTGAGCAGCATTTGTTGGTGTATGAAGGAATCCCAGAGCATTCCAACAGGCCGTGTTTCCACACTGTGACTGTGCTGGGAAAACCCGGTTTTTGTGGCGTTTGTTGCATTGAGATGCCAGCACTTCAATAGCAGAAGCAGAACGGGGATGGAATAGGTGTTACCCACCATAAAGTGGATTTCTCCTGAGCCTGAAAGGCTTTCAGTGCTCTCAGAGGCAAAGCTTTAGCTGACTGTGGGTGCATTAAAAGGGCAGCTCAGCTGAAATCACAAATATTGCAGGGTTATAGACCTGCAGCCTTGTGAGTTTTAAATTATCTTGTAACTTCTTTTACCTTTTGAAAGGCTAAATTGTTGTTGCTTTCTCCTCTCAGAGAGGTGGGACTTGATCCTCTGCTGGCCTGCTCAGTTAGGGATTCCTTGGCATGGCTTTGGAGCCATCAGTAAGGAAGCCCCTGGATCCCTGGCAGTGTCCAAGGCCAGGTTGGACGGGGCTTGGAGCAGCCTGGGACAGTGGAAGGTGTCCCTGCCCATGGCAGAGGGTGGCACTGGGTGGGCTTTAAGGTCCCTCCAAACACAAACCACTCCATGATTCCATGATCTCAGCACTGTTGAGGACAAGACTGCAGCGCTGTGCCATCCTCAGGGATGTGTGAGCCTGCTGATTCCAGAGCACCTCCGTGTCACAAATGCATCAATCCCATCCCAGCCCACACTGAGATGTCGCCCCTTCCCAAGGGAACCGTTTGTCTCCCTGCTTGTACGGACAGGAAATGTCCGGGTGAGCCTGACGTGAACAGAGCAGGGAAGACAAACACTGCTGAAATGTGAAGGTTAACAGGACAAGGATTTGACATTGAGAATTTAGCCTTTCCCTTTCCAAGCAAGGCACTTCCTCAGGTCATCTGTTCTGGCTTAAACACTGCATCTGCAGACTAAGCACCAGTGAGAGCTGTGGGAGAGTGGGAGTGACTCCGTGCTCTGACTGCAGCACAGGCTGGGAACAGCCTCAGCCTCCCTTTGCTCTTCACAGGAAACAATTTCCATCCTGAGCTGTTTAAGAGGAAGGTGTTTCTCTGGTCAGAAATAGAAGTTTGGCATCCTGCCTCTTTCCCCAGAGTAAGGGCAGTCCCCAGGTGACCCTCAGTGCTGAGGCAGGGGGAACCTCTCCTCATTGCTGCATTCTTCCCTTTGAATTTTTGACAAATAAATCATCAGGTTTCTTCCTTTTAGCCTTGAATTCCCCATGTCCTACCAAACGTTCTTGGCCCAGGGTGGCACTTGGTGCTGGCACGTGCAGCCTGGCCCCGTGCTCAGGGCAGGTTTGTCACATCTCTGATGTTAAACCAGGTTCCTTGTGGGTTTGCAGATTGTGTTTGTTCTCTGCTGAAAATTGGTTCACGTGAAGCTTTAACAGGGGCCTGAAGAGTGAATTATAGAAATGGAATTGTAATTATCAGGTGATTTCATTGCTTCCCTTAAATAATTCTCCTGAACAAAGCAGCAATTCACAAAAAAAGGCTGCTCAAGTTCATCCGTGGTGTGTTTTCATGATTCAGCTTATTTGAGGATTCTTGAGCAAAAACTGTGCTGCTCCTGCTGGTCCCTGAGGCAGGGAGGTGTTAGTGGAAAGGTGTTAAAGGGCACTTCGGTGAGCCGGGGTGAATGTTCTATTTCTGAGGCAGCATCAGCCTTCCTTTGTGGCTTCCTTCAGGTACTGAGTCACCAAACCATGTGTGAAGTAGCTGTTGACTGTCAGCAGCAATGTCGGGGTCTGCTCTTGGAAATGCTCAGATACCTGCAGTCTAATACACTTCTTTATTTGCACAGGAAACACATCAAGAGCATAAATACTGGGCTACTTGAATAGACGCAGGCTGAGCCCAGAGCTCACCTTTTAAACACATTTATGAGTGGAGCACACCCTGTGTCCTGTCAGATATTGGTTCATTAAATTCATTGAGACAGAATTTTTGTAGCTGATGGCTGACATTGATCTGATGAATTCTTCAGGAAGAATCTAGAAGATTCTATATCAGGAAGAATTTCCTGGAAAGGGTGCTCAGGCCTTGGCAGGGGCTGCCCAGGGAGGTTTGGAGTGCCCATCCCTGGAGATGTCCAAGGAGCACCTGGAGGTGGCACTCAGTGCTCTGGGCTGGTGACAAGGTGGGCATCGGGCACAGGATGGACTCGGTGATCTTGGAGGGCTTTTCCACCCTCAGTCATTCTGGGATTCTAAGTCAAAGAAGTAAACTCATCCAGGAACTGTTCTCCGGGTTTTGAGAGCTGCTGGTAGAGTTTTCTTTGCCTTTGTGGGGCCCCAATTTCAGCAGCTTGAGCTGGATAATAACGGGGGCTCTGTTTGGACCAGTTTTTACAGAAGGGTTCTGAAGAGGCTTTGAAGCCTCGCTGGGGAGAGGGGAATGGGCTGTGTGGTTGCTTCCCTGCAGTAGGTACAGGTAGAAGCAGGTCATTCCTGCCTATGGAAAAATCCATCTTTTCTGAGCATTGTGGTGCTCTTCACTTTTTCAAAGGAAATTTTCAAGATTTTTGCCGTAGGAGAAACCAAATACATATTTCATGCAAACCTCCAGATTTTGTTGGATCACCTAGGAAACAACTCTGTCTCTTTTTTTTTCTTTAGAATAAAGCTTTTCTTCCCACTTTTCCCTTGTCACTTGTGGCACCAAGCTCCCTTGAGAGCAACATCTCTTCCAAAGGTCGGTGCCCTGCGGTGTCCAGAGGCCACTGACAGAGACCTGAAAAACTTCCTTGAAGATTTTTCAGCTCTAGGCCAGACCTTCATTTCCCCCACGAGCTTGTCAAGAAGCTAAATTAGGACTGATTCGCATTTGGATCAACGAGATATAAATACAGAATGCCCAGAAGGTGCAGAGAACACAATGCTGGGAAGGGCTGTTCTCCAGGAGGGAATGAGCTGTAGCTGAGAACATAAGGCCTGTCCTTACTCCTACAAGCCCAGTACTGGTATTTGCACTGGTGTCTGAGTCCCTTCTGTGCCTGCTCCCCACTGTGAGGGTTTTTTCTTTGACCCACAGCAGGTATTATGTACATAAATGCACTGTAGGTGCATGAGGCTCCTGAGGCCTCTTTTCCTTGGAAAGAGCTGGAGGGACATCTGAGAATTTGCTCCTCAGGTGAGATGAGCTGCTGGTACATTTCTTTAGTTGAATTTCAATACTAAAACCAGAGGGGAGTCGAGAAAGAAGTGGAATTTAAAACATGCCTGTAGAACTCCCACAGTATTCCATTGCTGTGGAATGCACCTTTGGGGAGCTGGTCACCAGTGGCTGAAAGTGAGTCCAGGTGTGCCAGAGGCCAAGGACACCGGGCTTGGATCAGGAATAGTGTGGCAGCAGGAGCAGGGCAGTGCCCATGCCCTGAGCTGGCACTGCTGGGGCACCTCCAGTCCTGGGGTCAGTTCTGGGCCCTCATAACAAGAAGGACATTGAGGGGCTGGAGCTTGTCCTGGGAAGGGAACGGAGCTGGGAAGGGGCTGGAGCCCCAGGAGCGGCTGAGGGAGCTGGGAAAGGGGCTCAGCCTGGAGAAAAGGAGGCTCAGGGGGGACCTTGTGGCTCTGCACAGCTCCCTGACAGGAGGGGGCAGCCGGGGGGGTCGGGCTCTGCTCCCAGGGAACAGGGACAGGAGGAGAGGGAACAGCCTCAGGCTGGGCCAGGGGAGGCTCAGGTTGGAGATTGGGGAAAATTTCTTCACAGAAAGAGTGGTCAGGCATTGGCACAGCTGCCCAGGGCAGGGCTGGAGTCCCCATCCCTGGAGGGGTTTCAAAGCTGTGTGGCACTTGGGGATGTGGTCAGTGGTGGCCTTGGCAGTGCTGGAGGAACAGTTGGGCTCGGTGATCTCAGAGGGCTTTTCCAGCCTTTCTGGCTCTGTGAAAGCTGAGTGTGCTTCCCATCTCTGCTTCCCAGGCAGCAGCCACGGGACCTCCTGCCCTGGGGTGGCTCTGGTGTCACAGCACCAGAAATCTGCTCCCTTTGTCACCAGCTCGGGGCTGGGGGTGGGCAGGGACAGCCAGGCAGGATCATGGCAGTGCACAGGGAGCGTTCACTGGGTCAGACTCTTCAAACAAATCACAGTAAATCAATGCCCCCAGCATTGATCTGAGCTCTGAGGGGCAGATCCAGCCCCAGGGACTGGACTTTGGTTCAGCTCCCAGGACCTGGAGCGTGGAGAGCCCAGAGCTGCCCCAGATCTTGGTGAGGAGCCGGTTCTGCTCCGCTCCAGCACCCGTCATGTGGCACCAGGCACTCCTAACCAGGCACTCCTAACCAGGCACTCCTAACCTACTTTCTCAGGGCCATTCAGTGTTTCGTAGCCTTTAGGCTTTTCTCTCCCATTCATCTGCTTCCTAAAATAATCCTGGTTACTCAGCATCTTTTCCTGTGAGACTTCCCAGGCCCTCAATCATGTTCTTCACCTTCTCTGAACCACCGGAGTCTCCTTCACGTTCACCGCCCTGGTCCTTCACAGGCTATTCCAGGCGAGCCCATGGCTCCCAGGACATTATTCCCATGTTATTCCTTCCTATGCCAGCATTCTGCTTTTTCTGAGCTGCCTCATGTCTTTGTGCCAAGATCTCTCCAGAGCTGTCTGAAATCATCCTCGGTTGCTTTTTCTGAGTCGGTGCTGTTAATGTAAAGCTGTCACAGAGCTCCCCAATTTGCATTTTTTGCCTTTATCTGCTCTGAACTTTGTCACTCTGCTGCCTCCTGACTGAGGATATTTAAGTTCTCCCGTTTGTCTCCTGATTTCACCCTGGAAAATCCTATTTATGTTCATCCTCCTTGTCACGTCTTACCCTTGTCTCCCCTTCTCAGTTGATTAATAAATATCTCAGTGACTGTGATACACCGATGACTCTGGTTTTGCCTCAGTGAAAAACAATTTCTACTTTGTGTCCTACTTTCTTACGCACTTCCGACAAAACTTCCCCTCCTGCCTGGTGAGTGTTTAGTGCTGAGGGGCATCCAACAGCCTGGGTGGAGCTGCTGGACTGAGTCCAGAGCCCTGGAAATGCTCCGAGGGCTGGAGCCCCTCTGCTCTGGAGCCAGGCTGGGAGAGCTGGGGGTGCTCACCTGCAGAAGAGAAGCTCCAGGGAGAGCTCAGGGCCCCTTGCAGGGCCTGAAGGGGCTCCGGGAGAGCTGGAGAGGGACTGGGGACAAGGGATGGAGTGGCAGAACCCAGAACAAGGATGGCCCAAAGCCTCAGGTCTGGATTGTGCCAGCCCCTGGAGCAGCCTGGGCTCTGCAGGGCAGGGATTCTCCATGGAACCCTTGGGGGGCCAGAGGATAATGTGGGAACAACAGCCGGGGACTGGGCTCCATGTGGGCTTGAACGTGGCTGGGGGAAGCATCTGTCCTGGGTTTGAGTGAAACCCTGGAATTTCCCAGGGTGCCACAGCTCTGCTGGATAACCAAGAATGTTGCTCCTCTGAGACTCTGCATTTCTCTGTTTGTAAAATGGGATTACAGGGACCATGTTCCCTTTTCACTGCTCCAGGATCCGAGGGGAAAACCTGTTTAGGAGCTATGTGGGTTTGGGGTATTTTTGTGTGAGTTTGGGGTATTCGTTAGTGTTTGTTGTGTGAGTTTGGGGCATTTTTGTGCGAGTTCGGCACTTAGCACCACACAGTTTCCTCTCCTATGTTCCTGCAGCGATCAGTGGCACTGACCAGGTGTTTCTCTGCAGGTGAATCGCTTTAATAAGGTGGAGGACAGGGCCATTTTCATCACTGACAGACACTTGTACAAGATGGACCCCATGAAGCAGTACAAGGTGATGAAGACCATCCCCCTCTACAATGTGAGTACAGCGCTGGGGATCCTCCTCTGAGGCTCTTTCAGGGCAGTGCCTTTACTCTGTAGCTCCATTTTCATATCCATAAAATGGAAAAAGTCCTTGGGTTGCAGTTTTTAATATATTTAATGTCTTTATAGCAGTTACAGAGCAGTTACTGCAACACCAAAGGAAGTGTTGGGGTGTCCTGGGCAGGGCCAGCAGTTGGACTGGATGATCCTGGTGGGTCTCTTCCAGCTCAGGATATTCTGTGGTTCTATGATTCTCTGATCATATTAGCTTTTAATTTCAGTGCATAAAATAAAAGCTAAACCCCAAACTGCCTCTTCCACTTTTCTGCTCCCCCCCTGTTTCAGTTTCCTTTGCTGTGTGCAGGATCCTGGCCCCGGAAAGGGTTGGCATTTCACAGCAGCTTATGGCACTATTCCCATGTCTCTGAGGGTTTGTTTGATCCTTCCTGTCATGCTTGAATTTATTTATTTTTATTTTTTTATATTTGTTCATGTTTAATGTAAATCTTACCACAGCTAAACTCGGAATTACGGCGAGGTCTGGCCTTGGGGGCAGCAGGGTAGAGCTGCCAGGGCCGAGGCAGCGGATTATCAGGGATGGAAGGGGGTGGGCAGCACCTCAGCTCTGCTCCCCGGCATCCTGGAGCAGGGATTCAGCTGCCTGCCTGTCTCCCTCAGCCCGAGGTGACAGTGCTCTGGTTATCTCCAACCTCCAGAGCCTGCCTGGCTGCTGGGAAATGCCCTGCACAGATTTGCTGGGATGTTTGCATTTGGAGAAATGACAAACCTGGCATCTCTGTATTGCTGGGAGGGCAGGGATGGGATTAGGGTGAGGGTGAAATCTCATCTGCAGATGTGGGGGCAATGATTAGCTCTGGCTGCATCCATAATGTTGGGTTTAGAGTCTCCTCCTGCCCTCCTTGCTGGGCATCAGCCCCAGCTGGGCACCCAGCACGGCGTATCCATGGAGTAGCTGCTCCCAGTAGGAATCCTGGCTGCAGCAGGCAGTGTCTCCATGGCAGTGCCTCTTGTTTTGAAAGGAAGCTGCCCTGAGCAGCTGCGGGAGCTTTTCCTGGCTGCTGTTCTGTCCCAGTGCCGGTGTCTCCGGTGTCTCCATGCTCAGAGGGGCTGGTGGCACATCCTGCTGTGTGCCCAGGGGCTGTGTGCCCGTGCAAAGCAGGGTGCAAACACCCCCAGCCTGGTGAAAACCACGGTGCAAACACCCCCAACCTCTCAGCAGAGCTCAGACCCTCACACGCTCACAGCCTTTTAGCAGAGGGGTTTTCCACACCTGATTTTCCAGGTGTTCCCAGACAGGTGTTTTTTGGTGACGTGGACAAGGTGGGATTTTGTCCATCAGGATTTCTCACTGTTGGTTTCTCCTCTCTTACCTTAACCAAAGTGTCCAGGTCACTGAAATTCACTGACTGCAGGGCTGATTAGAGATAAATCTGTGTTTATCATAGGTTTAGAACAATGTCTGCTTTACCTGTGTGCCTGATGGGTGTAAAGGTGCAGACTGTACATTTACAACAGCACAAGACCAGGTCATTGTTGGTCACCTGAACATTTCCCTTTGAAATCCTTAAAGCCTGAAAAATTAGAGGTGAGCAAGTGAGGTACAATGTCAGGTTACTTAGAGAATATCTGTTACTAACAAATGTCAGTAATTGTTGCTTTTTCACCAAAAAAAAGTGTGTCTAAGATAGAATATCCATTCCTACAGAGAGCCCCGGGGCAGGCTGTGTGCTGGTCCTGTGCTGGCTGTGTTTTGGCTGTGTTGTGCCTGTGTTGTGGCTGTTGTTTTGGCTCAGTGTTGGCTCTGTGGTGGTTGTGTGGCTGCTTTGCAGTTCCTCAGGACAAGAGCAGTTAATGGGCTGTGCAGGCAGACCATTCTCTTGCTCTGAGAATTCTCACATTTCTGCAGATATAAATCAGTTTTATTGGTAGATCTGCAGTTATTCCGTTCAGTAATCGACCACAGGGATTCTTGCCCAGTTTCTTTGACCTGAGCAGGAGTCCTTGGTATTCCAGGGGTCCTGGAGTGCTTGGCACAGGAGGGATGGGTCCAGGAGATCCTCTGCTGACCCAAACAGGTGTCAGAGTAGTATTCCAGGGTGGAAATTTGATTAAAACAAGCTTTGGTAAATGCTGTGGTGTAAAATTCCAGCTGTGTTGGCCACAGCCTCTCCCTGTACCGGCTCCTGCTGCCCTGCGGTCCTGGGGAGCAGCCCCAGCCCTGCCTGTGCCCGGCGGGGCTGCTCCGGGGGCTGGGCACTGATCCTGCACTGATCCAGAGCCCCCCGAGCTGCAGGAAAGGGAGAGGAGGAGTGAGTTTGGGGTGTCTTTGATTCATACACAGAACACAAAGTATTTCATAGAATCGTGGATTGAATTTAAATTGGAAGGGACGTTAAAAACCACCCAGTGCCACCCCTGCCATGTCCAGGGACACCTCCCACCATCCCAGGCTGCTCCAAGCCCCGTCCAGCCTGGCCTTGGACACTGCCAGGGATCCAGGGGCAGCCACAGCTTCTCTGGGCACCCTGTGCCAGGGCCTCCCCACCCTCACAGGGAAGAATTTTTTCCTAATATCCAACCTAAATCTAACTCTCTTCCAGTTTGAAGCCACTCCATTTGTATTTCTCTTGCCTGGATTTCTCAGATTTACCTCTGGCAAACAGTCAATCCTGCAGAGCAGGTGTTTGTTCCTTGTTGTAGTTATGTTTTATATTCGTTACCTAATGTTTATATTTGTGTTGTCTTTCCACTCCTGAGCTGCCTTGCACACTCTCCCCTGTTTTTCTGTGCCTGATCCCCCCCTTCACAGGAGCCCTTCTGCCATGTGAGGGAGGCAGTGGAAGGAGCTGATCAGGGATACAGAAATTCCTTCCTTTTTGGGAAAAGAGCGATTGTTTGAAATGCTCTGAAGGTTTTTTGAGGAGCAAATGGACGATGATGACACCAGCTGGGATGTGTATCCATGGAGCAGCCCTGTCCTACATTTGGATGAGTGTTCTCTGGGAAGAGTGAGCATCCTTCCCATGCACAGAGGTGAACCCGGCTGGAATCCTCTGCCTGCTCCCTCTGCTGCTCCCTGTCAGCTTTTAAAGCACCCTGTCAGCACAGCAGCATCCTCAGGGGTGGCGTTTCCATGGAAATCTCACTGGAGACAGTCAGCTGATGGCTGCTGCAGACACAAACTTGTTTTCAGCTGAGGAAATCGCTCCCCATCGCCCACAGCCAGGTTTGCCTGGCCATGGTTGGAGTCACTCCTGTCCCTGCACGGTGCCAGGCTCTGCACTGGGACAGGGGGAAGGGCTGGGAACTAAACCAGGTTTGATGTGGCTCAGATGGAAGGAAGGAGTTCTTTACAGTAAGGGTGGGGAGGCCCTGGCACAGGGTGCCCAGAGCAGCTGTGGCTGCCCCTGGATCCCTGGCAGTGCCCAAGGCCAGGCTGGACATTGGGGCTTGGAGCAGCCTGGGACAGTGGGAGGTGTCCCTGCCATGGCAGGGGTGGCACTGGGTGATCCTTAAGGTCCCTTCCCACCCAAACCATCCCATGGCTCTGGGTGAGGAATGTGTCATTCCCTGCACAACGTGACAAACAGCAGCTTCCCTGTCAGCCCTGGTGGATTCTCCATATGAAGAAGCTGCTTTGGGGGATTCTGTGTGTGGATTTTCCATGTGCCAGCACTCTGGCACTGCCTCAGAAGTACCAATCCACAGTGACCTTGTTCTTACCTGAATTAAAACTGAGCAGGTAATGGCTGGGAGGAATTAAAAGGCACCCAAGCAGCAGAAGGGCTCTTGCAGCCACCTCTCCCCTCCAGTGGTGAACATAATAAAGGATGTTCTGCAGAAGCTGAGGATTTTTTCCTGCTCTTCAAGCAGGGCCAATATTAGTGTTGGTAAATACTGAGATAAGCACCTTCTCTGAAATGATTTCTTTTGTGTTGCATTTATTCGCTCACAGAGTCTTGTGGGGGGGGGTGAAATGGGAAGATTTTGAAGGGCTCTTGGCCTCCTAACAGGGTTCTGTTGAATAATTAATGTTTAAATTGCCTTTTCAAATCCGACACTGCGACTTGTTCATCTTTCACACTCGCTGCACATTTAAAACCTTGATGGCAGCAGTCCCTGTGGTGCTATTGTGCTCACAGGAGGGTATTTAGGCATGCAAATTAATTTTAAGGGACACTATAAAGCCAGGCAGCTGTTAATGCCTGTGCATGAAGTGGAGCTTGTTTGGGAAGCATTTCACAACCCCAGAATAGCCTGAACAGGGAATAAACTCCACCTGTGCTGGTGGAACTGGTAGCAGAGGGCCCTGCCCGGGGTTCCAGGAGCAGCAGCTGCTGTCCTTCAGCTCCTGGGGTAATAAACCAACAAAATCCCAGGGACTGGACCTTGTGTGGTGTCTCATCCCAAAAATAGGGCCCAGATCACACTGCTGTGGGCTGGGCTGGGCTTTTCTGGGATGTGTGAGGCATCCAGAGCTGCTGGAACAGCTTCCTTGGAAATAACACATTGGGACTGCTGAAGCAAACCCAGGGAGCAGCCTGAGCCCAAGGGATCCGTGGGCTGAAAGGAGTCGGGAATCTCCAGCTGGATTGGTGCTCAAACAGGCTCTGGGGGACACAGGAGCCTCTTCCCTTAAACAAGGGAATAATGAGACTTTAAATTCCACGAAATGGTTTATGGGTGCCTCTCACTTGGAGGGGAGTGGGGCTTTTCTCTGCAAATCCCTGGATGGCTCAAAGCAGCCCTTTAATGGACAGGGACAGTCCTCTGTGTTCTCTCTGTAGTCATCATCCTTTCACCTTTCTTTATTTTATTTTATTTTATTTTATTTTATTTTATTTTATGTTATGTTATGTTATGTTATGTTATGTTATTCATTATATTCTATTTACTTTATTCCATTTTATTCTATTTGTTTTGTCCCATCTATTGCATTATATTTATTTGATCCCATTTATTATATTCTATTTATTTTATTCTATTTGCCTTTCTCTGCTTTGCTGCAGTTGCCTTTTGAGGCTTTTTTTGCCCTCCTTCCACTTTGTTTCCCCAGCATAGATCCTTTTTTTGCGTTCTCTAATATTCATCTGAGTAACCTGTGCTCCCAGATTGCCCCTCCTAAAAATGTCCTGCTTTGCCTTAGTGAGGTGATGACAAAGCTTTTGGTGAGCCACGTGCAGTTACTTAACAGACAACAAAGAAAATGCCAGAAAATAAAAAACCCAAACCAAAGCCCTGCACCTTTTTATTTTGTCAGAACAGCCAGACCTTATCTGTGCCTAAACATGGGAATCATTGTGGCTTTGCAGGGTTTGCAACTCAAATTCTTCCTAAATTCCTGTGTTACCTGCAAATCCCAGGGGCACTGAGTTGTTCAGGTTGAAAAAGACCCTTTAAGATCATCAAGTCCAACCAAGCTGCACCTCCACTAAACCACATCCTCCGGTGCCCCATCCACACATTTTTTGGACACTTCCAGGGATGGGGACTCCACCCCTGCCCTGGGCAGCTGTGCCAGGGCTGGACACTCCTTTCAGTGAAGGAATTCTCCCACTATCCCACCTCACCCTCCCCTGGCACAGCCTGAGGCCATCAGACACCGTTGGTTTCGCAGCGTGTGTGGGTTTGAAGATGCTGATGGGCAGATGCCTGGTGAAGGTGGGATCCAGTGCTGTCATCCAGGGGAGCTTCTGGGGAGAGCTTTTACCTGGGGCTGTTGGGAGAGAGCTGGTGCCATCCTTGGCGGGTGCCCCACGGCCCTGGAGAGGGACAGGGGCACAGCAGTGACACAGGAGCTGCTCGGAGCCATCCCAGGCTGGGTGGGGATACTCCCTCACACCTCCCAGACTCTGAATTCCACAAAGCTGCTGTGGTTTCACCTCGCTCAGCTGCTGGGGGAGCACCCACCCAGTGCCACCCCTCAGCTCCATAGTGGAGGGTGGGAGCATCCTGGAGAGGAGAGAAGCAGCCTGGCAGTGGCAAAGGCACAGAGAATCATGGAATCATGGAATGGCTCAGGTTGGAAGGACCTTAAAGCTCATCCAGTGCCACCCCTGCCGTGGGCAGGGACACCTTCCACTGTCCCAGGGTGCCCCAAGCCCCGTCCAACCTGGCCTGGGACACTGCCAGGGATCCAGGGGCATCAACGTTTTTATATCAGCACACCCAAGGCTGTTCTCCCTTTCTCTCCACAGCTGGTGGGGCTGAGTGTCTCCAATGGGAAGGACCAGCTCGTGGTGTTCCACACCAAGGACAACAAGGATCTCATCGTTTGTCTCTTCAGTAACGACCCCTCCAACGACAGCAGGATTGGGGAGCTCGTGGGAGTCCTGGCCAGTCACTTCAAGAGGTCAGTGCTGAGCTTGGGGCTGCTGGACACCATTCCAAAGTGCCAGGTCATCCCTGGGGTCACTGTGGGGCTGGGCTCTGGCTGGGGCTGTGTTACTTCACTGCAATCCCGGGATACCAGAGTGACCTTTTTTCCTGGCATTTTTGGGACACACTTTTTACCTACAACACTTTGTTGCCTCTTCTGCCTTTCCTGTGTGTGTGTGACAGCCACGGGTGTTTGGGGGGCAAAGACCACTGAAGATGCACTTGGAGTACGTCCCAGTGGCTCCTGAGGGCTTCCTACAGCCAAACTCTTCTTATTTAAAATTAAGATGGAGCTTTTCTTCGCTCAGATTGCCCCCCCCCGCCCCGGTACCAGCAGGTGATTTTTTGCTTGAGCTGTGAAATGGCATCTCTGCTCCCTGAAATCTGTCTTGTAAATCCCTGAGCCAAAGCTGGTGATCAGCTACAGGGATATCTGGGACTGGAGCTACAGCTGGAGCAGCAAGAGTCACCTGGATCCCAGGAGGGGATTCCAGGCTGCCCACGCCAGCACCAGGCAGTGGCTGCACGGCAGCCACACAAAGGAACTCTGGGGAGAAGCAGGGTGTGGAGTGAGCAGACCTTTGGGTTGTTCCCTGGCTCCTCCAGAGGAGATTCCCAGGAGGAATGATGCTGCTCAGCACACACAGCCTTGGCTTTGCTGTTCCCATGCTCCACAGGAGCAGATGAAGGATAAAGTGGAGTCTTTATAGGGAAATCTTCATACAGAGCTGCGAGTGGCAGGAAAATGAGGGAATTTTGGTCGCTTGAGGTCCCTGGGTATTTTTCCATGAGTTCCAGAAGAATGTGCTGGTCCAGCCCCCTCTCACCAGCACGGTGTGAAGTTCAGGTCTGGCCGTGCTGCTGGAGGCAGGGGCTGAGTCCCTTGGAAATGAATTCTCAGCACTGGCATAACTTGTTTGGGGAAGTTCAGTGCTGCAGAGCAACAGAAAACATTCTCTGGTTTTGCTTTTCCCTAAATATAATTTCATTCCAAAGGCAGCTGCTCTCAAAGGCTCAGGAGATTCTGTAAAGCAATACACTTCATTTGGGAGTCCTGGAAGTCCCTGGAGTTCTTCCATCCAGCATCACCTTCAGGATGCTCCTCGGGGCTTGCCGAGTCTCTGATGTGGGGATGGGCTGTGACACTGTTGGTGACACTCCAGGTCCCCTGTTCAGTGTCCAGTTCCCCAAAATTGCTGTTCCTTCTGCTCGGATGGGTCCCCCCAGCACCAGCCCTTGTGTCACCTGTCCCCCCACTCAGCCCCAGGCACAGCTGCTTCACTTGAACAAAGGATGTTGTGACCATCAGCCTCAAGTGATGCCTTTTCCTGGTCTTAAAATCAAGAGTCAAACACGGTTAGAAGGGAAAAAGGGATTTTGCCTTGGTATTTATTTTAAGGATCCTTAGGTGCACTATGTCCAGGTGGAATGCACCCCAATGCACACCTCAATGCACACCCAAAAGATCTGGTATAACATTATAGGTCTGACTAATTAGCATTTCTATCAAAGATTCCCCAGTGAGAGGCTCGAGTGAGCCCCCCTCCCCAAAGAACCTTCCCCTGGATGGTTCTATTTTAGTTTACAAAATGTGTTCTGGAGAGGACCTTGGTGTCTGGGGCATTTTGATCCCTAGCTAGGAGGCTTCTAAGATGTTGAGTCTCCCAGCTTAACAAACAAGTCCAAGAATGTAGGCAAAAAGCACTAAGAATACAGAAGTTGTAAAAAGGTATAAAAGGGTATAAAAGAAAAGGCAAAAAATCATCATGGCATCAAAAGTATTGCACCGCTCTCCTAAAGGTGGAAACTGCTGATTCTCAGTTTCTTGCACTGATTTTAACAATGACATTTCTATCTTTAAGAATAATTAGGCTGAATCTAATCACTGTCTGTAGGAGAATGGCAGTTAAATACATTTGTGTGCTGATCAGCTCCACTGAACACAGTATTAGCATTATTTTAGCGCTTCAAATGACAAATCTCAGCTCAGCTGGGTAAATGGGAGAGCTGCTCTAGAAGCCCATTTTTCTCCAACATCCAATAAAAGTTCCTGGATGAAGGGCAATGCACAGGACAACTTGCATTTAGTTTCCCAAATATGTAAGTGTCATGGTTTCCCTCTTCAAAGCAATATCTGTAAATCAAAACAGAAGGAAATATTCATGTTTTCCATCACTTCCCATTTTCCTGGAGTCAAAAGCTGCTGTCAGTGAATGGGATTAGCTGACCCCTTGCTGGAGAGGCGCTGGGGGAATTCCTCATTAACCGGGATTAGCTGTGGGTCGTGTGCCCCTGGCAGGGGTTGGGTTTCTCTGTCCTGCCTGAGGAGCTGCTGCTGCAAGCAAAGACTGGAGCCAGCAGGAAAATCTCGAGCCTAAAAGTTCAGTTTCTTGGGAAGATCCCACCCATGGTGGGGTTTAAGAGCTCTGCTCTGCCCGTGGGTTGTGGGAGCAGCTCCCGTGGGTTGTGGAGCTCTCACTGGACGTTAAAAGCAGTTTCCAGCTTCCTCCCATCCTGAATCCCTGCTGGGAGGTTTTGGCAGGGCTGAGGTGTCACAGGCACCTGTGGTTGTGTGGGGGGTGGTGGGTAATGATCCTTTAACTTTGTGTAAGAAAATCATGGGAATTCAGGGCCATTCTGTGTTCATAGGGAAGGGGAGGAGGAGGCTGCTGGAGTCACCTGTGCTGGGGACACCCAAACCTTCTCATTCAGATGCTTTCTATCAGGTTTTGTTTTTTATTCCAAACTTTGAACTGAGAACTTCAGTCCTGACATGGCTATATGGGAGTTTTGGACGTTTCCAGCAAGAAAATAGCTTGGGCATTGCAGAGCAGTTACAGAGGTGACATCTCTCAATGCTGCACTCTGCAGCTGCTTTTGGGCACAAAGGCTTCACATTTGGGAATGTTTTGCCTGAGTTCACATTTGTTTGCATCACCCATGAAAGCTTCACGAAACTGTGTCTTTTAAGAGTTACTCCTGGTAGGAATTGTCTTACTTTGAGGTTTTGGATCACAAATAAGTATTAATACAGGGGAAAACTAACATGAGGCTTCTGGGAGCTGTAACGTTTTTAATGGAGTTAACGGGAGTTCGAGTCACACTTCCACTAAGTCAGCTGGATTTGGGGTTTTTTTACAATGCACCTGAATTCCCAACAGAAGTGATGGGAAGCTGGATGAGGTGTTGATGCAGTGGCCACAGTAAGTCCGTGTCTGCCTGCAAAACAGTGCCCATGAGCTCCCCTGGGAGTTTCCTGGCTGTCTCCACCTCAGGGATGGGCATCTCCTGCCAGAGCCCAGGAGAGCTGGGATGCAGTGAGTGCCTGGAACAGCTGGGAAAATCCAGTGGTCCCTTGCAGGAGCAGGTGTGTGAAATCTGGGTCGTGTTTTGCCCTTGGTGCCCAGCAGGAAGCAAAGGTGCTCTGCAGTAGCTCAGAGCTCAGTGCCCTCATCCTGGGTTTGCCAAGGCAGGGAACAGCTCCTGGGAGCTCTGGGTGTGGCCACAGTGTCCCTGCAGATGCTGGGGCTTGGGAGAAAGGGACCTGAGGAGCTCTTGGAGGAGAGGAGGTGAGTGTAGAAGGGGAGGATTATATTTGTCCTTTCCATTTTACATCCTCACAGCCCCTCAGGCTCTAGAAGATGTCTGGAGTGATCAGTGCAGGGCACTGAGGACTTTCTGGGTGCCCTTCTCCTGAGATGGCCCCACTGTGGTCACCTGCCTGTGCTCTCACCATCCTGTGGCTCTGTCACCTGCCTGTGCTGTCACCATCCTCTGGCTCTGTCACCTCCCTGTGCTGTCACTGTGCTGTGGCTCCCACCTATGTCGGGTCCTCCCCATGTGGGTGATCTGAACCCTGGGGGTGCTTGGGCAGCTCGGGTGTCCCCATAGAAGGTGCCCAAGGCCCATCCCGTTCCCAGGCTCTGTTCCCCTCCTCCCAGGGGTGATTCCCTGCCCGGGGGGAGCAGGCAGGGTTTGTTCTGTCTGGCTGCCCACGCGTTGGTGTCAGGGAGTCACTGCCCTGCTCTCCGGTGCTTTCTGTTCCCTAATCCCCACATTGTCTGCAGCCGCAGCCCTTGGGCTCCTTCCAGGATTCCTGGAGGGAAGGGGGAGTTAAAAGAGCAGTCAAAAGCAATCCCTGCAGAATTCCAGCAGAAAATCACTTGCCTGAGGATAATTTTATATTTTCTATTGCACTTTGGGACCTGTCAGCCAATTTTAATCATTAGTGTGCCCTGGATTCATTTTCCTTAGTTCTGGGGCTTTACCCTGGAGCGTTGGCTCCGGTACTGATGGGGCAGGAATTCCCACAGAGGGATCTCACACGGAGGGATCTCACACAGAGGGATCTCTCACTGCCCCAGGGCTGTGGCTCCAGGTCCTGCTCCACACGGGGCTCCTGGTGATCCTCAGGAAGATCACATTCCCTGCCCTTCCCTTCCTCCTGCCCTAGGTGCTGTCCTTGTGCTCCATCCCTGCATTTCACTGCATGAGTGAGGTGGCAGCAATTTCTTTGACTGGGGAAGTGGAGGGGTTTGGGTGTTGGATTCAGTGTCACCTGCACGTGTGTCACTGTAACCCAGGAATGGGCATGTGCAGGTGGAATTTACACATAAATTACATACACAAAATTGGAGAAAATCCATGTATATCCATAGATAGGCACAGATCACGGAATCCTGGACTGGTTTGGGTGGAAGGGACCTTAAATCCCATCCAGTGCCACCCCTGCCATGGGCAGGGACACCTTCCACTGTCCCAAGTTGCTCCAAGCCCCATCCAGCCTGGCCTTGGACACTTCCAGGGATCGGGGCAGCCATGGCTGCTCTGGGAACCTGTGCCAGGGCCCAGAATATCTGCAAGAATTGAGGAAAAATATGTTTATATAGATAAAACATAGGGAATTCTGTGTGTGTACATATAGGACATAGGTGTAAAAAAACTGGGGGGAAATCTGTGTCCTCAGCCTCTCAAAACCAGGTTTGATGGAAGGTGCCCAGGTTTCTCAGGCTTCCATACCAAGCCAGACTTGCCTGGGGAAGCACATCCCGAAACACCTCTGTGCCTCCCTCAGCACTCAGGGATACAGCTGGGATTAAAGCTTCTTCTGCTCAATTCTGAGCAGAGCAGGAGCCCAGCAGGGGACAAGTGAGGTCACCCCTCGGTGGGGTCACCAGAGGCTGCTCATCCCTTGGGGTGGGTGTAGGGAAACCCAGAGCTGAGCTGGGGCTGGAGGAGACACCTCAGGGCATTCAGAAAAGCCTTTTTAGGGAAGAAAAAAAAAAAGGGCACTTTGCTTCCCTGGTATTCAAAGCTTCAGCCATAGAACTGGAAGTGTTCAGAACTGAAGGTGAGGCGTTATTCCCCTGACCCCCTGCGCTGCAGAAATGACTGTCAGGTAAATCCTCCCCAGAGCTGCAGCGATTTGGGGAGGTTGGAGCTGTTTGGTACAAAGAGAAGAACTCACAGATGGTTTTTTCTGGTGTTCTGCTCTTTACACCAGTGGCAAACAAAGCTGCTGCAAACATGGGGAAGTGCGAGGGTGTAAATGATGCCATTACCTCAGAGGTGGTGTTTGAGGTGATGCTCCTGGAGCTGAGGGGTGATTTTGTTATTTAGTCTGAATGCAGAGGGGTTTGTCAGGGAGACGGAGGCAAACTCCCCATAAATACCCATTTTCAGGGGTTTGTCGCAGAGATGGAGACAAACACCCCATAAATACCCATTTTCAGGGGTTTGTAACAAAGATGGAGACGAACACCCCATAAATACCCATTTTCAGGGGTTTGTAACAAAGATGGAGACGAACACCCCATAAATACCCATTTTCAGCCCATTGTGCAGGAGCAGGAGCGTTTGGTACATTTTTGGTGCTGTCTGTAAACAAAGCCAGAGGAGATTCAGCTTGGGGTGATTTTGATTGTTTAGGAAAAAAATGCTCAGCTCAAAGATGAGCCCGGTCTGGAACACAAATCATTTGATTAAAATGGATTCAAGATTTTTTATTTGATGGTTTTTTCCACTGATGTGGAGAGACAAACTTTTGGCTCAGGCCCAGCAATCAGGCAAGGGGTTAAACCTTCAATTTGTCATATGAAGATGCTTTTTCCTATCAAAGCTGGGCTGATTTTAATGAGTTTAAGATTGTTCCTTTCTTTTAAAGCTGTTTACCTTTCTCTGGTAGAAACCTTGATTAACTGCTGAGATTCAGAGAGCTAAACCAGGAGCATGTTCTGTGTGTGGGACCATGGGGATGTTAATGCTGGATTTTTGGGACAAAGGAAGGAGGAGGAGCCCAAACTGCTTCAGGAGAACACGAGCACGGCTCCCAAAGCCTCTCCCCAAGGAAATAGCCTGGTCCTGGGGCAGAGCCTGCCCTCAGAGGAGGGGTGGCACCCCCTGGCATCACATGAATCTGTCACTTCAGCTTTGAGAGATCCCTGAGCTGACAGGGGGCCACAGCTGGGGCTGAGGGGGCTCCTTCATTTTTAATCATAATCCATTTTTAGGCAAATTCTGCTGGGTTTGGGGGGAGCCTGAACGCACAGGTAGCAGCTTTTAAGCACCAAGTACCCTGCAGAAGGGCAGTGGCAAAGGGAAAACAGTTTCCTTATACACAATAAATGGGAAAATAAAACGAACTGGGAAAATTGGCCTCATTCTCTTGGCCTGTCTTTGTGACTTCAAAAAAATGTCCAGGCTTTAGCTAAGATTTACCTTTGATTTATGGTGTTTATAGAGTTGGACAGGGCTTGGAGCAACCTGGGATCGTGGGAGGTGCCCCTGCCCATGGCAGGAGTGGGACTGGGTGATCCATAAGGTCCCTTCCAGCCCAACCCATTCCAGGATTCCCCAAGAATCACCTCTGTTAATTCCTCTGTCGACCTCACAGTTGTAACTTGGGTTGAGAAATGAGTTTTCCTTGGGAAAACAAATGAAAGATTTGTTGTTTTGAGTGACTCCAGGGCATGGAGAGGTGGAATCACAGCACCCTGATGAGACTCTGTCTCTGGTTTAATTCTTTTACATTCTGGAAAACTCTTGTTGCAACTGAGTTTTTCCCAACACTTGTCCTGTGGGAAGGGAACTCATTAAGGAACTCGGGAGAGGATCATTCCCTTCCTTAAAACTCATCTTCCCACTGCTGCTGCTGCTCATCCTCTGTCTCTGAGTGGGCCCCTGGCCAGGGAAGCCTCCCCAGCTCACATTCCCATGGAAAAGGAGCTTTTTGTTACACTTCTCAATGTGTTCCCGACATGGAAAAAAGTATTTGTCTCCCTCAGTCCTGGATTTGTGACATTGAGAACACAGTGAGCTCAGGGGAGGGGTTTGGGCTCTCACCAGGCCGATGAGTTTGTGTGAATCCTTTATTTGAGCCCCAGCCTCTGCATCTGAAAGTCAATTCTTGTGTCTGATAACATAAATAGTAACAATTAATTGTATTTCATGGCCTTTCTTTGAGTTCAGCCAGGTTTATTGGTCACTTTTCCTTCCCTAATCTGCCTGTGCCCTGCTGCCATTGTGTGTCAGCACCAATTTTGTCCAAAACCCTCTGGAAAGAGGATTCAGTTTTATTCCTTTTTATCCTTTATTCCAGCATCCCTGTGGAACTTTGGTGCTTTCCCTTCCCTGAGCGGCTCCTGGATGCTGAAGCTCCGTGTCCAGAGTCCTCCTGGGAGGGAGCTCTGGGTGGAAATGAAGTTATTGGGGCTTGAGGTGCTGGAGGAGATTGATATTCCCATGGTGTCGCTTGGTGTTTCCTGGAATTGTTTTGTGTTCGAGAAGTCTTCCCCAGGGCACTTAAAAATCATGGATTACTTTGGGAATTTGGACCCAGGTTTCCTCAGTAACTGTAATTCCTGTGGAAATAGATCTCCAGTGACCCAAAAATCCTCTTCAGTGACCCAGAGATCCCCTCCTGTGGCCAGAGGTGCTTTCAGTGACCCAAAGGTGCTCTCCAGCCCACACCCCAGTGTGATATTACTGCAGATGATGTTTGCTCTTGCTGACCTTTTGCAGAGCTCTTTGAGTTTCCTGGTTCATTCCCTGTCTCCTTCTGAAGGATCTCCTGGGTTAAACAGGTGAATCCTTTCCATCCTTGGACAAGCTAAAGCTTCAGGGTGAAACTGGACTTACTTGTGGTCTGGGGGGAAAAACAGCATTGAGACCATCAGAAGAGGTGAGACAGTCCTAGAGTAGAAAATTCAAAGCCATCCTCCTCCTCCTCCTCCTCATCCTCCTCCTCCTCCTTCTCCTGCTCCTCCCTCACGGTTTCAGAAGCCTCAGACCCCTAAATATGAACCTTTTAATATTTTAGGGCACTTAACATTTTCTGTGTCATTTTATGAGGCTCTGGCCAGCTCCCTGCTCTCCTTGAGACATTTATGATCAGAAATTAAAGCAATTAAGGCAATCACCCCTGAGGAGCTGGAATTCCTGCATCCCACAGCCACCCTTCCCAGTCCAGCTTCCCTTTTGGTGCTGGGAACTGGGGATTTCCTCCAGCACAGGTAGTGGGAATAGGAAAATGGAAATTTCTCATCTTACAAGTCTCTTCCTTCTCTGGCTCTGGGCTCTGTTTAGTGCATTCATTATCACAAATTCTTATTTTCAGTCTTGAACCGCAGCTCTCAGCATTCACTGAGCACCGGGGAAGTTTGACATGAATCCACACTTTTTTCTTTCCCTGAAAATGTTCAGAAACCCCGTGGATGTGGCACTTGAGTGATGAACATGGTGGTGGTGCTGGATTGACAGTTGGGCTTGGTGATCTTCAAGGTCTTTTCCAGCTTTAATGATTCCGTGATTCCATGAACCATCACCCCACCCCCATTAACAACCTGACAGAAGCACGAAGTGTCTCCTATAAAGTGTTGGATGGCACAAACACACCCCAAATCCTCTGCTGCATCCCAAAATCCCAGAATCCCAGAGTGGTTTGGGTTGGAAGGGACCTTAAACCCCCTCCAGTGCCACCCCTGCCATGGCAGGGACACCTCCCACTGTCCCAGGCTGCTCCCAGCCCTGTCCAGCCTGGCCTTGGACACTGCCAGGGATCCAGGGGCAGCCACAGCTGCTCTGGGCACCCTGTGCCAGGGCCTCCCCACCCTCCCAGGGAACAATTCCTTCCCGATATCCCATCTATCCCTGCCCTCTGGCAGTGGGAAACCATTCCCTGTGTCCTGTCCCTCCAGCCCTTGTCCCAGGTCTCTCTCTCCGTGTTTCTTGTTGGCTCCTTCAGGCCCTGGAAGGCCTCAGTGAGGTCACCCCAGAGCTTCTCCTCTCCAGGCTGAACAATCCCAGCTCTCGCAGCCTCTCCTCCCAGCAGGGCTGCTCCATCCCTTGGATCATCCTGGAGCCTCCTCTGGACTCTCTCCAGCAGCTCCAGGTCCCTCCTGTGCTGGGCCCAGGGCTGGGGCAGCTCTGCAGGTGGGGCCTCACCTGAGCAGGGCAGAGGGGCAGAATCCCCATCCCCGGGTGCCCACGCTGGGGGCTCAGCCCAGGACGGGGTTTCTGGGCAGGGTCGTGTCCAGCTGAGCCCCCGCAGCCCCACGGGGCGGGTTCTGTGTGAGGGTCACCAGGGAGGGGTGTCCTTGGCGCTGATCTTGCCGCGGTTCGTTCCCCCAGCCCAGCTCCGGAGCCTCTCCTTCCCTGAGCAGATGGCCCAGCCTTGGCTGCCTGTCCTGGGCTCTGGTTCCAGCCTTGCCAGGCTGGCACAGCCCCACTGCCCCAGCAGCTGCCCTGGCACCGGGGCCGGGCACTGGCAACATCCCAGAGCTCAGCCACAAAAAACCTGCACGTTCTGGGTTGATTTGGGGAGGGGGTTGAGGTCGGTGCCGTGGGCCCGGCAGATGCTGTGCTGAGCAGAGCTGTTGGGCTGGGAAACAGCTCCTGCAGAGGGATAACGGCCCTGGCTGCAGCCCTGAGCTGCTGCCGCTGCTGCGAACAGCCGGGCTGGGGCCCGCACGGACACAGGCGGGGTCTGGTGTCAGCACAGAGCTCCCAGCCCGTGCAGCTCCTGCCGTGTCCGCTGTGCAGCGCCTCTGCTCGCACCGCTGTGGGGCCCCAGCCCAGAGCTGTTCCCCGCGTCCTCCCTGGGGTGTGGGAAGGGGCTGGGCCGGGCTGGCAGCACCAGGAGTTGCTCACAAAGCTTCAGGCACAAAAAATGGCTCGTGGGGAGTCCAGAGGAGGCTCCAGGATGATCCGAGGGATGGAGCAGCTCTGCTGGGAGGAAAGGCTGGGAGAGCTGGGATTGTTCAGCCTGGAGAAGAGACCGGGGGTGACCTCACTGAGGCCTTCCAGGGCCTGAAGGAGCCAACAGGAAACATGGAGAGAGACTAAAATACTGCCAGGAGCTGTGCAGCCCCTTTGTTCCCAGCGAGGCACTCCAGGCTGGATTCCCACCTTGGTTTCCCACACTGGCTCTCATTATTCCCAGTAAAGGTCTTGGTGTGCTCCACGGGCCAGACCCTGAGCCAAGCTTAGGAAAAGCTTTGCCTTTTAACTGCACTCCTTCAGTTTGGAGAGAGCTCTGAGGATCAATCCCAAAGAGGTTTCTGTAAAAACGATGACAGCAAAGGTTTTCAAGGCCTTAATAGTTTTAGAGAGATGGAAATTTAATAAAATAACGAGGATCGGTAGGTTGGTCATGTTTGAAACAATAAGGAAAAGATGCGTTTTTCTCTTAAATATTTAATCAAGAGAAATACAATAATAAAATATTGATATTGATTAATGTATTGGATATTTGATAAGCCTCATCAGAAGTATTCCAGCCGCTTTTTACATTCTTACATAAAACAAAGTATCATGAAAATTCACATGAACAGAGCTTTCCTGCTCTTCTGCTCTGGGGCATCTTCAGCAGAGCCCAAACTGCTCCTTTCAGCTTCCTTTCCTCCCGTTCTCCTCTGGCCCAGCTCATTGCATCTCCTGAGCTCAGGTTTGAGTTGTTCCCCAAAAGGCTTTGGTGTTTCTGTGGCTGCTCTGTCAGAGGTCATTGGGACCCCAGAAAATGATTCTGTTTAGTGACTTCAGTCTATTTAGGGATTCCAATGATTTTTCACAGAACTCAGATGTTATGCTGAGAGGGGAGGCTGGGTTTGGGTTTTTTCTGGATGGTGTGGAGGCTCTCACTGATAAAATCTGGATGTGCTGAAGATGCCGAGCTTGGGGCTTGGCATTTTTGGAAATGTCTGAGGACCTTTTTAATTAGATACTAAATATTTGGCAAAAATATTGGCTCCCAACAGTTCCTTCTGAAGCTGAGGTCAAATAAATTAGAATTTAAACGTGGCTGTATTGGAAAAACAAGGCAAAACCATTTATTTCTCGACAGATTTTAGAGCTTTTATTTTGTTTTTTGCTACAGATACAGAACTGAATCTGTGAGCTGAAGGTTTAAGGCTCGTGCTGTAAAGCAGGCTGGAAAAAAATCATCTTCCTGGTATAAAACTGAAGTAGATCAACTTCATCTACTGAGCTTGGAGTGTTGCTCTCCTTCCAAATCCTCCCACACCAGGTTGTCATTTCTTACCCAGATTTCTGAGGGTGTTTGGTCCATGGCTCTCCTCTTTCCCCTTTGCTCTGCCAAATTCCCAAATTAAGCTGTGTTGGGTTTTTTATGTAATATAAGGGAGATTTGCATAAGTGCAGTTATGGTAATTTTGTGGTGAGTTTCAATGTGTTGGCTTCATTTCAGCCCTTCAGACCCTTAAATCACTTTGGATTTGCTGTTGTTTAAACATTGCCTTTTTCCCCCTTTGGAAAACAGATGCATTGAGGATGAGCCGAGGCAAATTTCCCTGGAAATCTGCTTTGTTCCTGGAGTCAGGCTGAGAGCCTTTGGTCCTGCCCAGAGCTGGGTGTAATAATTTATTATCCAAGTAGGATGTTTTAGTGCTGAATTAAGTGAGGGGGGAAAAAAACCCAGAGGGGAGTGCTGGTGGGGAAAATCCAATTTTTTCTTCCCCAATTTTTTCCCCAAATAAAGAAGCTTTTTACAGTGAGGGTGGGGAGGCCTTGGCACAGGATGCCCAGAGCAGCTGTGGCTGTCCCTGGATCCCTGGCAGTGTCCCAGGCCACTGGGTTGGATGGGGCTTGGAGCAGCCTGGGACAGTGGAAGGTGTCCCTGCCCATGGCAGGGGTGGCACTGGGTGGGCTGTAAGTCCCTTCCCATCCTGGGATTCTGGGATAAATCCCACTCAGAGGAGCCAGCTGGAGTTTAGGCTCCTCTCCCCACCAGATGTGGTGGCAGAATCCTGATCGTGTCTGTCCCACTCCCAGGAAGGCTCTGGGAGCTGTGTTATTCCCAGTTTCTGTGCCGTGCTGGGCTCTGAGCTGAGGGATCCCTTTGTGGTGCTTTAAAAAAAAAAGAATTCCATGGTGGAAAATGTCACCCTAAAGGACCTGGCCTGGAAAAGTGCTGCTGGCACCAGGCTGGTGGGGCAGGGCAGGGCTGTGCAGCCTGGGAAGGATCCAAGTGCCAGCCTGGGTTCCCTGAAAACCTGGGATTCTGAGGCACAGCATCGAGTGTGGGGATGTGTGGGGAGACAGCTCAGCACAGAACACAGGCTCGGCCCCGAGCTGCTGCCGGGAGCTGCCACATCCCCATCCTGGTGTTCCGTGCTCCAGGCAGCGGCTCCAGCACTGATCTCCCCGCCCAGCCCAGCCCCATCCCACTGCAGCCACATCTCCCACTCTGAGGAGGCTTCACGGTGTCCTCTGGGCACACAGGAACAACCTGCCTTCTCCTGGGGGTGCCCGTGGGGTTCCTGCCTTCTCCTGGGGGTGCCCTTGGGGTTCCTGCCTTTTCCTGGGGATCCACATGAGATTCCTGCCTTTTCCTGGGGGTCCATGTGAGGTTCCTGCCTTTTCCTGGGGGTCCCTGTGGGGTTCCTGCAGCCAGAGCTGCTTCCAGCATCTCCAGGGTGCTCGGCCGCAGCTCCTCCCCAGCAGAGAACAATGAGCCATTTTCCCCATGCGACGCTCGCTGGGTTGATCAGTAGTTGGCAAAAGGAGCTTCATGGGGTCACAAAATCCCAGAATATCCTGAGCTGGACCCAGGAGGATCATCAAGTCCAACTGCTTGGGGAGTTTGGGGTTTGTTGCCCATGCAGTCACAGGGAGAAGTTTGTTTGAGGGTTCCTCACCTCCCCACAGTCTGTGGCTGGAATGGGTGTGCAGGGAGTAGCTTTCACTACAGATTTCATCCCATTTCAATTCATCCTTTCCTTCAAGGATTTCATTTTGGAGCTGCAGTGCTGAGAGGGAAATGCAATTCAGGTGATAAAAACCAAATTAGGAGAAGCCCAAGGAGCACCTGGTGCTCCCACGTTCAGATCCATCCAATGCTGGGCTCTGCCTCGGAGCTGGATGAGTTTCTGTGTTGTCATTGGCCTGGTTTCCTTCCCACCGATGGGGAATGCTGGGGTGGAAGGAGCTCTGGATATGCACCAAGCATGGAGGAGAGACAGATATTCCAGAAAACTCCTGGAATGCTCCAGCTTTCCAGCAGCATCACGTTCTCAATGTCCATCTCTGCTTGTGGCCCTGAGGGCCAGCCCTGGGCTGTTCCCGGCTCCAGCAGAGTGCTGGTTTGGTTCTTGGGGCAGGATTGAATGGGTTTAAACTTGGGGGTCAAACAGCAGCAGCTGACAGTGACACCGAGCTGGTGTCTCCATGCTGCTCCCTTTGCTCCCCCTCCTCCCCCCTCTGGAAGCTCCAGCTCTGGCTGAGCCGTGTCAGCGCTGCTCAGGCCGTGCAGGGCTGGGGGCAGCGGCCGCCCAGACGTGGGGTCCTGCTTTGGAGCCGGTGGGATCCTGTGCCCCACACGGAGCGTTTGGATCCAGGAGTGCCGCGGGCAGGGAGGGGCAGGGGATGGGCTTTGGGAATGGGGCACTGTCCTTCAGGGGCAGAGTGGCCGCTCAGGCTGGGGCTCTGTGTGCTGGTGACGCTCTGCTGGCCTGGGACATCCCTCCCTTGGCCTTGGCCTCCCAGCACAGCCAAGAGGAGGCAGCTCTTCCACAGGAATCCTCCCTCTCCCATCTCTGTCCCATCCCTACACAGCACGTGATGCTCCCCAGAGCTCCAAAGGGCACTTTGGTTTCTTTCTTTTCTTTTTCTTTCTTTCTTTCTTTCTTTCTTTCTTTCTTTCTTTCTTTCTCTCTTTCTCTCTTTCTCTCTTTCTCTCTTTCTCTCTTTCTCTCTTTCTCTTTCTCTCTTTCTTTCTTTCTTTCTTTCTTTCTCTCTTTCTCTCTTTCTCTCTTTCTCTCTTTCTCTCTTTCTCTCTCTCTTTCTTTCTTTCTCTCTTTCTTTCTTTCTTTCTTTCTCTTCCTTCCGTCCTCCCTTCCTCCCTCCCTCCCTTCTTTTCCCCCATACCCCACTGCAGAACCGGGCAGGGGGTCACTGGGGTGGGTGCTTTGAGGTTGATTTCCTCAGCACAAAAATCCTGAGAGGAGGGAAAAGAAATCTGAAAGGAAAGAGGATAATGCTCTGATTCCATTAAATCTCCGGGCCTTTCCCCATATTCCTTACCCTTCCTCTAAACACCCAGTTCCGTACTGGGAGCCCAGTAGCAGCTGTGTGTGGTGCTGTGGTGATCCCAGGAGTACACAGCTGCTTTCAGGAAGCTGCCACACATTTTTCCCTGGAATTCTGCCCAGCTCGCTGCTGTTCCATCGGTTCCCTCCTTCTCCAGCACTTCCCTCGGTTAAGGGCCGCAGTGACTGACAGCAAACAAAAAACAACAACAAAAAAAGCTCCATCGTGATCATATTTACTGGTGACCTACTTAAAATGCTCTTTCCTGCTGCTTTGGTGTGTGCTGCAGTGCTGCTGGCTCGAGTCTCCCGGGAATTGCTGCTGGAATGATAATGAATGCAAAGCGCGGCCCCTCGCTTGTTTAACTGGAGTCTCTCAAAGACGTGGTTTATTTTTTATTGCATCATTTAGACTTCCTTCTTTTCCCCTACTTGTGATGTATTATTCCCATTTTTGGTCTCCCTGCTTTGTGCCTGACTGCAGGCAGTGCTGTTGTTTGAAGTGATGCCATTAAATCATGGGATGCCTTCATCTTTTGATAATTTTTCTGTTTGTTTTTCAGGAAAATTAGGCTTTTAGCTCTCTCCTGGAGAGTCTGAGCTGTGTTGTCAAAGGCTTGTGTTCAGCATTTTTTTTTTCCTGGTGGAAATACTCCAGCAGAGGTGATTATTTATTTAACAAACACTTCACGCCTGCTCTGGTTCGTTTTTGTAGGGTTGCTGTAAATGGGTTTGCAGTGCAGGATGGGAACTCATCAGCAGTTTGCATATTCATAAATCATGGAATGGGTTGGCTGGGAAGGGAACTTAAAGCCCATCCATTCCCACCCCCTGCCATGGGCAGGGGCACCTTCCCCTATCCCAGGTTGCTCCTGGGACACTGCCAGGGATCCAGGGGCAGCCACAGCTGCTCTGGGCACCCTGTGCCAGGGCCTCCCCACCCTCACAGGGAACAATTCCTTCCCAATATCCCATCCGTCGCTGCCCTCTGGCAGCGGGAAACCATTCCCTGTGTCCTGTCCCTCCATCCCTTGTCCCCAGTCCCTCTCCAGCTCTCCTGGAGCCCCTTCAGGCCCTGCAAGGGGCTCTGAGCTCTCCCTGGAGCTTCTCCTCTCCAGGTGAACACCCCCAGCTCTCCCAGCCTGGCTCCAGAGCAGAGGGGCTCCAGCCCTCAGAGCAGCTTTGTGGTCTCATCTGGACTTGCTCCAACTTTATAATTGCACCTCTCAAGTCTTCCTGGTTTTCCTCTTCACCAATTCATTTAGAGAAAGGTTTGGATGTTCTTTCAGTCCCCGGTGCACTGCACTGGCGTGGTTGGGAGGGACGGGGCTGCGTTTGCTGTAATTTGTGAATTTAGGATTGAGCGTGTCCATGGAATGGTAAATTAATCCTACCTTTGCAAAGAATATCACACCCCATCCCTGGCAGTGCCCAAGGCCAGGCTGGACGGGGCTTGGAGCACCCTGGGACAGTGGGAGGTGTCCCTGCCATGGCAGGGGTGGCACTGGAGAGGCTTTAAGGTCCCTCCCAACCCAAACCATTCCATGGTTCTGTAATTCCATGAATATCAGGATGATGTAGGAATCCACTGAACCCATGGATAAGGGATCACACCTGAAATGTTCTTTTCTAGTGACTCCAGAATCCTTCTGGTTCATACCTCAGTCACACAGAGCAGGCTGTGTTTCCATGCCAGCCTGAATTCCCTGACCTCGAATCCAAACCGAATTCCTAAGCACATGGATAAAAATGCATAAAATAAACTCCACCTCGTGTGCTCTGCGTTTCCCAGCACCCTAGAACTGTGTTATTAGAGCAAAGCCCTGGGTTCAGGTGTAAATAACAAACTCAGGTTCTTGAAGCCCATAGGATCACAGATTCAGGGTGGAAAAGTCCTCCAAGATCTGAGTCCAGCTGTTCCCCCAGCACTGCCCAGGCCACCCCTGACCCCTGTCCCCAAGTGCCACATCCACAGGGCTTTTAAACCCCTCCAGGGATGGGGACTCCACCCCTGCCCTGGGCAGCCTGTTCAGATAATTCTCCAGATAATTCAGATCATTCCTGTTTTCTCAGCAGACACTCTTGCACTGGGGGTTATTTTCACAGCTGGCTGGGGGATTGGAGGTGCTGAGGGAACACTTGCCACCCTCTCCCAGCCAGCTCTGGGTGACTGCCCTGTGCTCCCTTCCTAGGGCAGGGCAGAGGTGACAGTATCATGGAGGGGGCAGGACAGGGGGTAATCAGCTCCACTGGTGAAACCACTCAGCATCCGTGGAAATGAATTCAGTCTCTGGCTCCAGGGCACCGGCCCCAAATGAGGCTGTAAGGAGTGTTTGGTTCTCCTCTAAGTGGTGAGGAGGAGCTGGGCAGGAGCATAAACACAGGAACAGCTCCGTGCTGCTCCCGGAGGAGGAGCTCATCCCTGGTGTCCCCTCAGTCCATGGCCATGGTGTCCCCTCCAGCTGGGATAACTCCCAGGTGATGGCTGAGCTTTATAAAGGGAGTTTGGAGCCTTTGGAGTGGGTGTTGCTGCCTCCACAGGGAAATTGGGATGTGTGTGCTGTTCTCAGGCAGGACAGTCCTCAGCCCTCATCCCTCACAAACCACGGGAATAAACTGGGATTGACTGGAAGAGCTGCCAGAGAAGTTCTTGCCACCAAACGTGGCTCAGTGGGAGGAGGTTGGGATTACAGTGGGGAATATTGTCTGTCCAAGTCTGTGTCCATGGGAGCTCATCTGGGAACAGTACATGGAATATTTGGAAGGAAGCAGAGCAAGCAGGGGAAGGAAACCACTCCGGAGTTGTTGACCAGAGAATCTTTGTCACAGCCAGTGGATTTTAATGCCACCATCTCCATATTTAATGCCACCATCTCCACATGGCCCAGCTGCCCATGAGCTCCAGTGGCTGATTCCACCTTACAAAGCACCCAGAGCCTGTTCCTCAGTTTCAGACATTGATCAGGGCTTGTGTCTTATCTCCTCATCTGCTTTAATTTCAGTTCATCCACCAGAGCCCGTGGTATAAATTAATATTCCCAGGCCACGGGGTGCCTTGCATAAAGCATTTTTACGTCTAAATGGCACCGTACGTCCTGGAACAGAGCTGTGATTCATGGGCTGTTACATGCTAAGGCTGAGGTGGAGCCAGCTGACTAATTTATACTGAGTAATTAGATTCTGAATTAAATGCACAAAAGATGATTTTTTTTTTTGCCTTTGTGCTTTTCCTCGTGTGAACTCAGATGAGCTGATACTGGAGAAGGAAAGGTGTTTTTCATTCTCCATCACCCCAGCCTGGTGTCTGCTGGCAGCTTCAAGGGCAGCTGTGGAAGATTTATGGGGATGGCTCCATCCCTGTGCCCCCCTCCTGGGAATGTTCACTGGCCAGGCTCCCTTCCAGGAATCCCAGTGTGCAGCCAGGCCTTGGGGACCCTTCCTTCACCCAGGAATGTGTTTGTGTTTGTGTTTGCAGGGACAGACACTCTGACTGTGATGGTTCCTTCATGTACAGGCAGAGAGCAGCCAAAAGCAATAGAATAACCCCGTCTGTGCTGCTCGTGGGTCAGGGACTGGTTTGGGTGGGAAGGGACCTTAAAGCCCATCCAGTGCCACCCCTGCCATGGCAGGGACACCTCCTACTGTCCCAGGCTGCTCCAAGCCCCATCCAGCCTGGCCTTGGACACTGCCAGGGATCCAGGGGCAGCCACAGCTGCTCTGAGCAAGCCCTCCTTAGACCCCCCAGTCCCCCCAGCCCCGATCCCCTGGCACAGGAGTCGTTCCTTTGCTCCTGTCCTCATGGAGATGCTGCTGGGAGCAGATTTGCAGAAGCTGAGCTGTGGATCCAGCAGGATGTGGGCTGTCACCTCCTCCATGCCATGGGGACGGGTCCCCCCAGGCTGCTGGTGACCACCTCTGGCTGTGTCCAGCTCCTGCCTGCGGGTTCCAGCCATCCCCGGCCCCGCAGAGCCGCTGGCAGCTGAGCCTGGCCCGGGGATGGTTCCCAGTCCTGCTGCACCCAAGGGAAGCTGGAGGGGCTGAGCTCTCCCTGCCCAGGCAGGAGGGTTGTTCCCCACCACGTTCCACAGGGACAGCAGCATTTCCACGGGGCCCTCAGCACCCAGGGTCAGCAGGGGGATGTTGGCCCCCGGTGCCATCTCTGCAATTTCCACACCCCTGGCCCAGTCTCCCCAGCCAGCCCCACTATTTTTAGCTTGGTTTCCCAGGGAAACGGGGCTTTATGTGGCTTCTGTATCCTGAGATTTGACAGTGAGGGAGAGAGGTAGTAAAGATCATTCTCTGTGAGACTTTTTTTGTGAAAATAGCTCATTTTGATTAAAGAGACAAGCCCTGAAATCTTCAGTCATCGTGAGGGGTTTCAGCATCCCCAGCCCTTGGGCAGCCACTGCCTTGCTGCTTCCTCAGCCCTCCAAGAATTATCCCAGCATGGAAAGGAAAGGATGCTGAGGGGCAGGGCAGGAGTGTAGGGAGGGATTTTTTGGGTTTATTTATTTTTTGGGAAAGCAGTGTAGTTGTTCCTCCACTCACAGAACGTCTCACTTGATGCTCTTCATGCTCCATAAAAGATGCTTCTGTGGAGCCTCCAGCCCTGTGCAGGATCCAGCAGCATCTCCTGAGTGGATCTTTTGCCTTTTTTTAATGTGGAAAAGAGGAAAGGAAAGCTCTTCTGGTGCCTGAACCCAGTGACCTTGGGCTGCTGCAAACTTCAGCCCCATGAGATTGGCACACTTGGGCTTGGTGTCCGCATCCAAATCCAGGTGGTGACATTTCCTTCCCAGGAACTTTTGAAGAGAGTAAAATGGGTGATTAAAACACTTACTCATAAATTTGTCACCTCAAAGGCCAGCACATGTTGTGTTTTGCCTCACTCAGCATTGGCTGGAGTCTGAGGCAGGACAGGATCCTGTTTTCCAGAGCCAGGGAACATAAGGTGCATCCCCACTGCAGGCACGACTCATGTGAAATGGGGGTTTAAGCAGACTGAACCAGGGGAGGTGGTTTTTAAATCCCTTGTGGTGTGTCAGGAATCTGCCAGGGGCTGTAGGTGGGACCTGGGACCCGCAGGAGCCTCCTGCCCTTCTGCGGTGACGGCTGGGGACAAGGGGTGTCCCCCAGGCTCTCCAAAACGCCACCACAGCTCCATGTTCAGGACCTTCATTCCACCATCCACCTTCAAACCAGAGCAGATGTCTCCAGCAGTCAGACAGGTCCCTCCTTGGGGCAGGTGGGACAGGGGTGCCAATTCCCAGAGCGTCTGTCCCTGCCTGCATTTGCCCGAGTGGTTCATTTGCAGTGTGAGGGACGTGTTTGCCCAGCTGCTCATCAGGGCTTGGCTTGGCTCAGGCTGGAATTAATTTGCTTTATAATAAGGAATTACATGAAGACTTTTGGATGTTAATAGTCCTCCTGTGGCTCGCTGACAGCTCCACCGGTGCTGTATCCTGCAAATTGGCCGGGAGAGTCCTGAGCAAGGGAAAGGAACAGGAGGAAGATGAGCTCGGAACAGGGCAGAAATCACAGCTTGGGAGAGAGGGAGCTTTAGAGGAAGCTCAGGCTGGTGCAGCCCTCACACCTGAGTGACTCAGGGAGGACTCAGTGCCTGGTGTGGCTCCCACCCCCCTGCAGCAGGAGGTGTTGGGATGTGTCACCTCCCAGTGACAGTGACGAGGATCTCCCACTGCTGGGAGGGACCTGAGGCAGCTGGAGAACTGCAGGGGGAGGGATCAGTGCTGGTGACTCCTCTCTGCTGGGGGCTTCAGCCTGAGGGTTCTCATCACAGAACGATAAAATCATCAGGGTTGGAAAAGCCCTCTGAGATCATCGAGTCCAACAATTCCCAGCACTGCCGAGGCCACCACTGACCCCTGTCCCCAAGTGCCACATCCACACAGCTTTTAAACCCCTCCAGGGATGGGGACTCCAGCCCTGCCCTGGGCAGCTGTGCCAGGGCTGGACACTCCTTTCCATGAACAAATTTTCCCCAGTATCCACCCTGAGCCTCCCCTGGCCCAGCCTGAGGCCGTTCCCTCTCCTCCTGTCCCTGTTCCCTGGCAGCAGAGCCCGACCCCCCGGCTGCCCCCTCCTGTCAGGGAGTTGTGCAGAGCCACAAGGTCCCCCCTGAGCCTCCTTTTCTCCAGAGCAACCAACAATCCAACAGTCCCAGCCTGAGCAGCCCCAGCAGCCAAACAGGCTCGTTTAGAGGCAGCTTAGAGAGCCACGGGGCACACAGGAGGAGCAGGAGTGGCGGCAGTGGGTACCAGGTGTGACTGACCTTGGTGAGGTGCTGAGCTGAGCAAGGCTGGCTCATCACTGTTATTCCTGTCCAGGCTGTTGCCACATTATTTCCTTTGAATAAATTGGAAGGGCTTTTGTATTCATGAAATCTGAGGCTGTGATTGATGACTTTGGGGTTACACCCCAAACTGTTCCACCTCCTTTAGGTGGCACTGCCAGGCCTGAGCTGCCTCATCCTCCCATGGGCAAATCTCCTGCTTGGAATGACCTTGGTGCTCCTGATCCAACCCTCGCCAGGGGAGCAGCACTGGCCATGCTCAGCTGGGCTTGAGGGACTTTGGGTCAACAGGACATAGGGAATGGCTTCCCACTGCCAGAGGGCAGGGATAGATGGGATATTGGGAAGGAACTCCTCCCTGTGAGGGTGGGCAGGCCCTGGCACAGGGTGCCCAGAGCAGCTGTGGCTGCCCCTGGATCCCTGGAAGTGTCCAAGGCCAGGCTGGATGGGGCTTGGAGCAGCCTGGGACAGTGGAAGGTGTCCCTGCCATGGCAGGGGTGGAACAGGGTGGTCTGGAAGGTCCCTTCCAACCCAAAGCATTCCATGATCTTGCCCACAGGGTTAGAGGGGGGTTTTGTTCATATTTATGTGGAGAAAAACAGCAAAATGAATGACTGAACACAGAGGGGTCAGTGCTGCTGGCCCAGTGTCCATAAACTCCTGGGATTCTGGATTCCTCGTGTAGGGTCATGCAAGTCTCATGTCAGTTGTGATCACACATCTCCTGTAGCTCGTAGCAATGTTGTGTTGTGGTTGTAGCTGGAGCTAAAAATAGAGAGGGAAAGGGCAGGATGGCCACCACTGACCTAGTTCTGGGGTTTGGTGTGCTTGGCTTTCTAAAAGTCAAAGAAATAAAAGCTGTCTGCCTGTCACCTCAGCTTCCAAGGGATGCTCTGTTTGCAGGAGATTGTTCCCTGGTCAGGCAACTTCCTCCAGGTTTGGTTAAAGAATTCAAGCATGTTCAGCTCAGTGCAAACCTGGCTGCAGATTGGAAGGAAATCCCTGAGAGGTTTAGTGGTCTTCTGTCCTAGCCCCTTCTGCTTTGTTGTCACTGCTGGCGAGGTCCCTGAGCCTCTCTGGGACAGCCAGAATGTGCAGGGAACACGTGGGAATGTGCAGGGAACACGTGGGAATGGGCAGGGAACATGTGGGAATGTGCAGGGAACACGTGGGAATGTGCAGGGCCCCACAGACACCCCCATGACCCCGAGGTGGGCACTCAGCCGTCGGGGGCTGCTCACACCGGGAGCGTTGGAAGCTGGAAATCAATTAAATTCCAACTGCAAAGCTCATTAACCCCAAGAAAACCATCTTCAGTCCTGGGGCAGAGGTGGTTATGAGTAAGGAGAGGAGGGATTCAGATGCAAGCCTGGAAAAGGCACGGGGCAGGTTGGGTTGGATTTGTTTCACTCTCCAGCAGAGCGTCCCTCCCTCCCAGCAGCAGGGGATGGATAAAATCTCCTTGCCTGAGGATTGGGTCTTTTTCTTCCAAATACCACCCCTGGCACAGCAGCCGATTCCTCCTCCCTGCTGCCCTCCCACAGGAGCTTCCCAGGGCAGAGCTGGTGCCTTTGCCTTCCGTGGGCAGCGCAGAGAAATCCAGGTGTGACAGGAGCCAGGCAGAGCCGCGGGCTGGGTCTGATCTGCCTTCCCCAGAGAGGGGGTTATTATTTATTTGGGTACCCTGGCACTGCATTTTGCATTTGGTTTATTTATGAATGTTCTCCCTGTCTGTGGGATTTGGGGGTGGAGGGGGGGCAGCAGAGGGAACCAGGCTGAACTGCACCTCTGTTTTCAGAAGACAGGATTGTATTTCTGCTTTCAGTCCCAAATATCAACCGTCAGCAGAGGAAGTTTGGGGTGCAGAGGTTAAGTGTGCAACAGCTTTGTGGTTTTTACCAAGAACTTATTTTTAACCATAAACTTTCCGGGGGAAGGTTCTCAACTTTCCTCTGCACTTCAGAAGGGCCACCTCCTGTCCCAGGCTGTGAATCCACTGCAGAATCCTGCTCCCAGCTGGAGCCTTCACCAGCCTTGTAGCTGCCCTTGACTTTTGGGGCAGCCTCGAGATGAATTCCCGGGGGTTAAACTGAATTCCTGCCCATTAGGCCTCAGGTTACTGCAGTTTTCTGTGTCCTTTGAAGATCCTGTCACTCACAGCTTATCTCCTTTTTGCAGAGCAGAGATCTGACAGGGACTGGGCCTCCAGGCTGGGATTCCAAGTGACTTAGCAGGTGTAAATATCAGGGGAGATGGAGCCTTGAAGCTCTGTGGGGTGGAGGGGCCCTGCTGTGAAGGGGACAACATCCACCCCTCCCAAGATCCGTCTCTCACCCATCTCTTGGTGCCCTTTATCTCTGAGGACAGGTGTCGAACCCCACATCTCACTCCCCCTCTCCAAAAAGCTCTGCGAGCGCAGCTGTGTCTGGATAAAAGTCTTTTCTCAGCACGGCTTCAGTCCCTTCGTGCCTCTCCCCAGCCCTTGCTGACCGCTCTTCCTGGGAAAGTTTGTCTTTAGTCTGAGCCTTCCTGAGCTGGTGCCTCCATGGGGTTTGCTGGTTCCAGGTTTAATAAACCTGGAGTTCTTTGTGTCTAGACAGGTGAGTGGGGTGGGTGTCAGTGAGGGCAGCGAGTGAAGGACCTGCCTGGAGCTCTGTGGGGTGACGGCCTCACCCCGACTCCTTTGAGGTGTGTCCTGCTTCACCCAGGCCCTGCTGACAGAGCCCTAGTGGGCTGGGTTCCCTTGTTTCATCTGAAGCCCTGTCATCCTCCTTGTTTTGTTTCCAGCAGACTCAGAACTGCTTTTTCAAGGTACTTGCCCAGCTGGAATATCCCTAAATATGCATCGAGTCCCGACTCACGTCTCTGCAACCCCTGCAAGCGAAGCACGAGCAGTGTTTCAGCAGGGGCTGTGTAAATTTTTAAACAAAGGTAGCAAGCCAAGGAGGAGGTGGCAGGTGATGAAATGAAGGTGAGGAAAGAAGCAGATGAGGTCCCTGATGTGTGAGTGCCCTTTCTCCAGGTCTCAGGCACCCTCGGGGCTTTGCTGTGTCATCTCCAGCCCCTGCGCTGGCGTGGCCCCGCTGGGTGCGGGCACTGCTGGTGCTGCAGTGAGGGGTGGGCTCTGCTCACCCCTCGGGTGGGTGCAGGTGATCACACAGAGCAGCTCTGCTGGTTTAGCCAAGTCATGAATTCCAAACAGGGAAACAAAGAGGAGTTTGTCTGCAGAGTGGTTGCAAGGAAAATGGCTTTATCCAGCCGCAGCTTCCTGCATGCCCCCTTCCCACTGGCATCCCAGACTGGCCATTGGTCATCTGGGGTGAGCCAGGCCAGCTCTCATCCTGCAGCTCCAGGGCAGGTCCAAGGCCAAGTGACAGTTGCCCCTCTGGAAGTGTCCAAGGCCAGGTTGGACAGAGGTTGGAGCAGCCTGGGACAGTGGAAGGTGTACCTGCCCATGGCAGGGGGTGGGAATGGATGATCTTTAAGGTCCCTTTCAACCCAAACCAGTCTGGGGTTCCATGGTTAAATGATCTTGAAGAGCAATCTCTGGTCCCATTTCTTCTCCCAGAATGCAGGACAGTTTTATCACCACTGTGGTTTCCTGTTTGTGTTACACAGTTCAGAGCAGAGGGACACAAGGGACAGGGAGGAGGGTTCTGCACAGTTCCAGAGCCTTGTGCCTGGCTGGGCCTGCAGTGCTCACTGCGAGGTACAGAGAGCAGCGGGGCCAGTTCTGAAATGATTCAGAAATCACTTCTGAACAGTAGTTGTTGATCTAACAGGGTGTTGGAGTGGTTTGGGTGGGAAGGGACCTTCCAGACCATCCAGTGCCACCCCTGCCGTGGGCAGGGACACCTCCCACTGTCCCAGGGTGCTCCAAGCCCCGTCCAACCTGGCCTTGGACACTGCCAGGGATCCAGGGGCAGCCACAGCTGCTCTGGGCAACCTGTGCCAGGGCCTCACCGCCCTTGCAGGGAACAATTCCTTCCCAATATCCCATCCATCCCTGCCCTCTGGCAGTGGGAAGCCATTCCCTGTGCCCTGTCCCTCCAGGCCCTTGTGAAATGTTCCTTCCTCTGCAGCCTTTCTGTAGGCGAGGATACAGAATACCAATAATCTGATTACCAAATTCACAAGCTGTTTTCCAAGGAAAGAGGAGGGGACGCAAAGGAGTGTGCCTGGAATGCAGGGATGGTGTGAGGTTCCCCATGCCAGCAGCCTCTTGGACAGACTGACATGGGATCAGCACTCCTGAAATTTTCCTCCACGTAGGCTGGGAAATTCCGACATCATCAGCTCATCCCTCTCCAGCTCAGCCGGGACTCATCCCTTTTGGCATCCCTTCGAGGTTGGTTGCCAGTGATGTGTTACTGCATCTCCTGCTTGAGTTCAAAGGAATTGGGTTAATGAGCAGAAAGTCAGCCATCAAATTACACTGACGCTCGCTCGCTGCCTCCTGGATTTCCCACTGCAGCCTCTTTGATCCCTGGGATGCAGGCAATTAAATACAGCAGCATCAAACACAAACCACCTCACACGCTGGGCTTAGTCCCTTGCTTTTGTGGAACGTGGTCTTCAGATGAGGCTGAAACAGGATGAGAGTGAGGAGGTAGAGGAGGGAGGAGAGCACAAATTAGTGGAAAACCTTTTGTCTGGGGAAATAAAACAGATACAGAGACAGGCTGTAAGATCCTAAAATCCTCAGGTGCTTCAGCAGGCTGGGGAAAGGCAGCAGCCCAGCCTGGAGGAAAGGACAGATCCATCAGGAGTGACTGTGACTGGGGCTGGGGATTCCAGAGTGCCGAGGGAGATCCAGGCCTGGGCTCACACAAGGTGCTGGAAGGCAGGATCAGGGGAGCAGCATCGGGCTGGAAAAGGAGCGTCCCTGGGTGGCTGCTGGCACAGGCCTTCGGAGCAGAAAGGGATAAAGGGATGCTCTCTCCGTCTGTTGCTGGAATAACAATCACAGCAGCACTGACCTGACCCAGGAATCAGTCCTGGGCTTTCCAGGGGTTTGAATATTCATTTGAAGAGGGTCCTGCCCCAGGAGCTGGGAGGGAGGCACAGATCCCTCTGGGAGCTCAGGCCAGCAGCAGCATCCTCCAAACAGCCCTGCGGCATTGCTGTGCTGGGAGGGGCTGTTCAGTGAGGGAGTGCAAAATTCAGTGTGCAGAGAGAGCCAGGCTGCTGCCAGCTCCTGCCTTGGGCTGGGGAAAGGCTGTCACCACCCCGGAGAGCAGCACAGTGACCCTGGGCCCCGTCACAGCTTAAAATTCCCTCCTGAAGAGCAACCTCTGACGAATCCTGGGGGTTGTTTTCATTTCACCTGCTGACAGCAGCCACATCCTGCTGGGGTTTGCTGAGTGTTGTCAGCTGAGCTTGAGAGAGCAGGAACTGTAGGTCAAGGCCTGCCTGGCAGTGAGAATTAGGAATGAGGGCATCCTAATCCTAACTCTGGATTTAATGATTCCTTTCAGCACCATTAAAAATATTCAGGGAGCTTGTGGAGTCGGGCACATCCTGTAACTGCGTGTGTTGGGGAAAATATATTTTTGCAAAGAAAGGCTGTTCTGTTCTGTTCTCTTCTGCCATGACTCAGGCCTGGGGATTGGGAGCACAAATAGGAATGATCCAGCTGGGAGAGGACGTTTCCGTGGTGAGGAGGGTGGTGGAGGGGGCGTGCTGCAGCTCCACAGCCTCGCACACTAAAGGAAAACATTTTTAGCTCATGCAAATGTTTCACTTCCTCCTCATATGGTGACTTCACAGAGCCCGGCACCGGAGGTGGTTCTGTCAGCAGCTCCTCGGATCCACTCACCGAGATGCCAGCGTGCCCTTGAGCTCTGGGAATAATCCTGGCAGGCTCTGGAGCTGCAGCCTGGCACGGGGCTGGCTCCGTCGGTGTGCGAGGGCCGGGGATCAGCCCCTACAGACGGGATTTGCTCTGCGTGTTTTGTATTGAGTTGTGTCTCGCGGCCTTGGCTCAGCTCGGAGACGGGAGCTGGGCTGGGCAGAGGCTGGGATGGAGCTGCTGCAGCCTGGCTCGGGCCCTGCCTGCTCTGCTGCACTGCCTGCACTGTCCCTGACTGTCCTGCCTGCACTGTCCCTGACTGTCCTGCCTGCACTGCCTGCACTGTCCCTGCCTTGCACTGCCTGCACTGTCCCTGACTGTCCTGCCTGCACTGTCCCTGACTGTCCTGCCTGCACTGCCTGCACTGTCCCTGCCTTGCACTGCCTGCACTGTCCCTGCCTGGCCCTGCCTGGCCCTGCCTGGCCCTGCCCGCAGTGTCCCTGCCTGTCCTACCTGTCCTGCCTGTCCCTGCCTGTCCTGCCTGCAGCGTGCCTGACTCTGGCCCTGCCTGTCCTGCCCAGCTCAGTCTCCTCTCCAGCGTAACCATTCCAGCATTTGTCCTTTTCCTTGCCCACAGGGATGTGTTGGAATGGCCACAGGGTCCCAGCACAGGCCAGGGGAGCTCAGGTTGATTTAAGGGACTGAATTAAGGGTCCCTTAAGTGTAAACACAAATTCAAGTTGTGCTTGGTTGGGTTTTTTTTATAAAAGAAGCTCAGTATTGTGCAATATTTGAACCAGCTTTCCTGACTGCAGGCACAGGAGGTCAGGTCGTGCCAGTTACAACTCGGAATGTTTTTCTCCAGGTAGCCCAGTGGGTCAGATGGCTGCTGGTGGCCTTGGGGGTGATCCTGTCACTTTGGCCAAGGGTGATGCCCTGCGAGGATCTCCTGTGACAGCCAGAGCAGCTTTTGTTTCAGCCTTTCTAGGAAACAGCTGGAGCAGAGCCAGGGAGGAGAGGATGGGAGAGGGGACAGGGAGGGACAGCAGGGGCCGGGGCTGCAGATGTGCTTCTCCTGTGGCAGAGAGGAGGGGAAATGGGATCCTGTGTGCAGCACACGGGGACAGGGGTGCCTGGGAGGGGCAAAGGGGATTTTGGGGTCCCCAGAGCAGGGACAGTCACCATGGCAACAGCAGCAGCATCCCAGGCAGTCACTGTCACACCGCCTCAGTGATTTAATGAGTTCATCTCCAAGTCCTTAGCAGTAACAATAATAACAATAATATCATGGAAATGTTGGTGGCCAAGGGGCTGGGGCATCGCTGCAGCCCTTATTCCATGGGGAGGCCACACATGGGATTCCTGGAGCAGGGATGAGCAGGAGGGGGAGAGGAGGAGGAGGAGGGTGCCCTCCTGCATCCTCTGGGCTCCAAGGGAGAGCTTTGTCCCTCAGGACAGAGTGTGGAGAGAAACCCCGAGCGTGCTCAGTGCTCTGCGAACTCCCCTCGGCAGAAATGGGGGAGCAGCACCAAAAAGCCCATTTCTCACAAGTCTCAGCAATCTTGGGGGTTTTTTCGTGGTGTGTGATTTAACAACAAAAGTCATTTTGCTTCTCAGACCCCTGCCAAGCTTTAGCCGTGGCTCAGGCTGTGCAGCAGCTTGGTGGGACAGGTGTGGAGGGATTTGCCATGCTGAAAATCTGATTTTTGGTACGGAAAATTTTCCATATTGAAAAAAGAAGCCTCTCTTACCATGGGGGTAAAGCATCCTTTCCAATTATTTTTATTTTCCCCCCTTATCTCCTGTATTTTCTCTCCCTTACTGGCCAGAGCTACAGCAGGGGAAGCAAATCCATCTCTGCATCTATAAAGGTTGAATTTTTTATAGACAACTAAATATTTTATCACATGGAGACAATAACACTCTCTTGTTAAAAATAAGCAAACTCCCCCGCCTTAGTTATGTGGCAGTTACCAAAAAATAACATCCACTGGAGCACTCAGCTGCAATTTAAAAGTAAAATTAAAATTTCGTGGTGTTTGTCTGGTTTGACAAGATTTATTGCAGTCTCTCATTATGCGGCAGGTTCAAGGGAACCTCTCCAGAGGACACAGAACAATTTAGAAAATGAAAGCCTGAAACAGTTTATTATTAGAAGGTGGGTTGGAGTTTGTAGGGCTCCTACACGGAGTTATTTCATCTGGTGCATTGGAGATATTTTTGCTGAAGCCATTAAACCCTTGGCACACAAACCTGTTATTAAAACTGATTTAGGCTAAGACAGGATAAATACTTTGAACTCTATTTAATTGACTTATTTCATTTCAGAATTCAGTCTCAGGCCTAAGACTAAAGAGAATTTAATTCACAAATTTCCCCTTCCTGCCTCTTTGTAGGTGCCAGCTCCAGGTCCCCACTGTCACCTGCCACGGCCCAGACCTCACAACAGGTTGCAGTGTAGGAATATTTCTCTTTTTCACTTGGATTCGGAGCTTCAGGGTGGGAAGATTTTCCTCCCTATGTTGCTGCTGCTTCGTCCCATTCCGGGTGATGGCCTTGGTTGGACACAGAGCGCTCCCTGCCCTCCCCCAGGTCCCAGCTCTGCCGAAGGTCTCGCTCAGGAGTTCAATGTGAGCTTTGTGTCCACTTCGTGTTCAGCAAACATGGAGCAGGAGGAAATGGCTGCTCAGATGAACAGAGATCAGGGAATGGTCACAGCTCCAGGGAACTCCAGGAGCGTTTGGACAGCGCTCTCAGGGTGGGATTGTTGGGTGTCTGTGCCGGGCCAGGAGTTGGGCTGGATGATCCTGGTGGGTCCCTTCCAGCTCAGGATATTCTGTGGTTCTGTGAGATTGAAATCTGGTTTTATACAGCCCACATTACATTTTTATTGTCCTGGTTTTCCTCCTGCTCATGCCCCCAGCTCTCTCTGCGTGATTTTCATGTTTGATGACAGCTCCGCCTCTGCCTCTCAGCCCTGGCCAAACACTGGTTTTTCCTGGGTGATTTTCTGTGTCCCTGCAATTACCTCGGCGTGTTTGCTTGGACTGAGGTCTGACATGAAAGCAGGCAGTGTTTGTTGGAGGGGAGGGGATGCACCTGGGATGCATCATAATTCCTGCCTGGAACACTTAGAGCTGCAGGTCTGGGCACGTCCTGTGGGGAGACACGGCACAGGCAGGGCTGCTCAGGCTGGGCTGCCTCAGACATGGCCACAGTGGCCTTTTGGCCAGCCAGGGCCAGGGGACAGCTCTTGGTGGCAGGTCCTTCCCCAGCAGTGTCCTGTTGAAAGTTGAGCCAAATTTTTTTTGTGTGTTTTTTCTCCTTTCTGGGCAGTGCTCGTTGCAGCCATCGCTGTGATCTCTCTGCGGTTGTGCCCAGCTTTGGGTTTATTTTCTCTCAGGAGGGGTTTGGTAGGACTGTTCCTGTGTGCTCCAGCTTTGGAGCATCCCCCTGGCACAGCTCTGGGGCTTGTCCTTGTCCCTGGCACAGCAGCACTGCCGGAATTCCTGAGGGAATGCTCAGCATGGGATGAGCCGTGGAGCCTTCCCCTGTGTGTGAGGAGCACCAGGGGCCACCGTCGTGTTCCAGAGCAAAATGATCTTTGAGAAACCCCCAAAGTGAAGAGTTTGAGCCACCCGTGGCCAAAATCTGCTTGGGTGCCTGCCAGTGGAGTAAGGCTTAAGAAAAACCAATAAATTATTTTATCTCAGATATTTAGTTATTTGCTTAGCAACAACTCACAGGAATGTGTAACAATGATTGAATGGCCCAGAATCAGAGAACAGTTTGGGCTGGAAGGGACCTTAAAGCTCATCCAGTGCCACCTCTACCATGGGCAGGGACACCTTCCACTGTCCCAGGGTGCTCCAAGCCCCGTCCAGCCTGGCCTGGGACACTTCCAGTGTCCATTTGTTGGTGCCAACAGGAGCTGGTCAGAACAGGATCCTGAGCTTCCCAAAGAGCTCCCAAAGTGTGCTCACACTCCCACCCTCCCCAGATCCTGCGTGGGGGAGCTGGGGACGTGCAGTGCTCAGAGCTGGCATCGCTCGGGCAGCTCCGAAAAGGCTGAAATTTGTTTCATATCCTGGATTCTGAATTCCTGCTGGAAGCAAACCCAGGCTGTTTGCAGGGTACACAACAGTCCCCGTTTGGATTGGCAGGGTTGGCTTTGCCACGTGGCTGGGATCAAGGTTGGATGTTTCCTCTTCCAAAATCCCGTGTGAATGGTCAGGGATATCCTCAGGGTGATCCCACAGGGAGCTGCTGCTGGAACAACCTCAGCTCTGGGCATTGGAGGTGGTTGTTTGAGCTGGAGCATAACATGGCAGAGAGGTTCTCTGCAGTTAATGTGATAAATATTAATTATCAGCATCAAACAAAAAGATGGGATAATAGATCCTCACTTTATAATCCTCCACCATTAGGAGAGACATGTCCAGAAAGTGGTTTCTTCTCTCCAGTGTCTTCATAAATTCCAGTTTCTCAGGTAACTAAGTGGTATCTTTGGGATGATGGAAATTAAAATACATATCCATAAAATACATAAAATACACAAAAGCCTCCCAGGTTGGGCTGAGAGCTTGGCGAGCTGTCCCTGGTGGTGCAATCAGTGCAGAGTTTGTAGTATAGAAACTTCCCAGTAAATTAGGAGTGGAAAGAATAAAAAATCCCAGCTGATGGGGGCTTTTTGTTCCTGTCCTGCAGCTCTTTTCAAACAAATGGTAATACTCTGATATCAGACTCTGGTGTTCCCACCAGGAGTTATTGCTCAGCATCCCAGCCCTGGAAATAGATGTGTTGGGGATGCTTGGGAAACATCTGGGCTTGGAGGTGTTTGCTGTACATTGGAAAAACCTCTCCAGACTCCTTTGCTTCCACAATTCCAACTGGGCTCCTTCAGGACTGAGCTTTCACAGTTCTAATTTTCAGCCAAAATCTTTTCTCTGGAGTTTCCAGCTTCTTCTTTATCAACTTTCTTCTACATAAACATCAGGAGCAAGTGTGGAGGCAGCTCCACAGGTAGCAGGAGGAAGCAGCTGAGATCCTCTCCTGGGGGTCTCCCAGGCCAGAGAAGCTGCTGAAAGTGTTCAGAGGTGATATCTGTAGGGAAAATCTGCTCCCAGGCCATGTTAAGATCCAGACTGAGGTGGTGGATGGTGCTGAGGTCCTTTCCCTGGTGCCAGTTGTCCCCTGCAGCCACTGGGTTTGGTCCCTCGTGTCCCTCAGCTCAAGGTGGTTCATATTCCATGTGCTGAGGTGATTCAGGGAGTGCAGGAACCCAGGCATGGACTGGGAAACAAAAGCTTCCCACAGTTAAAGCAAAGCCCTCCGAGCTTCCTTGGCCTCAGTGAACATCCTCTGCTGGAGCTTCAGCTCCTTCAACAGCTGAGGCCCAGACAGTGCCTTCAGAACCAGCTCCTGACTCATTCCCAGGCTCATTTCATTGGAAATTCTAAACCTGCCTGAGTCAGGGCTTGTGAAGGGGGAACCTCTCGGGGCTGTCTGGAGGCAACCCTGAAGTGCTCTCCAGGATCACAGGAGGATGTTGAGTAGAACATCTCCCTGAAACATGTGCTGTTTGCAAGGATAAAACCAGGCAGGGGCTGCCAACAGAGCTGGAAGCACCTAAACACATTATCCAGAGAGATCCCATCAGAGAGAGATCATTCTGGGAAGATGTGCGGTGTGGGAAGCCCTTGATAATCCTCCAAGAGAAAAATGGTGGCAGGTCAGAGATCTGGGATCTCTCAAACCAGCAATTCCCCATCACAGCACTGTGCCCCTGCAACTTCAGGATGCAAAGAAGGGGCTCCTGACAACATAACCAAAGAAATTCTATGTATTTATGGGAGGGGGAGGATTTCAAAGTGTTTGCTCCCAGTAACATTTCCTAGAGGATGGGACTGGCTCCTGCTCTCCACAGAGGGACGTAGAAAAGGATGTGGTGGAAATGCTTTCACACACAAGAGCTACAAAAGTGATTTAAAGTGCAGAAAACCAAACCACGTTAGCACTTGATCAGGTCAGTGTGTCGGTGCATTGGTTCTCTTGGAGCTGGGTTGATTGTTACCTGTGAACACACAAGAACATCCTCCCCGTTTGTCCAGTGTTTGTCACCGTCTCTTTAGGGCTGTGGTAGAAACTCTGACACAAAGTCAAGACATTTTTGTTCACTTCCCAGTATTCCAACCTCAAACCGTCCCATATCCCGTATGACCCACGTGTGTGCTGCTGCTGTTGAGGTGGAGAAGGGCCCAGGAATGCCAGGGAATGCCAGGGAGTGCCAGGGAATACCAGACAGCCCCAGGGCTGAGAGTCCTTGGGGCCAAACTCCAGCAGAGTCATTTCAGTTCATTCAGGTAAGATCTGCCTGGAGTGCTGAGGGACGGTGACAAAGGAAGGGTCTGAAGTTTCCAGGAGGTGCCCGGCTCTGGAACAGGGACCAGGGGCAGGAAGGAGGTGCTGCCCCTTACCAAACCCCTCTGGTTTGTGTTTACAGCAGAGCCGTGGGGAAGAGCCATCGCTGCAGGAGAGGCAGGAGTGCGCTGGGGAGCAGAAGCTGATGGAGCTTCAGAGCTTTGGGGAACAGGGATAAAATTGTCCTTTGTTTCGTCCCTGGGGCCATCTGAGTGGTTCCAAAGGAGCTGAGTTGCTGCTGCCAGTGCCCAGCACCGGTCAGGATGGCAGAGGGGGAGGATGTGGGGTGGAGCCCACCCAGGTGTCCCCCTGTCCCTCCTCCCCTCCTTCCCACCACAGCCCCAGCGTTTTCCTGCCCCATGCTCCATCCTCCTGCTGGCCAACAGCCACGTTCACTCTTGTTTTTTAAAAAGCCCTGTTTGTGAGTGTTCGCTGCACTCGCCTGGGGCGGGCGGGAGCGCAGATGGACCTGAGCAGCATCAGGGCTTGGCTCCGTGCCTGCTTTCATTCTCACTCGATGGAGGAGCTCCTTGAGCTAAGTCAAGCTCTGTTAAACCACAGCCAGCGCTGCTTTATCGCTGCCCAGAATAGATTTGGTGCTTGGGTCAAGCCGCTCGGGTCGAAGGCGGAGGAGCCAAACACGAGCCTGTCCCTCTCACCTGCCCACAGTGAGATGTCACCCGAGGCTCTGCTCACCTGGGGAAAGTTATTTTGTCTCCTGGGCAGCACTGAGAAGTTTTCCAGCAGGAAAGGAGTGGAGCAGTTAAACTTTCCTGACCCGTGGGGTGCATCCCTGGAGCACTGGCTGCACCATCCCCTGCCAGTACCCCCAGCAGGGTTTGGGTGAAGCCATCCCAGATCCACGTGCTAAGAACCCCTTAATTCCATGGGGTTTCTGGCAGAGCAGATGGGTAGAAATCGTGCAAAGAAAAAAGCTGACAGGGAACAGGCTCTGCTCCCCCCTTTCTGTAGCCAGGGGATCAATTCCCGTTGCTACAGCAACTGATTATTGACATTTTATTAACAAAAAGCCCACTTATGACTTGAAAGTGCTTATTCACAAAATCTGTTTGCACTTAAGATTATATAAGGAGGCACAGTCTGCACTGCCTGACATTATCCAAACCAAACAACTCATTGCATTTAACCAGAGCTTGGGCAGAGCTGTGTCAGAGCCCTTTCCACTCCCAACCTGCCAAGCCCTGCTGGGGCTGATGCCCCCGGTTTCCAACTCTGAATATCCACTCACTGATTTAATTTCTCCTGTCTGCTGGCACAAGGGCAGAGGGGCTGGAGTGGATTGTTTGGAAGATGGTTTTTCTGGACTCTTGATTTACCAAAGGCATTTTGCCCCAGGTAATGAGCATTCAACTTTCACAGAATCACAGAGGGTGGGAAAGACCTCCAGGATCACTGAGTCCAACCATTGGTTTGGTCTCTGCTTTGGAGGATATTCCCCTTATTTTGAGCATTTTCTTGTTTTCCGAAGTAAAAGCAGAAACGTTGAAAGAATGAGAGGAGGTGGGATTTCAGCTGTATCGATTCTAGGCTGGGTTCAGCTTGTAAATACAACTCCAAAACCCTAAATACCACTGCCAGCACTTGCTAATTGTTCTTATTAATACTTTGTGAGCTGCCAGTGATTTTACTAAATCAAGTTGTTGATTCAGTGATCAAAGTAATGACGGTGCTTCAGAATTCTTTTAATTTGAAGTCACTCTGGATGCTGCAGAGTTAAGGAATCGTGCAGGGAGTTATTGCCAGTGGGGCTTTCTACAGACTTACCATTTTCAAAGCCAGCATTTTGAGTTTGTTTTAGTGAAATGGTAGAAAAAGGCCAGTAAATCTCTATGGCAAATTGGAAATGTTCTTTTGGATTTGGAGAACAATGGAAATGGAAAGTATTGACTAGGCCTCGGTTTAATTTAGGTTTTAATTATCATTTTTGTGTAAGTAGTCTTTAAATCCTTCCTACAAAGCAATCAACACTCCAGAGGTAAAATTCCACCCCTGGGAATTGAGGAGGAGGCAGCTCAAAATAGCACAGCACCCTCTTCTCCCTTTCCTGCGTGTCCCTGTGCAGCCAGGCAGCAGACAGCTCATCCCGCGGTTTTCCTCTCCTTTGGATGTGCAGGTGAGGAGATAAAGGCAGGAGGAGAGGCAGGAGCAGCCCCAGGCCGGAGTCCCACAGGCAGGAGGTGCCACAATCCTTTTCCAGCAGCACAATCCCGTCTCCTCCAGTGCTCCTGGAGCCAGAGGCTCTGCCCTGGGGTTTGGAACCAGGGCTGTCCCCCTTTGCCAGGCACCACAGCCACTCTCTGCCCCTGCTCTTCCTGCTGCTCTTGCTTCTGGAAAAGCTCAGGACATCAGGAACAAGCACTGGTGCATCCCTGGCTCAGCAGCAAATCCATCAACCATTTCCATTTTCCCAGTCTCTGCTTTTCACTGTGTCCCAGGACTGGGGCTGTGGGAGCTGCTGCCCTTTGCAGCTGACCATGCCCTGTCCCAGGTGCAATGAGGTGTTCCTGGGCTTTTCTCTCCGTTCTCATTCCAGCATTTGTGGAGCTGTTGATGTCTTGTGGTCCTGTGCTTTGAAGCCTCTAGGAAAATCTTAAATTCATCTGGATTAGGATCAACATCTCCTTGTCCTTAAAGGCTGTGAAGTGGCACCTCACAGGCAGCAACTTCCCTTCAGGAGCTGCCTTCAGACACAAAAGTGGAATTTTTGGAAAATCGCTTTCAAAGCTGTCAGTCTGTTCATGGCCAAACCATCCCATCATTGGCCTGCTGGCTTTTCTTCATCAAATACACGTGGGGAGAAAAAGCAGCTGGAGGCAGATCCAGTCAGAAGCAGCAGGGGTTTCAGCAGCTCACATCTGCAGTGTGGTGATGAGTGACAGCGATGGTGCAGTGATCACGTCCACAGTGATGGGAAAAGGGAATGGCTTCAAACTGAGCGAGAGCAGGGTTAGGTGGGATATTGGCATGGAATTCCTGGCTGTGAGGGTGGGGAGGCCCTGGCATAGGGTGCCCAGAGCAGCTGTGGCTGCCCCTGGATCCCTGGAAGTGTCCAAGGCCAGGTTGGATGGGGCTTGGAGCAGCCTGGGACAGTGGAAGGTGTCCCTGAGCGGGGCAGGGGTGGAATGGGATGGTCTGGAAGGTCCCTTCCAACCCAAACCATTCCATGATCTTGCAGTGCTCCTCCTGCCCAGAAACACACCCAGACAGTGTCACTTTGGGAAGGTGGGACCCAGCTGCCTCCAGAGGCTGCAGCCATGCGAGTCCACAGCGGGGCTGGATTTGGGTTGTGGTTTCCTGTGTGAATGAGGACACAGAGGTGCTGCTGGAGGGGACAGGAGCTGCTCTGCAGCTTCTCCAGGTAAAGTTCTGCAGCGTGAGAGGTTCCAGTTCTCCTCTCAGACTCAGCTTGGTCAGCAGGAAACATTGGGGATGTTCCAACAGACCAGGAGGGAGCGATGGGGACGGTTCTGGCTGGAACAGGAGCACAGGGACCTTTCAGGCCAACACGAGCTCGCTGCACCCTCCTGCACTGCTGAGATCCTGCTAAACGTCGGTGGGAACTGAAGGGAAGCCTGAGGTCCGTGTAGAGCCCCGAGCTCTGTGGCAGCTCAGGGGCTCTCCTGTCCCGGGCTGGGAATTTGAGACAGGCACCAGGGTAATTCCACAGGGAAATCCTGCCTGCTTCGGGAGCTTCCCGAACAGCAACTGGCTGCTTTGAAATCGATAGTGCATGGAAACAGGGGCTTTGTGGCTTTGAATAAACTGAGTTTTCTCATCCTGCCTTCTGGGGAACAGTTGGATGGGGGGCTGGGGGCTCTCATACCTGTCCCTGGGGTAGAGAGGCTCTGAGTGAACCAGTAAGGTACCAGTAAGGTACCAGTAAGATGACTTTTCTTTCCTCTGCTCGTTTATTTCGCTGCCTTACAGCTCCCATCGCACGGGCCAGCAGCTGGCGTGCTCCTATCCGAGGGATTGCAGATGGGAGCGGGAGCCCGGCTTCTCCTGCTGCCCAGCCCAGTTCCAGCCAGGATGCCTTTGAAATTCAATACACTCTTAAATGTGCTTCCTGCGCCTGTTGTTAACAGCTGCTCCGACTGTTGGGTTTGCGGGCTCCTACTCAGTGTGTAAATCCCGGGACACGGGACACGATGCTGCCGCTTGGATTTCCATGTGGGGCTGTTAATCAGCTCCTGTTACCACTTGCTCCTTTATCTCAAGTGGAAGTTATCTCTGGAGCAGATCGAGTGCTCAGGGTTCAGTTGTACCGTTTGTCTTTGTGAGGGGAAAGGGGATAATTGCCCAAGGGGCAGAGCGAAATCAGGAATCCTTGAGCTTGGAAAAGTCCTTTAAACTCACCAAGTGCAACCATGAAATCTGCAGGGAGAGCCTCTTCCCCTCACTTCACACCGCTGCTTTCAAACGCTTAATCCCAGTAATGGGAAGAGTTTGGATGTGTGACTCCTCCTCTTGGCACAAGAGCATCGAGTACCTGTTCGAGCTGGACGGGTTTGGTGTCACAGGACGTGGTGTTTATGGGGTGAGTTAATGTAGCCCGTGCTGGGGTGAGACAGAAGCACCTGCAGGCAGTGAAGTGAAAAAAACAGTGATTGACCCAGGCTGGGGAGCTTTTCCCTGTGCACAGCAAAGGTTAAAATCAGAACTTGGTTTTGATTTAAATATCATATTAAAAAAACAAACCAAACCAAAAAACCCCAGCAGTTTTTAAAGCTGTAGCCGTGCTTGCAGGCTGCTGAGTGTTGGCTGCAGCCTCGCTCCATGGGATCCCAACATTCCCAGGCCCTGCTCCTGCGTCCCCAGCTCTTCCCAAGAACTGAACTCCCCTCTCAGCCCTGCAGCAGCACACGTGGGTCACCTCCAGAGAGCTCAGAGGCGATGGAGGATGTGAAATATCACAGAATCATTTCGGTTGGAGAAGACTCCAAAGATCACTGGAAGTCCTTGCAAAGGTCTCAGCACAGAACTGCAGATTAATTAACCTTAATTACACTGCCCTTTTGCTGACAGCAGCTCACCTCTTGTGGGAGGGACAGAAAGAGCCAAGAGCAGCTCCAGTGAGTGACCTCAGTGTTTGCTCTGCCCAAGGAGCTCGGAATTACCTGTCAGCAGCTGCTTTCTCCTGGTCACCACTGTTTACACGTGGAGCCAGTAATTCCAGCTGTTCCCCTCTCGTGCTGCAGGAGTTCTGCAATAATTACAGGCAGCAATTGAAAGGTAGCTGGTTCTTCCCAGAGCAGAGTCATGGGAAAGTGCAGCCACCCAGAGAGAGTCGGGTGAGTGTCATCACCTTTGGGAAAGGCTGGTCCAAAAGATGCAGTGACAGGACACAGGGAATGGCTTCCCACTGCCAGAGGGCAGGGATGGATGGGATATTGGGAAGAAATTCTTCCCTGTGAGGGTGGCGAGGCCCTGGCACAGGTGGCCCAGAGCAGCTGTGGCTGCCCCATCCCTGAAAGTGTCCAAGGCCAGGTTGGAGCACTCTGGGACAGTGGGAGGTGTCCCTGCCCATGGCAGGAGGTGGCACTGGATGGTTTTTAAGGTCCATACCAACCCAAACAATTCAGGGATTCTGTGATCTTCCAGCATCTGCTGCAAGGATGATGCTGCACCACAGGCGTGAGCTCCCCGTGAGGCTGTGGGGCAGTGTCTCCCCAAAGCCCGGGAGGGATTTCTGAGCTGCCAGGTCATTCTCAGGTGGGTTTTTCAGAGCCTGGCTCACTGAGCAGCTCGCCTGGGCTGGCAGCGATGCCACGCTGGGCTTGGCAGCAGGAGGGTTCTGTGACCTGTGTTCCTCAGGGATCCCAAGGAGCTCTCCGGGCTGGGGCAGGATTTTAGCGCTGGAGAAATTTGCATGACTTAAGGAGGGTTTTCACGGCTCTCAGGGTCTGGCAGACTCTCTCTCATGGTCTAAACAAATCGCTTGCCCTGCCAAGCCGAGGAGGTTCACCCGGCAAGGCAGAGAATTGCTTCATTCCTGGCTTGTGGTGTAACAGGAGCTCGCTCAGAGCGTTTGGTAAGAGCAGGATCTGCGCCAAGAGAGCACTGCCCTGCGAAGGGTCACACCTGCGCTCGCTGCCTTTCATCCTCTGGCCTTCCCGCTGGCTTTTTGGTTTCCACACCCTGTGCTCGTGCGTGTGACGAGGCCTGAGTGTGGTGTCACCGTGTCCCCGCGTCCTCTGCTCCTGGGTGTCGTCAGCTCTTCTCCCATCAGCGAGTTCTGCCTTTGGAGCTGCCGGCAGAGAAGCTCTGGGCTGCCAAGGGGAAGAGGTCAGTTCAGTGTGCTGCAGACAGGAAGGGAGAGTCATGAGACTGAGAACAGTTTCACAAAAAGATTGGGTTTATCTTTTTTTTTTATCCTGAAAACCCCATCAGCCGCCTCTGTCTGCACCAAAAACCTGCAGTGCCAAAAGCCGAGATCCTGAGGTGCAGCTTTTCAGCTGGACTGAGGAATATTCCGCAGCTGTGATGTCAGTGGGAAGTGTTGGAAGTGTTCTGATGGGGGGAAGATGCTCCCCGTGCAGGTTGTGTCGAGCTGAAGGGTTAATTTGGCTTTTGGGCCGTGCCCCCTCCAGCTCTGCCTCAGCCTCAGTGAGGGCAGAGCCCTCAGGCAGCAGGGATGGCTCTTTTCCCAGAGATTATTTCCCAGTGGTGGCATCTTATCTTGTCACTGCAAAGGCTCTTCAGAAAACGTAGAGGGAGCCTCTTGAACTGACGCGACAGCCTTGGAACAAACTGTTCATCTGGTTCTGGGGAAATATTTGCTCCACAACTCATTTTTCCCTGTCCACAGCTCAATTTCTCAAGTTTTAGGAGCAGTGTGAAAGATTTAACTGTGGTGAGCCTGGAGGAGGATGGAGGCTGATTAGGAACTGGGCTGGGGGGAGATATTTCGCTCAGCTGGAATGACTGCAGCAAAGGAAATGAACGCTGAATGCCCGAGCTGTGGATGTTTGATTTGTTAATGGCTTTGGCTTTGCAGGCATTTGGTTGATGTAGCAAATTTCTCAGTGCCATGTGCAGAAGTGCTGATTTCTCCCAGCACAGCCTCAAAATATGGAAGCAGAAGTGGTGATAACTGTGCCTGCTGAGAGATGGAGCTGCCGATGGTGAAGCTGCAGCATTTGGTACCTCCAGACAGGATCCGACACGGCTCGGGATTGTTGTTACTGTCCTTGCACAGCCCTGGGAAGTGACCAGTGTCCCTCTTGGGCTGGAAGCCTTCAGGATATCTCATGCCGTGTCATATTCTTAGATAAATTTATCTGTCTGTGGAGAAATTGATACAGGAGCATAAAACCCTGCACATCACCAGCTCCATTTTCTTGCAACCTTGGCAGCAGTGCCGAATCCCTGTGGGGTGTTTGTGGAAGGAGTGGGATGAATCCAGAGGGGTCAATCCAAGAGGATGAATCCAGAGGGCCAGAGGGTGCCAGGTTGTTTGGGATGATGCTCGTGTTGCTGGAGTTGCAGCAGTGGCTCTGCCAGGAATCACAGCCTTGGTTCCGATCCACACGGAGCAGCAGGTCCGGCGTGGGAAGGGAAGAGGCTCATAAATAGCATTTCAGGGAAAACTTGCCCTCCCTGCAATCAGAGATAGGAAGAAGGATCAATTCTCCTGCAGCTGAGGATGCAAACTGTGCCAGACAGTCACTAAAGGCATTTTCCTGTGCCTGGTGACATGGCTCTGCTCTCAAGCTGCATCCCAAGCCTGCTCAGGGACTGACCCGTGGTTATTCCAGGGACGTGGAGGCTCTAGCGGCCTCACTGCCAGGTCACAGGCAGGCACCAGCCCTTCACTGTCCCTCTCCCTTCGGGCTGAACCATCCTTGCTCCTTCCCGGGGCATCACCTTGGCAAAAGCTGGATGAGATTCTCCTCAGATCATTAAAACCCCATCTGATAGGGCAGGGATGTGGATCCAGCCCGTGATCTCCAGCAGGAGATCAGCTGCCTGCTGAGCAAGCTGGATCTGGGGCACATCCCGTGGGATTGGCTGTGTTTCCAGGAGGGGCAGCTGATGACAGGCACTGGGGTGTTGTGTGCCCACGCTGTGTTTATGGAGGTGTTGTCCTGCAGTAGCAGCCCAGTGTGAGAATTGAAATGTTGTGCAAATGCTGAGAGCTGGGGGTGTTCACCTGGAGAGGAGAAGCTCCAGGGAGAGCTCAGAGCCCCTTGCAGGGCCTAAAGGGGCTCCAGGAGAGCTGGAGAGGAACTTGGGACAAGGGCTGGAGGGACAGGACACAGGGAATGGCTTCCCACTGCCAGAGGGCAGGGATAGATGGGATATTGGGAAGGGATTGTTCTCTGTGAGGGAGGTGAGGCCCTGGCACAGGATGCCCAGAGCAGCTGTGGCTGCCCCTGGATCCCTGGCAGTGTCCCAGGCCAGGCTGGATGGGGCTTGGAGCAGCCTGGGATAGTGGAAGGTGTCCCTGCCCATGGCACTGGGTGGGCTTTGAGCTCCCTTCCCACCATTCTGTGACAGTGGGAATCAGCCTGGCAATGTGCATTTCCCCTGCAAACTTTGCATTTCTATAAGTAAAAATCTCTTTGTTTATGCACCTTTCATGCCAGCTTTGCCACAGGGAAGAGCATTTTTCACATGATCCAGCGCATTTTTTCAGCTATTTCTGCAAATCCAGACTCCTCGTGGAGTGAGGCAAAGGAAAAGCAGAAATAGGTCAGGTATTTAAATAAGATGTAGTTGTCTCTCTTCACAGCAAGTTGCCTTTTTTCCTGCCTGTGTGAATTGTGCTAATGTATCAGGGAATAAAGAGAACAAAGGGAAGCAGAAGTGCCAGCGTTTTCATTCTGGGATTGCAGCTTCAGAGCCCTTTACTTTGCAGAAGTGATACCGAGACCACTCTGGAACATCTCAGCAAATGCTCCTGAAATAATAACCCCCAAATTGTCTGCTCAGCCTCTCTGAATACACAAAATCCACTTAAAATCCTGCCTGTCATTCTGCTGTCACATAAAAAATTGATTTCCCAGCTCTGAGCCTCGTCCTTGGTGCCTCGCAGTGTCGTGAATGCATAATATAAAGGAAACACGGGGAAATTTGGGTGCTCTCAGGAATCATCTGGCTTGAAATGCAGAGAACAGGCTGCCCATGGTCGTTTGAGGTGGATTTGGATTTCTCAGCTCGGGTCTGTGTTCCAGGAGTGCCTGTGGCTGGTGCCACCCTCCTGCCAGGCTGGCTGTCACCTCAACTTAGGCTGATCTCACTGCTCCTGCTCCTGGAGAGGACGTTAGGAATCCACAAAAAAATTCCCCTTTTTAAATACCTGCACTAATGGCAGGACTTGGTTCCTTGACTTCAAAGTTTTGTGATGGAAGGAAAATCTTCCTTACGAAACCCACCCCAGCCTTTGTTCTCCCCAGGCTTTGTGTCTTCAATCCCGACTCACCCCGATGCTCCCAGGCGGAGCAGGGATGATTTTCATCGTGCCTGAAATTTGATTAGACTCAAAGTGTGTCCTTGGGGTGCTGTAATGCTGATCCAGAGGTGATGTCAGTGCTGGTTCCAGCTGGGCTTTCCCTCATCACCAGTTTCACCTGGTGAATGAAGCAACTTTTCCCTTCATTATAGGACTGGGGATTGCTGCAGCCCAACCATCCTCATTCTTCCTTCCTGCCATTCCTGAAATCCCCCCCTTCCTCCTTAACCCGTCCACCTCATCATTCCCTGCTGCAGTTACTGCTCCTCTTCTCTTTTCTGCCATCGGAATTCTCCTCAGTGACCAGCCACCCCCATCCTCTGTGCTGGGGAAGAGGCCAGGTTTCCTCAGGGCTGTTCACAAACCAGCTGTGTTGGGGAGGTTTGGCGTAGCCGAGGTTCATCAGCCCCCAACATCCCGAGAACAGCTGTAACCTGTTCAAACATCATCCCTGAGCCACCATCCCAGGAGCACGTAGGGGTCAGCCAAACCCAGGTGCTCTGAGTCACTTCAAGATGTGGGTTCTTGTTCCTGAGACCCCTGGGCTCTGCTCGGGGGTTTTCAGTAGCACCAACCTCGGTCCAAGCTGCCCCTTGGCTTTCTTCTGACCTCCGGGTGTGTTTAACCCCCTTTTTAAGCCCTGCACATTTGCTGTGTCTCTTCAGGCTCCTCCGAAGGGCCCTGGCTGTGCTCTTGCCCCAGGGCTCAGAGGGAAGCAGCAGCGGGTTCAGAGCTAAACCCCGGCTGTGATGATGGAGCAATGAGAGGTCTGCCCTGAGTCACCCTGACTGTGCTGCTTCCCCTTCCTGTCCGTCACGCTCAGCCTGACCCTTCCCTGCCCTGTTCCGCAGGCTTGGGGACGTTTTCAGCTGCCCTTGCTTTGCCAGGACAATGCGTTTGAAGGGAGCACGGAGCTGCCTGCAGCGTCCCCGCTGCCACGTCCTTACCATCACACGGCTCCCAGGAGGGACAGCAGAAATCCCAGGGGTGGAACAATCCCTGTGTCCCAGCGATTCTCCTCGTGGCCCTGGAGTGGGGCGTTTTGAAGAGGAGGGACCTCAGCGAGGCTCCTCAACATCAGGTTAAAAGCCTGTCATTAATTGAAGGATGATTCAGCTTCCTCAGCTAAAATGTCACCGTGTGGATGCCGGGAGAGGAGGAGGAGCTGCCTTCCTCGCTGGCACCGAGCCACGAGCACCCCCTCCCTCTGCGCTCCCATTCCGCAACAATCCATGGGTTAACACCCAGCAACGAGCTGGGGGTCGCGGCCCTAAAGCCGTGGGGGAAATGCCCGTGTGTGTCACTGCTTGCCCGTGGCGATGTGACCCTTTAGCGGGGACAGTGTGACCAAGGTGTGCCCCTTCAGCAGGTTCGGTGTTCCCAAAGTGTGCCCCTTCAGCAGGTTCGGTGTGACCAAAGTGTGCCCCTTCAGCAGGGACAGTGTGACCAAAGTGTGCCCCTTTAGCAGGTTCGGTGTGACCAAAGTGTGCCCCTTCAGCAGGGACAGTGTGACCAAAGTGTGCCCCTTTAGCAGGTTCGGTGTGACCAAAGTGTGCCCCTTCAGCAGGTTCGGTGTGACCGACGGCGCGCTGCTCACGGGGAGCGGGCGCGGGGACGGAGCCGCTCTCTGGAAAACGCTGCAGCAGGGCTCAGCACAGCGGCGGCTCTCTGTTCATGGCGTTTCTGTGTCCCCTGAAGCTTTAGCTAATTTCTCTCTCTTTCCATTAGAAAAGGAGAAAAATCTGGGTTTTCAGATCAGCTCTGGAAAGAGAGGCAGGACCCAGCGCAGCTGTTCCAGGTCAGCGGAGGGGAGACGTGTCCCGTGCTGACAGAGCAAGGTTATCCCGGCGGCCAGAGGTGCCTCCTCGGCGGAATCTGCCCTCGGGGCCGGATTAGCTCAGCACTGCTGCTGGACACGGCGGTCCGGAGGGCCGGGAAGCCGCTGGCAATTGGACATGATGTCACCGCGTCCTGCATTAAGTAGGTCACGGTGACAGCCCGCCCGAAAGCGGCCGCGCCAGCGCTCTGCCACTGCAGCCTGGCGAGAGGGCCACCCCCAGGGGACGTGAAAAACCCCTCCGAGAGGGGAGTTCGAGCAGGATTGTGCCTGTCCAGGGGTTATCCGGGTGCGGGGAGCAGCAATCGGCGACAGTAAATGAACCCATCCCGCTGCTCTGCAGCAGCCGCGGTTGGCTGGCAGCGATGAGGCATCAGATGGGATGAGGGATATCCAGGTTGCTATAGCGACCGGGAGCTGCGGCGCTGGGAGCAGCCGCTCTCCATCATCCTTCCAGCGTCCCTCCTGCACCCCCAACCACCCCCCAGCACCCCCACGTCCGTCACCCCCCATGCCCATCACCCCTCATGTCCAGCATACGCGGCCGCTGGACGCTGCCCGTGCCCAGCACCTGGTCCTGGATGTTCCCCAGGATGGCAGAGCCCTCCATGCACATTCCCAGCTCCGGCTTTAACGAGCTCAGCAGGGATGTGCATGGAATATAACGGAGCTGAGCTGTTTGCCTCGGCTCTGCGCGGGAGCACGGGGACAGTGCCCGCCCGGTCCCCTCACAGCCACCCTGTGAGGTGTCACTGAACCAGAGCTGTGGGTGGGATGTGACAGCCCTGCTTCCCATCCCCTCTGCCTGGGGACAGCCCTGCTGCTGTTGTCCCTGTGGCTTCCAGCCCCTGGAGCCAGGCAAGCCCAGCTGGTGGCTTCACCATAGCAAATTATCCTCGCTCTTATCCAAGCTGCTCCCCGGCAGTTTCACTGGCACAGGTCGATCCCAAGGAATGATAAGAAAAAAGGAAAGAGAGAATTTCAAAAGTGTCCATGCTTTTTGTTTTCCTGTCATGATTTTGGGTGATCTCTGGGAAGCTCGGTGGCAGCTTCCCCCTTGTTGTGGCTTCAGACCTCTGCCAGGCTCTAAAAATATCCATTTAATTCACAGCCCTGCAGTGGGAAAAGCAGAGCTGCTCATCCCTTGGGATGGCTGGAGGTTTTCTCTGTACCAAAGCAAGAGCAGAGCTTCTCCGTGCCGTCGTTTTCAAGTGTAAAGCACCTATCAGCTGTTCCAGCCACTGCTTGCTGCTCCAAAATTGTTGCCTCTTGTAAATTTGAGTGGAAAACAGCTGAATAATCCCACACTTTTGTCCTCTCCATCGGCCCCCTGTACCTCGCAGTCTTGCAGATGTTGAACAAACACATCCCAGATGCCCGAAAGGTGCTGAATTCCCTTTGAAGTATTTTTTTGAGGGGGAAATTTCTACCTTCCTTGAACTTCAGAAATTCTGCTGGCAGAATTTGATCAGCAGCTGCTGAACAGGCTGGGAGCATCCTTTGAGGGGGGACTTGGCAAATGTGCCCCAGTGAATGTGGGGCTGGTGAATTCATCCCCCCAGCTGGGCCAGGACCAGCACTGGGAAGAGAATACAAGGAAAGACTTTTGCTGTTTCTCAACCTGCCCAAGAATTGAGTCCATGATGTCCCAAACAGGAGGCAGCTCTGCACTCATCTTCCTAAGTGCTCTTATTTTATTTATGTGCTGGTGCATTTCTGATGCCGGGCTCTTGGCATCACCCCCGTGTGCTGCTTTCCTCTGCTCCAGCCAAGGACTTGGAATCGTATTTTTGGCACGGTGGTTTTTATAAAACATGGAACACTCCAGCATCTTGCGGCCATGGTAGAGCCGGGAGCCGGATGAGCTCTGACTCCCCAAAGCTTTGCCAGGCTCAGAATAGCTCTGAAATGTGACTTAATTGGAGGCTGCAGAAGAAGCTGCAGTTTATCCCTGGTGCTGTCAGTGCTGAGAGCAGGGTGGGGTGGAGGAGATGGAGAGGAGCAGCACGTGGGGCTGGCCTGTGACGTGTCCCCATCGTCCTCCCTGCCGTGTCACTGGGAGCCACAGGCCCCCCGTGCCCCGGCCCAACTCATCCCACCCTTTTCCTTCCCTTCACAAATTCAAATTACATTGAATTCTGAGTGAATTTAATTCACAGAATCATCGAGCAGTTTGAGTTGGAAGGGACCTTTAAAGGTCATCTAATCCAACCCCCATTCCTGTGGTATCACAGGGATGAGGGAAGCAGCACTCAGTGGATTTTAGAGTTCTCCCCAGAGTGGCATGTGGCAGGTTGGGGGGTCTCTGCCATTCATCATCCATCAGCCCTGACTGCCGTGGGGGCTGGGAGCTGCCTCCACCTCAGGGGATTGGAAATTTTTCATTTTGCCTGCTGGAGGAAATGAAATATTTAACACACTATTGGTGCTTGTTTTTCTAATTTTTTTTTAAGCTCCTTCATTACTGCCAGTTCCCAGGAAGTGCCCTGTTGGGTGAGCCTGTGTTTTTCCTCCACAAAACCCCTGACCAGCTTTAGTGGGTGCTCGTGGGGGATAAATGGCATCAGGCACTGGAAGCTGATGGCACGAGGGGTGGGAAAACCTGGGACTTCTCTCTTTGAATCGCAGAGATGAATTCCCAGCTCCCACAGGAGCAGAACTGAGGGAGCAGCAGCAGTGGGAGCCTGGAGCCTCCTATGCTGGGGTGGGCAGGGAAGGGGGAAATTTGTACATGGAATGGTTTGGGTTGGGAGGGACCTTGAAGAGCATCTCAGCTTGGGCAGGGACACCTCCACCAGACCAGGCTGCTCCAAGCCCTGCCCAGCCTGGCCTAGAATGAATCAATAGTCCCAGCATGGTAACGAGGTCCAGGCATGATTTGTGGCTGAGCTCAGGGCCTCCTGTGCATCCCTCCCACCCCAAATCCCAGCCCTGTCAGCTCGGGGCCAGCGCTGTGCCAGGGCTGGGGTTGGGATTCAGGCAGTGAGGGTTGGCCCTGGTGCAGCAGGAGGGTGGAGCTCGGCTGGGTTTGTGATCCCTCTCGTGGATTTCCCGTGATAGGAACAGTGACATTCCCTCTGTATTTCCACATGTCCCAGGCTGGAGGAGGGGGATGCTGGGACACGCAGTGTGCCCACACAGGGATGGCTCAAACCACCTTTGGGGCTTGCCCACCATAAAATACTGCTTTGGGGTGCAGCCCCATGGCTGGGACCTGCCCCACTGAGCCGCCCTTGGGCTGTTTGGGTGTTTTACAGCAACCCAGGCTCCCAAAGCGGGAGAGCAGCTCAGGGAAAGGGAGGGGAGGCACAGCCCCCACCCCATCAGCTCAGGATCCTCTGCCCAGGAGCACCTGAACCAAAGGGGTTTGCTGGAAGAGACAGAAACACTTCACAGCTCGCTGGCATTCCCAGCTCTCCCTGGCTCCTGAGCAGGGAGGCACAAACACCCCAGGTCCTAAATCAGTGAGGAAGGAAGTGCAGCTCAGCGGCTGCCCCGGGACCTCCCAACCTCGGGATCAATGGGAATAAATGCATTTTAAGAATGAGATAGCCAAATACTTAATGGACTGGGTTTGCATCTCAGCCAGAGGGGGAGGAATACACCTGGATGTGCTGCAGATGCATCGTGGAAAAGGCCCAGCAGTGTCGTGGCAGCTGCTGTCGTCTCAGGAAAGTGGCTTTTATGGCTCAGACACGACTCGAAGGGACCATCTCGGTGCAGCTGGCTTGGCTCTGCCTTGCCCTGTGCCGTGGGACACGTGTGGCACTTTGCACTGGGAAGAGACACATATTAACAATTCTTGTTGCTCGTTAAAAGGGCACAAACAGCGTTGTTGTCACAGCTCAGCAGCGCGATGATGAAATCCGTGGTGCCGAGCACTTCCCAAAACCAGGCTGTGGTTTGCTTTGGTAGCTCAGTGTCAGCGTGAGCTGCACAGACAACACGTGGGCAAGGCTGAGCCACAAAGGCTCGAAAGCCACTTCTCAAGTGGAGGGGTTGAGTTCTCAGGTCGCAGTTGCAGCCTGGCGCTCCTCCCGCACATTAACAAATTGCTTCTGAAAAGCCACTCTCACAGCTCCGAGGTGATTTGCCTGCACAGACCACGAGGCACAGAACTGTGGTAGAAATACCCTGTAAATATTTGCTGGTTTTGAAGATGGAAAAAAAAAAAATTCAGTGTCTCAAGTGTCACTTGGCTGCAGATAATTGTGAAAAATCACACGGTGAGGAAGGACCTGGCAGCCGTGTTCAGCTCAGTGACCTTTCCCGGCATCAAAATGCCTGGAGCACTTGGTCTGACCTTTGACTATGGAAATTCTCCTTTTGATCCCGACTTGAGATCTCATTGATTCGTGTCTGACTTCCTTTGTAGTCTCTTTTCCATCGCTTTGATCCATCTTAATGTCTGATCTCTGCCAAGCCCACCTCGCTCCGAGGAGCTCGACAAGCCCAGAGCTCCGAAAAGCCGGTGACACTCAGAGAAAAACATCCTGTGAGCCCTGAGAGGCTTTCACAAGGCAGGTTTTGCAAAGCCCTTTGTGGTTTCAAATGTTTTCATCTCCATCATGGCACGTGTGAGTCGCAGACTGCCCGTGTGTCTGTGTGTGGGGGTGTGCATCCCCTGCCTCCTCCAGAGGGGAGAGATCTGCACCCATAAAAGGCTCCTGGTTCATCTCCTCCCCTTCTCAGGCAGCCATGGGATGAAGGGAGCTACCCACTCTGGCTTTGGGGCTGCACTGAGAAGGGGGGCTGGGTGGAGGGGGGCTCTCAGTGCAGCCCAGCAGCCGGGTCAAGAAGGGAAGAGGATATTAAATCATTTCTGGGTCACACAGGACAGTAAATAATTGCTTTTAACCTTTTACAAGAGCCAGGGTGTTCTAACGAGAGCTGGATGGGGAAGGTGTTTTCTCCCTGCGATGGCAGAGCAGAGAAGGATGGAGAGTGCCCAGGAGTCACGGGGATGATGCTGTCAAAATCATCTGAGTCTTACACAAGGGAATTTATGCTCTGAGTGTGTAAATCTCTTCTGGCAGTGGGACCTGGTGCTTTGCAGCTGCCACACTTGAGATGTGAGTGCCCTGGGAGAGGCAGAGGCAGAGCCGAGGTGCCGGAGCTGCAGCTCTGCCATGAAACATCCACCCAGGATTATCTACATGTGATGATGCCCTTTGTGTCCTGGCTCCCTGGGGACAGTGGCTTTGGGCATTCTTGTGGTCACATGAAGAGTGTCAGTCCTTCCCATGGAAAGTGTCAGTCCTTCCAGGGAGCAGCTCCCACACGCTGGGTGGTACAGGGGGGACACAAAATGCACACAAGGTTTCAGTGCAAGTTTTGCTCCTGTAACCCCTTGGGAATCCAGCTGTTCCTATTTTTCTCCCTTGAAGCTGTTGTGGGAATAATTTTCTCAGTGAGGTCTGTAAGTTTTTCTTTGAGCCCATTACCCTCAGTATCATTGTCCTGCAAGCTGCAGAAACCCACAAGTGGCGGGGCAAGATATACCCTGATCCCTGCCCTGCCAGACACCCAGCCTGGGCCCTAAACCCTCCTGGGACAACACTTATCTGTCCCCAATGACACTTGTTGTAACTCAGATAAGTCCTTGTTTATTACCCACCTTATATCCAGTGTCTTTTTAGACCCTGCTCAAGAAATTCCTCCCTGTGGGGGTGGGAGGTCCTGGCACAGGTTATTCCATGGATGCCCCATCCCTGGCAGTGTCCCAGGCCAGGCTGGGCAGGACTTGGAGCACCCTGGGACAGTGGGAGGTGTCCCTGCCCATGGCAGGGGTGGCACTGGATGTGGTTGAAACTTGATGGTCTTGAAGGGCCCTTCCAACCCAAAGCATTCCATAATTTTATGACTCCACGATTGTCACCTCTCTGCCACCACAGCCTGGAGTCCTCCCCAGCACATAGCCTGGAAAGCTGATTTACCCCTCCTTGAAATTTTCAGTATCCCTGTTTGTCTCCCTGGCTCTTGTTAGGAAGCAGAGCCTTGAAAACTGCCTTTTTTTAGACCTCTTGAGTTTCTCTGTCCCCGCTTCCTGTGTATTTTCTTCATGCAGAATATAGCTGCTGCTTTTTTGGGCTCTTTTCTGCAGCCTGCCTTCATCTGGGAGCCTTTTTAATGTTTTTTTCATGGCTGAACCCTGTCAGAGGCTGCAGCCAGGATCCAGATGAGGCTGCAGCACTGACTTACATAAGGCGTTACCATTTTGGGGGTATTCTCCATCCTGCCCCTCACGATCCTCACATCTTGTGTGCAGCTGCAGGCTTCCTTGGAGTCAGAGAATCACAGAACATCCTGAGCTGGAAGCCAACCAGGTAGCCCACAGTGCTCCTGCCTTTCCAGAAAGAGGCCTTGGTCTAAACTCTGGAAAGGTTTGATGGTTTAAAGCAATCCCCTCTGGAATCCATCCCAGTGGGTTCATTGCTGCTGAGCCCTCATTTCACACTTGGTTGCACACTTGGTTGAAATCCCTCTGGTTTGTTGTCATGAAAATCAGGCAATTACTGTGCTGGCTTTGCCATCTCTGCCCAAATTCTGCTTCTGAAAAGAGCCTATTTCCCACTCTGTGATGGCGTTGGCTGCATCCCTGAGACAGCACCTCATTTAAAGATCCTGGGAAATCTGCACGAAGCCCTGTTCCATCAGAGCCCTCTCAGGGATGGGGCTGCAGCTCTGGAGCTCCCCACCCCTGGTTGGTGCCGCTGTCCCTGGGATGTTCCCAGCTCCCCACCCCTGGTTGGTGCCGCTGTCCCTGGGATGTTCCCAGCTCCCCACCCCGCTGTGCTCCCAGATGGAGCTCACAGGGAGAATCTCTCACCAACGAGTCTTTGCTGTGTTTTCATGCCCATTACAGCTCCTTGCAGGGCATTCCAGGTCATCTGGGCTTGTTCTTAAGCATGAAATCATGGAATGGTTTGGGTTGGAAGGGACTTAGCTCATCCAGTCCAACCCCTGCCAAGGGCAGGGACACCTCCCACTATCCCAGGCTGCTCCAAGCCCCGTCCAACCTGGCATCTCCTGTATTTAACATTTATTTAACAATACATTTATTTAACTTCCCAGCCTTACACTGCTTGTCATCACCAAAACTCCCTCTGATCTTTCTGCACTTGTTCCCTTCCCCATTCCCTTCCCACCCCGTGTTGGTGTCGTGGATGTTTCTGTGTTGTGTGCAGCTCTGACAGATGTCTGTGGCCATTTCTGCACCACTTGCCTTGTGTTTCCCCCGAGGTCCTGGATTAAATGCTCAGTCAAAACTCTCGTATTTCATGGGCCAGTGATCTGCTTCCACTCGGAGTCCTTCCTTCTCTGCTGGTTTCCCTTTTGCCAGTGTTCCCCCAGTGCCTTCTCAGCTCCTGCGGTGTCCCTGGGGCTGCTCTGGCTGTGGGATGTGTCCCACACACAGACCCTGCTCACGTGGGGCTCCCACCGGAGCCTTTACTCCTCCTGTGAGCCAGGAGAGCGAGGGGAGCTGGGGAAGGCACTTTGGGTGCTGGGATGGGCTGGGGCAGATGGGGGAAGAGAAGTGCCCCAGTGCTGCAGGGTTCACTGAGCCAGGAAAAGGCAAAGAGCAGCCCCAGGTGTGGCTGGTGCTGCTCGGATGTCAGGAGAGGCCTTTTCCACCCAGAAATATTCCCTGTATTGTACGAAGAGCTGTGTTTGCAGAAAGCACCAACACCTTGGTGTTTATTATAAACAGAAATTACCCTGTGGTTCATCATTCCCAGACATTCCCTGCCAGGGTGGGAGCAGTGCTGGGGTAGATCCCACCTTCCCCACAAAATCTCTTTTCCCTGTTTCTCTCACCGGGGTGCTGGGGCTGGGGTTCCTCCCCTGGCAGCGCTCAGCCAGCGCTCACATCCCGCTGTCACTTCTGATGGAATCCCTGTTAATAATAACTGGGATTATTTCCCAGGAGAAGCCCGGCAGCAGCATCCGTCACTTTGTCCTGATGGACTTGACGTCCATCGGGGCTTGGTTACACCAGGGCTGGGTGAGGAGCCAGAGCTGCCATCAGCCAGGGCTGGACTCAGCCAGGGCAGTGCCTGGTACCCACAGGGAATCCCAGAATGGTTCAGGTGGGAAGGGACCCCAAAGCCCACCCAGTGCTACCCCTGCCATGGCAGGGACACCTCCCGCTATCCCAGGCTGCTCCAAGCCCTGTCCAGCCTGGCCTGGGACACTGCCAGGGATCCAGGGGCAGCCACAGCTGCTCTGGGCATCCTGTGCCAAGGTCTCCCCACCCTCACAGGGAAGGATTCCTTCCCAATATCCCATCCATCCCTGCCCTCTGGCAGTGGGAAGCCATTCCCTGTGTCCTGTCCCTCCATCCCTTATCCAAAGTCCCAAAAGGTGGTGGGACAGGTTTATGCTGTGAAAACTCCTCTTTCAGCCCAAGTTTGGTTGGAAGTGGAACTTGTCTCTGCCTGTGCTGCCATCAGGGTCCTGCAGAGCATCACTGATCCCCAAAGGGTGATTTTATTGTGTGTCGCCCTTGTCTATGAGAGACTTTGTTGCCTTCCAGGATTGTTCTGGTCCATCTCCATCTCAGCCCCTTCTTTTGGATAAATTCAGCAGGAGCTCAGGGAAGCAGCTCCCCAGCCAAGCCATTTGCAGCAGTGAGGTTGGGAAGGTCTCACTCCGGTTTCCCGGCTGGTGCAGCAGCTGTTCCCTCCCCTGGGGTCCATGAACAAACCTGGGGACCCCAGGGCAGCCAGCAGCTGCCACCCCTGTGCCACTGCTGCTCCAGGAGCGAGGCTGCTCTGCCCGCTGGGCTGGACACCAAACGGGAATTTCCTCCCTCCTCTCCCTCACTGGCCTCGGACCAAGCGCCAGAGCAGCGGCCAAGAGTCCTGAGGTCCCAGCAGGTCCAGCTGCTGCTGGAGCTGGTGGCAGGGTTGGTGTTGTGGGGTGCCCAGCAGGGACACCAAGAGAGGTTTGTCACCCCTGTGCACTCACAGATCCCTGGGGATTGCTCCATCCAGGAGCTGTCCTGCTCCCCCAGCAAAAGGCTCTGAGGCTGGAACCTCAGTGTGAAGGAAAGCACCACGTGAGGAGTGAAGGAGCTTTGGCAAGGTGGGGTCTGGAAGTGAGAGAGGGGGAGGGAAGCCTCAGTTTAATGGGATTGTCACACGTGGCAAAGATCAGAGCATCTTCTCCGGATCCCTCCGTCCCAGGACAGCGTTAGCTCCACACACACCTGTGTTCAGTGGGTTCTCCTCACCCCAGCAGGAGCTGGGACCCGGACAGATCCCACTTCCTGCTGCAGGTCCCACAGCCACAGGGCATCCAGGACCTTCGGATTGCCAGGCCTGGGTTCTGCTTGGGGTCAAAACTCAGGTTATTGCCGTTCCTCTCCCCAGATCCTCTGCCTTGTCACCCAGAACTTGCTGTGGGAGGGGAGAGGAAAGTCCTTCACCCTTATCCCTGTTAGGGACACTTGGTGCTAAAGCTCTTCCCAAGCACGTGAGGACCGGGATCTCCACGATCTCCTCTGCGTGTGCGGCTCATTCCGCTAAGACACGGCAAAAATAGCAACCTAAGCTGGGATTGCAGCTCAGCTCACCCAGGCAGGAGTAAAGAACATTAAATACCTGGGACAGCACGAGGGCTTTGTGTGCTGGGCCCTGCCAGCCCCCTCCAGCCAACCTTTATGGAAGTGGTGAAAATCTGAATTCTTTGGGAACTGCATAAAAACGCAGCTGAAGGGATGTGACACGACTTGGACAGTCTGTTAATGGAAATGGAGTAAAAACTGCACAAAGGACTTGGGCTGTGGCAGTGGAAATGCTGAAATGGCTTGGGCAAGGCAGGACCTGGGGTCTGGGAGCCAAACACAGGGAATGGGATCCCAGCACATCCCCCCGGGGTGTTTGGAGCATCCTGAGAGGCAGCGGAGTCAGTGTCAATAATTATATAATTTATTTCACTAAAAATGCTGGAAATTTGGGAATTTGAAGTGTGGGTGAGGTCACAGAAGAGAATTCCCAAAGGCCAAGTCCCTGGACAGCTCTTCCCATTGGTGGTGGCTCATGGGGATGGATCCGCTGCAGGTTTTTCCTGCTGATCCCCTCTCCTGGGGGATCTCCTGGGGTTCTTGGCTGGTCCCAAGGGATTGTGGCTGGAGCTGGGGCATTGACTTGGCCTCAGCTCCATCCCAGCCTCCGGAGCAGCCAGGCCATCAGTGGGGCCATGGCAGTGCTGGGTTCTTCACTTCCTGCATGGAAGGGGCTGTCCAGCCTGGGCACAGCTGCCCAGGGCAGTGGTGGGGGGGGTTTAAAGCCGTGTGGATGTGGCACTTGGGGACACGGGTCAGTGCTGGCCTTGGCAGTGCTGGGGGAATGCTTGGACCTGATGATCCCAGAGGGCTTTTCCGACCTGAATGATTCCGTGATTTGTGATTTCTCTGCTCACGGCACAAGGAACATTATTTGGGATTTAGAGCAGGGGCCTTTGTGGCCTTTAGCAAAGGGGACGTTCTTGCTGGGCATCCCTGTCCCTGCCTTGGCCGGAGCAGGGGTGGGCAGGCCCTGGCCCTGCTGCCCTCATGTCCCCATTGGCAGTGACCCAAAAAGCCAAGGACAAACTGACGTGGGTGGCAGAAAGTCCTGATTCACTCATGGGAATCATTTTTAGTGCCAAAACCAGGTTAGGGGGTTCAAAAGCTGCAGGGACAGAGTTTTGTCCCAGCCATGCCCAGCAGCCAGCTTGGTCTGTCCGTCTGGAGAGGGATTTGGGAGCAGCCACCACACCACATGTGGTTCCTTCCACTGTTCCAGGCTGTATTTCAGTCTCTGAGTTCAGCCCAGGGATGTCCCTGTCACTGTGGGCTTGTTCAGGGGGCAGTGGCTGAGCTGGCAGCAACCCCTGGACCCTTTGACCTGGCCTGTGCTCTGCCCATGGAGCTGTGTCCTCCCACCAGCATCGGTCCCGATCCCAATCCCAGAGTGGGAGGCTTCACAAGCAGGAGCCCAAAGCTGGGCTCAGAGCACAGGCCTGGCTTAGCACAAAAGTTTTGGGATGGCTGCGGGGTGTGCCAGACCTGAAAACACCTCTCCCATCCCATCCCATCCCATCCCATCCCATCCCATCCCATCCCATCCCATCCCATCCCATCCCATCCCATCCCATCCCATGGATCCCATCCCATCCCATCCCGTCCCTCCTGACCCGTGTCCCTTCCCTGGCAGGGAGAAGCGCGCTCTGCACGTCACTGTCACCAACCCGGTGCAGTGCAGCCTGCACGGCAGGAAATGCACCGTCTCTGTGGAGACCAAGATCAACCAATCCCAACCGGATTTCACCAAGCACCGCTCCGGCTTCGTCCTCTGCGTGCCCGGCAATTAACGGCCCCTCCCCTCGCACCGGGGCTGGGCTCACCCTCCCCGCACCTGGGACTCGCCGGGATTCATCGGGAGATGCTCAGCTGCGACTTGTCAGGTGCCTAAAGCGGCCTCTGAAGCTCAAGGTTTGGAAAACCCAAATTCCGGGGGTTTAGAAAGGCCAAATTCACATGGAATGAAGGCTTAGAATAGCTGGTGACCTGTTCTCCATCTTACAAACCAGGCTGGAATATCAGGAAAGTGCTTCCTTTGGAATTAGTCCAAAAAAAAAAAGAGTTTATAGGTACTTCCACCCTTTCTTCCCTTTCCCACGTTGATTCTTCACCCCCTCTCCAATTTCCCCTTCCATGTTTCTTTCCCATGTGTCAGTTTTTGCAGAACGATGCAGCGTCCTCCGGAGGAACCACAGATACCCGGCTCAGGGAGTCAGGTTCTGTAGGGCCAAATCCCGCGGAACCGGAGCCAGGGTGGGAAGGGAGGGCTGGCTTCCCCCGCCGGGAGACACTCCACAGTCCTGCAGCCCCGAGAGGCACACGGGGCTGGGGTGGTACCTGGAGACACCTCCAGACTTGCTGCTTTCCTTCGGGAATTCATTAACCCATCGAGGCACCTTGGCTGGAGAGGGGACTTCCCAGTGCAGGGCCTGGTTTTGTTAATCCTGCATTGCTTTTTGCCTTAATTACCCCCTCCAAGGGCCTGAATCCGGTGGGTTCCCCTTGGAACCATGTGGCCTTGCTGAATTTTTAGATGAACCACGTGGCTTCGTGTCTGTGCCAGCGCTGGGGTCAGGGAGGGCTGAAGGGACCCACAGCAGGGGTGAGCCCAGGAACAGGGGGAGCTTTGGGGGCCAAGCTTTGCACTATCCAACACCAACCCTGGCACAGCCCCAGCTGCCAGCACCCAGGCTCCTCCCTCCAAAGAGTTCTCCTGGCTCTTCCCAGCAGTGGGCTGTGGGTGTTGGGGTGTTGGGGTGTCCTGCCCGGCCCAGATAACCCCGAGCTCTGTCTTGACGGAGGGACATGGATCTCCCCAGCAGTTTATTCCCGCTGTGCCGGGCGCTGTCGTGGTTCTTGAGCAGCCCAGGCTGTTGGGATTGTACATTGGGAATGTCCTGGCACTGCTGGTCAGGTCAGGATTCCCAGCCCTGGAGACTGGGGGGCTTCGTGGTGACCCTGCCTGGGGAGCACTTGTTTGATGGAGCATTTTGGGAATTGGAAAGCCTGGAAGAGGCTCCTCGCTAACAAAAGGTTTCCCAAAGCCGTGCCATGGACACGGGGCACGGGGACAGGTCGCTGCAGCCTTGGTACCCCACTGCCACCCCGAGTTCGGGGAACACGAGCACGGAGCAGCTCCTGCATGAACGGGGCCAGGCCCATGTCCTTTGTGGGGAGGCCCCACACCGGAGCTCTCCCATTCCTGTTGTCCCTGGCCTTGGACCAGCCCCGGCAGCATCCCAGCACCACATCGCAGCCCCCAGTGCCCCCTCCCAGTGTGCGGCTCTGGGATGTCCGGAGGGTCCTGCACCGGGGGCTCTCCAGACGCCGCAGCCCCGAGTCAGCACCAGCGCTGGGGCCGGGAGGTGACAGCGGCAGCCCCGACCTCGCCACGCTCACACAACACCCCGGGACCACCACGGACCCTCCAGGGACCCTCCACCGCCTCCTTCCACCCCGCATCGGCTCCTCAGGAGGAGCGACACCAACGCCAAAGCCATGGGACACCCCCGCTCCTGCCGGGCACGCTCCCCAGGGAAGCTCCCGGCGCTGCTGTGCCTTTGGATTTGCACTTCTCGCTTTCCACGCCCTGGTGCAGACATTCCCCGCCGCACTAACCCCGGGCAGGGGGTGGGGGGTGGGATCAGCACTTTTGTACCCTTGTCCCTCCAAAGGAATGGTCGGATGGAATCTGGATGGACGGTGATGAATTGCAGGCTTGGGAAATTTCTCCTACCATGAGATGGCAATATTGTATGTGATGAGATGTGTCTTATAAAATATATTATCTGTTCCTGCTCTGGTTTTATATATATATAAATATATATATAAATATATCAAATATATATATTCCTGGTTTTCCCATAAATTAACTATTTCTAAATGGAAATTTTGATTCTCAGCCGGGGGCGATAATGCAATGAACCCTTTCTTTTTGGTTTTTTTGGGGTTTTTTTTTAATAAATAGCTGATATTTTATGTGTAAAAGAGCAGAAAAAAAAAACCTACTATAACGGACCTGGGTTTTGTTTACATAATTCACTGTAATAAATAATAAAAAAGCAATTAGTTGCATCCCACCGTGGCACTGCCCGTTCCTGCCTGCGCGGGGGCTCGGGGTGATGATGCCCAGAGGGATCGGTGTCCCAATATCCCAATATCCCGAATGTCCCCCTCCGGCTGCTGCCGGCCCCGCCGCTCTCCCACCACGGGGTGACCCCGGCGCCGGTAACGCGATTAAAGCGGCGGCTGCGTTAAACCCTCTGTCGTCAACACAAATCCCGTTCCCAGCGTCCGAGGGGTGGGAGCGCAGAAAAGACTCGGCCACGAGCCGCTGCCGTGTAATGGATGGTCAGTGCATTTTTATTTAATCAGCACAGTACAAAAATAAATAAAAATAAGGGGAGGGAATTAAATTACAGGCACACTGAGCCCCATGACACAGTCGGTCGGGTTATAAACCACACATACTTACAAACACACTATACACATACATACAAAATGAGACAAATATAAATTAATAAGTAACAATACCCACCAATTTGGTCAACAAAGATCTACAGAAGAGATTGCACTAAAAAAACGTACGTACACATGTATCATTAGCAGGGTCCAATGTACAGCCATGAAGAGCTTCAAGTGAAAAATCAAAAATAAAAATAAATGGCACGTTATTTCTCCCTCTCGTTCGCCAGTTTAACGCCCGATGGACCAGAACTAAACTAGAACTGAGCACACGGAGAAAAAAAAAAACGATAAAACCCAAAAAGAAGGTCTCAGTCCCCAGGCCTGATACGGGAATACCGGCTCGAGACTGCGGTGTCGGGGTGGTGGCGGGTCTTTGTGCATGGGTGTAATTTTACAGCCATCTCTCGTTAAGGTTTTTCTTTTTTTTTTCCCGAAGACACAAAATGCTCCTGTTTGCATGCGCAATACCACTGGAAAAGCAACAATGACAGAAGAAAGAAGGGTTTTTTTCTCTTTCCCCCCCGCAGGTTTGCAGTTCGTTGGGTTTGTTCTAGAAGAATTCATATAGCAGCATGTGGCGGCTCCCCTTGCTTGCACACTCAAGTAGATCCTTTACACAATACTCATGATCAGTGCACGATGGGAACAAGACATTTCACATTGATCTCATGAACAGTAGCGGTGATTCCCGTCACCCGGACCCGCTCGGGAAATCGAGTCTCTTCAAAGAAAATAAATAAAGGGGGGGGGATAAGGGAGGAAGGGGGGGTGGAGGGTCCCCGGGCTGTGCCCGCGTCTCTGTCCCGGTACTGCCGGTGAGTCCCGACCGGGCCGGTTCAGCCGCCTCCGCTGGAGCCTTTAGAGGATTTTTTTTTCCTTTTTTTTTTTTTCCTCCCCTACCTGGGCTCTGTCTCGGTGATGCGGTTACCGGCCCCGCGGAGCCCCGCTCCGCTCCCGGGGGATATCGGCTGGGGGGATTCTTGTCCCCCCCATCCATGAATTGCTGGGATCAATCCGGTGGCGGAGCCGCAGCATCCCCGGGCCCGCAGCGTGGGGAGGGGGCGGCGGCTGGAAAGCGGCGGCGCGGGAGGGAACCGGGGGTCTGCGCTCCGGTCCGCCGGCGGCCGAACCCCCCGTGTCCCCCCAGGGGGGGCGGCAGCGGCTCCCGCCCTTCCCCGCCGGGCAAATCCCCCCGGGAAGCGGCTCCGGGCCGGGCGGGCGCGGCGTGTCCGGGGGCGCGGGGGGCGGCGGGCGCTCACCGGTCGAGGCCGATGAGCAGCCGGCCCTTCTCCTCGGAGCCGCTCTCCTTCTTGAGGTCGGCGAAGACCTGGGTGAAGTAGTGCGGGTCGGCGTTGACCTGCAGCATCTTGGGGCTCATGAGGTCGATGATGGAGAGGCAGCGGTCCCAGAAGGCCTCCTTACAGCTCTCCACCAGGAAGGGCTTCAGCGGGTAGGAGATCTCGTTGCCCATGTAGGAGTAGGAGAGGTACAGGCAGGTGAGCAGCACTGCCTGCAGTTCGTGGTCGCTGGCCACCTCGGCCGAGATGACGTCCCGGCACAGCATGTAGAGGAAGACCACGTTGGCCGGTGTGATGAAGCCCTGGTCCTGCCAGCCCTGCAGCAGCAGCGAGCGGTCCACGGAGCGCAGCCACAGCACGGGGTCGGTGGGCGAGAGGTGCTTCAGGCGGTAGCAGCGGCGGCACAGGAACTCGCCGAGGCAGCGCAGCAGCTCGCTGGTGGACGCCTGCACCACGACCCTGCGCGGGGTGGCGGCGGCGGCGGCGGGCGCGGCCGGGGGCGCCTTCTGCGCCGAGGCGAGGGCGGCGGCGGCGGCGGCGGGGGGCGGCGGGGGGGCGAAGGTGGCGAGGTTGGCGCAGGAAAGCGATTTCTTCAGGTTCTCGTTGTTGAGGTGGGTCACGTTGCTCTGGTAGCCGCCGTTGGGCTGCACCTTCTTGGAGCTCTTCTTCTTGGCGGAGACGGCGGCGATGCGCTTCCAGGGCAGCACCGAGATCAGCGAGTGCCGCTTCAGGCCCTTCTCCTTCGCGTTCTTGCTGTTCTGCACCGCCGTGTAGTGCCCCACCGTGGCCGCCCCCTCCTCGAACAGCGGGGCCTTCCGGTAGCTCGGCGACAGCGACAGCACCGTGCCCATGGCGCCGGCCGCCCGGCGGGCCCCCGCCGCCCGCCCCGGCCCCGGCCCCGGCCCCGGCCCGGCCCGGCCCGGCCGGCCCCGCTCTCGCTGCTCCGCCGCCGCCGCCGCCGCCGCCGCTCAGCGCCGCGCCCGGACCCGCCCCGCGCCGCGCGCGCTCCTGCCGGCGCAGTGCGCGCGCCCGCCGCCCCCGCCGCCCCGCCCCGCGCCGCCACGTGCGCCCGCCGCGACCGCGGAGGCCACGCCCCCTCCGTGACCACGGACGGTGACGGCCACGCCCCCGAGTGCGCAGGCCACGCCCCCCGGACGGCCGCGGGTGGCAGAGCCCCGCCCCTGTCCGTCCTGACCCCGCCCCCTCGTCGTCTCGAATGGGTTGGCCCCGCCCCATCTCTCCAGGCCCCGCCCACACCGCCGAGGCCCCGCCTCCTTGTTTATTAATGACTGCCTGGCCCCGCCCCCCGAGCGCTGCCCGCGGTGCGGTCCCGGCGGTCGCAGCCTCCGCGGTGCCACCGAGTCCCGGGCAGGGCCGGGCAGGGCCGGGGGAGCCGGGGGAGCCGCCGAGTCCCCAGGCAGGGGCCGGGCACGACGCGGAGGTGAAACGAATAAAAAGCAACGACTTCTTTTTTTTTTTCCAATTCCAAAATCAAGTTTAAAACCCTTCTCCGCCGGCATCCCGGAGCCGCATCCCGGATCCAAACCCGGGCCCCACACCCCGCACTCGGAACCCCGCACCGCCCCCGGCCGCTCTTTGCCGCCGCTCCCCCCGTCCGACGGTGCCTTCCCAGCTCAGGGCCGGGGGCCACCACTCGCCCCGAAGGCACCGGGGCAGTGAAGTGCCCGGTACCGCGTTCTGAGGCCGGGCCGGGTTTTGGGGGACGGGCCCACAGCTCCCGTACCCCCCGGCTCCCACGCTCCCGCTTGGAGCCGCCCCCCCCCTCCAGCCCGGCGCCCCTCGCCCGGACCGGGATCCCATTCCCGCTGGGACCGGGATCCCATTCCCGCTGGGACCGGAGCGGCGCCGGGTCTGGCCGGAGGCACCGGCAGCACCGGCCCCGCCGGCTCTGCGCGACCTGCAGCGACACCCAGAGGCCGCTCCGCCGCCACCGCGGCTGCCGGGCCCCGCTCCGGCCGCGGTGACCGGAGCCGCCCCGGGGGGACCCTGAGGCCCCGGAGCTGCTGCCGGCAGCAGCAGGGAAAGGTCGGGCTCATCCCGGCCCTGCCCTAATGACCCAAATTCATTTACAGCTATTTATGCCCTGCCCCGGACCTGCGGCTGCCGATCCCACTCCCACAGCAGGGAAATCTCAAAAAAATCCTCCAAAATCTCCCGTGAGGACAGACCTGTCCCAAAAAGCTGCCTGTCCTTCAGAGCCCATGCAACCCTCCGGGGCAGCTGGTTTTTGCGGGGTGGTCACGACTCTCTGCAGGACTCTGCGGGACTCTCTCCTCCTCTCAGACGGCTTTGGAGGCTTTGCTGCATCATGGGGACAGTGACAGCCCAGCCTGGGCACTGCTGTCACCAAAAATTCCCTTTGTCCATTAAAACATCCCCCAGATCCAAGCAGCAACTGTCGGCTTTTACATTCAGCCTTAAGTTTAAGCCCAAAGGGTTTAACAACAGCCTCTAGCATTTGAGGGGGTTTGGCCCTAATTTTAATCTGCTTGGAGCACCTCAGAAAACCTCGTTGTTCCAAAGGCAATTCCAAGGACTGATGTGTCACTAACCCTCCCTGATCCCACCAAGGCACCCGAGCTGGCATCACCACAGCCCTGCTGCACCATCCCTGCTCCTGCTCAGCTCCCCTCAGCCTCGAGCATTGGGACCCGTCGGCCTCCCCGTTGTCACCTGTGGGGTCAGGACCAGTTCTGCCCCCACTGGGGGATGACAGCTGGACCTGGACACGAGCCCCAGCAAGGGCACACAGGACAGAAGCTGAAGGAGGGAAGGATTGGATGGGATATTGGGAAGGAATTCCTCCCTGTGAGGGTGGCCAGGCCCAGATCAGCCGTGGCTGCCCCTGGATCCCTGGCAGTGTCCAAGGCCAGGCTGGACGGGGCTGGGAGCAGCCTGGGACAGTGGGAGGTGCCCCTGAACGTGGCAGGGGGTGGCACTGGATGGGCTTTGGGGTCCCTTCCAAGCCAAGCTCTCCTGGGATTCTGTGACTGCATCTCCACTCCAGCTCTATCTCAGCTTCCATGAATGAATTTCCCTTCATTCAGCCACAATTAGCACCTAATTCAGCAAATCCCATCCAAATGACACATCCCTGGGGAAAACGCAGCTTCAGGGGCATCACAGTGAACTGGACAGAGATGGCCAGGGAAATACCTCAGGAATTATCTATAGTTAAAAGAAACAAAACCTAGGAAAACTAGAAATGCACTTCCCTGCTGCCTGAAATGTCAGGGCAGTGTGAAACCTTCACATTTTCCTCCCTCTGAAGGCAGGTTTCTTTCCTGCACCACCTGGTGTCCCAGGAGTTTCAGACGGGAAAATTCAAGATATTGTACCAATGACACCCTAAACCTCCTCCCCAGCCTTTCGAGGAATCCAAGCCTGGCCTCATGCAGTGTGAGACTCTAGCCCAGCATAAGGGCATTTTCAGGAAAGGCTGGAGGGGTGAGAGGCCACATTTAATCCATTTTTCACCATAATAATAGTGCTAATAATAAAAATTATTATTATTATTATTATTATACATTCAGTAGCACTAGAACTTCTTGTGCCAGGAACACATCACAATCCATAAATCTTTCTTGATGCTGCCTCAAACATTCACATTTGGTGTCTCCAAAAAATCGTCCCCAACGATGCTTTGGTGAGGGGAGGATCCCACCCTTCCTTAAGCAAAGGGAGAAGCAGCCCAGGATCTGCCCTGGTGGCTGAAGACAGGAGACAGAGGTTTTTGAAAAAAAAATTCTTTATTGGAACTCATCTGAACATCAGATATACCTGGTGTTGGTTAGCAAGAACCGTTTGTACATTTGATATTGATGGTGCCAAAAACCCAAACAGCGACTGACTGGAGGAGATGGAAATTAAGAATAATAAAATAAAATAAAGTAAAATAAAATAAAGTAAAATAAAATAAAAGGTCAGAGAGGTCAAAATGTGAACAGAAAGGAAAAAACAGCCAGTCTAAGAGTCAGCGTGAAGGCAAAGTATTTCCTGATAAAACAGAATCCTTTTACAAAATATAAATTTTGTAAGAAAAACGTGGAGAGGAAAATAGAGACAGAGGGGAAAGGAAAAATAAGGATGAGCAGGACAGAGATGCAGAAGCTTACACTGCCCAAATGGCGTTAAAACTTACTGGAAACCTCACCAGAAAATGGAACATGCTGGAATACACCGTGCTCCGCCCCCCAGGACTTCGGGACCAAGGAGGAAGCTGCCACTGGGCTGTTCCAGAGGGCCAGGCTGTCCCACCTCGCGTGGGGAGCCAGAGCTCAGCGCCGCTGCAGCAGAGGCACAGCTGGAGTCGGCTCCGCCGGGCACCTGCTCCTCCTACCAGCGCAGGCGGGGAGGGAGGAAACATTTAAAATCTAAGTCTATCTGCAAACAAGAGCATGCAAGTCAGGCTCCAGGGAAACCTGCGCCGTCCCCTTCGCCGAGAGCGGCCGGCCAGGGCCGGGGCTGCGCCGACAGCTCCGGCCCGCAGGAAAATCATCGCGGAGCTGCTTTCGAGGGGATCGGAGGCCTTGAGGATGGAAAATAAACCAGCAGTCTGTACATTTTGGGCTTGTTTGGTTCAGTACAAATGGAATCGAGTTGGCTGCTCGGACACCGCCAGCACGTCTCCGATTTCAGGGCGGAGGAGATGAAACAAACTGGTTTTGGGCACCTACTGGTAACAAAACGCTGTCCCTGCTGAACTCTGCCGTCCCTCAGGAAGTGGAAAGCACATGTTTAGGTAGTGTAAGCCTTTTTCCTTTTATTTAGAATACCCTCTTTGTTTAAACAATATTCCCCCCCCAGATACAAAGTTCGGCCAGTAAAGATTACATGGAAACTGGAACACGCATCGTCTGGAATACAAGATGCACCGGATGAGGAAGTTTAAAAACTTTCCGAGCGAAAAGTAGAACAAAGAAGAAAAAAAAAGTCTCCTAACATTTTCCCAAAGGTTTCACTCTCCTGTCACACACACTCTCCAAATGACAGCTAGCAAATTCAACTCTGCAAAGAGAAAACAGAGCCACGTCACTCAACAGGAGAGGGAACAAGGCTCAGGGACACGGAGCACGGTGGGGCTTGGCAGTGACTCCAGAGTTCTGTGGCCCCCAGGGAGGCCCCACTCACCTATGTCAACTTCTTGGCTTTGTTGTAGAGCGAATCCACTACTTTGCTCATGTTCTGAATCGTCTCGAGGGCAGCCTCGTAAGTTTTGTCTACGGGGGGTTCATCGAAGATGATCAGGACACCCTCGCCCTGGTCAAGGATTCCTGTGGGCACAAGCTGCTGTTAGCACTGGGATGCTCGATGGATCACGGCTTCCAGACAGCAGGAATTCAGGGATCTACCCCAGAAACACCCAACCAGCTGTGCATGGTTTGGGAAGGGCTCACGTGTTGGGCTGGACTGGCTGATTTTGGTCACAACCGCTTCAGCATTCCCAGAAAAAAATAAGTCCCAGAGGACAGCCTGAGAAGCCATCCAGGAGATGAGTATTCCTGCCCATTCCCTCCCATCTCCCTGCCTGCTCAGTGCCCAGCAGGATGGCTCAGCACAGCTGGTTTATTGCAGCTGTGCCCAGGTGCCAGCTGGGCTCTGTCCTCCCAGAGCGCTCCGTGCCCAGCGTGCAGCTTCCAGGCATTCCCCTCGCTCAGCCACATCCAGGGACAACAGAACCAAGAGCACAGCTGCTTCCTTGAGAGATGACTGGGGCTGCAGCCTGCTGTGGGCCCAGCCAAGCCACAGCACCCCACTGCGCCATGGGCTGCCCCCACGGAATGCTCCCGACACGAACGGCTGGGAAAGGTGACCACATCCCTGGTCGGCTCCAAGGGGGAGAGCCCGGCCTGGGCAGAGAGCCCAGCTGGGGGTCCCACACTGTCCCTGGATGCTGCCACAGCACAGAGGGACCCAACAGCATTTCTGAAATTAACCCTCGGGGTTAAGGAAGGTGGACGGAGCAGCAGGAAGAGCCTTCCTGACTGTCACTCCTGACTGTCACCTGCACATCTGCTGCCTGAGCAGGACCCCCAGGCTCAGAGGAGGAAGGGGAGCCCAGCCACAGCTCGTGCAAACACGGGGCAGTGAGAGCTGAGGGATGCAGACTCACCATGAAACTTCTTGTCCAAGATCATCTGTGACAGTTTCCTTTCTACCTCAGCCTGAAATTGAAGCAGAGAAATGAAAAGTCTCCCAGAACTACATAAAAACACGTGAATTTTACTGCTGCACGCTCGACAGCCCTGGTGGGACGTGAGCACTGCTCAACAGCAGCTCCTTCCTCCCTGAACAGGGGCTTGGACACCACCACCTGCTTGAGATGCCTCAGGAAATGAGGGAGCAGCTGTTAACGAGGGAGCACCAGGATGTCCCCTGTTCCACAGGTGACACTGTATCTGTCACTTCACGCAGGCTTTACTCGTGGGGGTTCTGGAACTTTCTAACTCAGTCCAGCAAGGATTTAGACAAGAGCTGGCCAAGTTTTATTTAATCCATGCAGGACCCAGCTGAGCTCCTGCCCAGCACCAGGAAGGCCCACAGGAGGCAGCTCCTCTCTGGGCAGAGGGGGCACAGAGCAGATTTTACTCTGAATATTAAGGATGTGTTGAACACCACAGGCTAGTCTGGGAACAGACTGTGTGCCGGGGGAGGTTTAGGTTGGATATTAGGGAAAATTTCTTCATGGAAAGGGTTGTCCAGCCCAGGGCAGAGGCAGAATCACCACTCCTGGAGAGATTTAACAGATGTGTGGATGTGGCACTTGGGGACATGGGTGGCCTTGGCAGTGCTGGGGAACATTCGGACTCGATGGTCTCAGAGGCCTTTTCCAACCTGAATGATTCAGTGATTCTGTGACCACAAAGGCTGAGCTCAGCTCACTTCCCAACCTCTGGCCTTAATGCCAGTACAAGACAACAGCACTCTGGGGTGCAACTGGCTGGGATTACCATGGATTTCCCTAAAACTTTATCTGTCTGGGATTATCTGTAAAGCAGCTACTGCATAGTCAGTGCGACAGACGCATCCCTAATGACGCTGCAGGGTGATTAGCTGGATCCTGGATCTTAAGGGTCTAAGTAAGGTTCCCCTGGGAACACTCAGAGGATTAAACTCAGGGCACGGGGGAAGACTGAGCTGGTCACGACAGCAGAGGAAAATCTGCCTCCAATAAAAAGCAAGAGCCAAGACAGGGAGCAAAACCCACAGGAGGGAAGGGGACAGCACAACAAAGCCTGGAGCACAGGAAGCCTCGATACCTCCCAGGAGCTGCCTGTGTCAGAGTTTAGCTCCCAAGGGTGAGATTTGCCTGGCAATGCTACAGAGCTCATCTGTCACCCTTTGTCACCCTTCATGTTCAGTTCCCAGTGGCAAATGCCATTTAACCCCAACTCCTCTGCCCTCTGAATACATGGCACTGATTTCTGGGGAGGTTCTTACCTTTGAGAGCTTGATGAGGCTGGATATGTGTTCAATCTATAAGAGAGACCAACATTTAGGTAAATCTTTAGCTGCACTTTGGACACACAACACAGAGGTTTGGGGCTCTTCCATGGAACAGCTCAAAGGCCTGGAAATGCTCTGGCCTAAAAATCTCCAGTGGCTTTCTCCACTCTGCAGCTTCAGGTCCTTCATGTTTCACATCTGATTTTAACTAAGATGGACTGGACCCCTAAAGCCATTTCACTCTGAAAGGTGAAATATTTCCTCTCCAAGACTATGGCACAGCCTTGCCCTGCCAGAGACCTTCGAAGCCAAATGCTGTCACCTTCAGGGTTAAAAGCCAGTCACCTTTCAGGGAGCATGAGAGAAACAGGTGGAAAGGGCAACGACTCTGGAATGTGGTTTTCCAAAGGTTCCCTCAGCCTCTTCATTTTAATTTTAACACGATGAACCCTGAGCTCTGCAAGTGTTGAGCAGCTCAGAGCAAGAAGTGCATCACATGGGAACAGTCCCCTCACCCCCAGCAGCAGGGACAGAGGGACCAGCCCCTCCAGGTGCTGCTGGAGACATTTACCTGTACTCTGGAGAAGGGTTCGATGACTCTGATCAGGTTCTGTTCCAATAAATTATCATAGAGCTTGGCCAGGTGAGTGTTTATGATGGGGTCGTCCCTGAGCTCCACCTTGTAGTCTGTGAGAGCCTGTGGGGACACGGTGGCAGGAAATCATTCCGGTAGCAACAGCTCCTCAAAGTCCTCTGAGGATGAAATCCCCTCCCTGCCCAGCCACGTCCCATGGCTAATCCAATCCCTAACTTGGCTAAAAGCCAGAGGGTCACAACAGCCCAGCAGCCTTTCCAACACCTTTTATCTGCACCCTGCTGGAGCTCAGCGAGCCCCACTCTCTGTTCATAGGCAGCAGAGCACGACAGGATTGGATCCTGACATGGGAATCCTCTCCCTGAGCTCTGCAGAATTCCTGCTGAAACCAGGAAAAATTTTAGCAAGATGGACATCCCAGTGAACAGCACCTAAAGGAAAACTGCTTCTGAGCTGGCTCTCCAAAAAAAAATACAATAAAAAGGAAGAAAACTGGGTTCAAGCAAGTTTACCCCCCACGCACTGAAAACCCAACCGGTTGATTGTTGGGGGGTATTTCTTGATGCACTGTTGCCTTTTATCAATGTTTCCATGGTTTCCTGCTGTGGGATGTAACAGCTCCTACAACTTTCCAAACCTGGCATTTCTGACTGGTTTTTGCCCAGCCAGGCCCCATTTTCTGTGTCCCTGACTCACCTTTTCAAAATCTGCCAGCGACCGGTTCTTGCTGGCCTGTGCCACACATTTTAGTGCTTCTGTCTGTGGGGAAAGAGAACCAAAGGAGGTTATTTTCTTCTGGGTTCTCTTCTCAGGGTGAATATGCCAACTGTGCAGTATCCTGGGAACGTGCTTAAGCAGCAAACCAGGAATGTTCCTTGTCACTGCCACAGGCAGAGGGAGAGCAGCTGCTGAGGGGAGAACAAGCCCGGCAGCTGCAGGACACGAGCTGAGACATCTCCAGAGAGACAAAGCACCCGGCTCTGGGAGCACCAGCTGCAGGTTGGGAGCGAGTTTGACACTGTTTTTAAGGGAAGTGCACATTTTGGCACTGGCTTAATGAACGTGGCCATTTTGGGCCCTCAAGCTGAGTTTCTCCCCTTCAGCACAGCCACTTCTCTGCTGAATGACAGGGGCAGGGCAGCAGCTCCCATGGACACCCCACCATGGACAGCATCAGGGATGGGTCTTGTCTATCCCATAACCGCTGAAATGAAGCAAAATCCTCATCCCCAAAGAACCCCATTTACACCCAACAGTGGTAACCCAGCAGGGAACAGCAGAACAGAGGCCAAGTGGGTGGGACAGGACAAGGACAGCCCAGTGCCTCTGGTGCACAAGGCCCAGGCTTCTGCTGCCCCCTCTTCTTGGGATTGTCCCATGCAGAGCCAGGAGCTGGACTTGATCCTTGTGGTCCTTTCCAGCTCGGGATATTCCGGGATCCCCATAGAGCTGCCCCCAGGGCTGCTCTCTCCCTGCTCCCCACGCTGCTCCCCAGCTGCTGCAGGAATTGCTGCTCAGGGCTGGCTCAGGAGCAGTGTGGGAACAGCCAGCAGCTCCTGCTCCGGAGAGGAGCCTCCAGCTGCCACTCAGGGCAAAGGGATGAGGCAGGATTGGGGCTGCCCTTCCTGATCCAGGAGGGATATTCCCACGTCAGACTTCTCCACACACTGAGCTCTGCTAATTCCCAACCCCCCATGGGCAGGGGAGCAGCAGCTGGTGCACCAAAGCAAAGCCCAGGCTGAGCACAGCCCCTGAGGGCAGCAGGGCACTCCTGGCACACTGGAGCGTGGCCCTGCACCTTCTCCAAGCACCCTGGATTTAATTTGGGGGTGGCATTCCCAGCCTGTCACGTTCACATGTCAGAATGAGCAGTGGGTTTAACACTCCCTGCCTGCCTGGCTCCCCCCTCGCAGCCATCCAGGTCTCCTCTGCTCAGCGACACTGCCAGGGATGGATTCTCAGGACTGGCTACAACAGAGTAAAAACAGTAACTTGGATTTAAACCCTGCAGCAGCTGCTGAGAGCGGGGGACACAAGGACCTGGTGGCATCAGGCAGTTTGCAGCTGATGAAGAAAACCAGGAAGGAGAAAAACAGGGAAAATGAAGTCAGCAGCCCAAATTCAGTGGTTGTGAAAATCACTGTAAACCCCTTTGAAGGCAACTGACTTCTGGTAATGACTCATGGTAATTTAATCAGTTCTGGATCCCGTTTAGGACACGCAGGAGTGATGGGTATTTTGGTGTGAAAGGAGCAAAGTGTTTGACAAAAAGAATGAGCCACTATTGAGAGAGGTAAGAGAAGACAGAAAGGATTAAGTTTCAATACCTGTCTTCCTGCATACCGCAGAGCAAGCTTCCCACTCACTAATGCTTGCACATCTTCTGGGCTGCAGACAGAGGGAACAGAGCATTTATACAGGAATATGACCAGCTTAAACCCCAGAGCGCCTCAAAAATCCCCAGCTGACAGCAAAGTACACAACTCAAATGCCCCCACATCAGGAGCCCTGATCAGGTGATAAAGGCTCATGGAGCCCATTAGTTCAGAGTCCCATAAACAAAAAGCCTTTCCCCTGGAAATGCAGGAAGTGTTCTTCCCAGAGCCATCTGCCACCTACCTGTTGAGCATGATTTTGCACAGCAACATGTATTTCAGAGCAGTGATGGCTTTGGGGTTGTCAATTGAATCGTTGCCCTCAAACGCCTCGTAAAAATATGAATAGGCTGTTTTCCAGTCCTTCTCTTCTGCTGCGTGGATAATACCTGGGAGAGGCACAAATGGGTTAATTCTGAGCATGACTGGGAGAGGACAGAACAACTTGGTTGTTCAGTGCTTTGTCTGTGACTTCAGTGAAGGGAATCCTTTCCTCCTGTGCCCCCCTTGCCTCATCTCTATCAGAAGAAAATCCACGCCCTCTCTTATGAGGACATTTTTGGACAGACAAGTTTGGGGCACTTCAGGTAAGTGCCTGCAAACTGGGTCAGGAACAACGTGAAATAGGTCAGGAACACAGTGTGAGACTGGAACTGCAGTGCCTGGGGAGGTCATGGACCCTCCACCACAGGAAGCTTTCAAAAATGGGCTGAAAACACCAGTGTCAGGAACAAGGGCACTGCAGCTGATGCTACCTGAGGTAGAACTGGTGGTATCTTGAGGCCCCACCGAGCACCATTTTCCATGATTTCCTCAGGAAAGAACGAATATCAGACAAGTGACGTGTCAGGACGAGTCCTGGGCATTGTCCTCGTCCTGCAGGCCTCACCTGACTGCATGTCCAGCGCTGCCTGCAGCTTGGGGGGACAGTAGATGGCGTTGGCCGTAGTCCGTGCCGAGGTTAAGGCTGCTCTTGCTTTTGGCAGATTGCTCAGGGCATGGTAAGTCTTGCTCTCTAAGAGCTGCACTTCCACCAGCAGTGCCTTGTCATCCATCTTTTTCAATTCCCGAAGCAGCTGGGAGCCTGGCAGAGGGGAAGGACAAAGCTCTGTGAGCTGCTCTGCATCAGCTTCCACACAAACCCAGCCTCTGCAGAGGACACCCGTCCTCCCCCGGCAGTCAGGGCTTTTAGGGAGGGAGGTGAGGCTTACACAAGCTGTTCTTCCAAGGAAAAGCAAGGGAGAGGGAATAATGGTGGGACAGTGCCAGTCCACAGCTGGAGGATGAAGCAGTTTTGTGTCACAGGTGGGGTGTGGGCAGCAGAGTATCCTGGAGGGGCTGGGCAGTTGGGATGGTCACTCTGGCACCCGTTCCCAGGTGATTTCCCTCTCCCACAGGGAGCTCCTGCAGAACTGCCCCCTCTGCACCATGGAGCATTCTCAAGAAACTCCTGAGCACACAGGATGAGGGAATGTTTTTAACATGGGACATCTACAGGTCAGGTTTAGGAGGCAGGAAGGGACAGCCTAAGAAATGCCAAGACAAGCTGTCACACCAAAGCCTTGTGAGGACAGAACGAGCCAGTCCGAGAGGAAACTTGTCCCCTTCTTCCCCCACTGAAGAGGTAACTTAGGGTGAGCAGAGATAAAACTCTCCTCCTCCCTTGTTGTGCTCAGGAGCTGATAACCAGAGCTGAAACTGCAAAACTGGGCAGAAACAAATGGATTCTCCCTGGAGACATCCCTGAGAGACTCTGCTTGCACCTGCTCCCCACAGTCACGGACACAACCACATCCTGGTCAGCCACACAGCAGTGCTGGTGCACAGCACTGACATCCTGATAGAGCATCGGAGGCTGTCCCAGAGGTACAGACTTCCCCAACCCCCCAGGCTGTCCCACCAGCAGCCAAGGGATTAAATTAATTAAGCCCATCTTTGGAATGTGGCCTCTGATCAGTTTAAACCTGAGTTCATTACATATCCCTATGCAAACTAGTTCTAATTCCGTGCTGAATTCCATGAGCCAGAGCACTCAACATTCTGATGAGACAAATGTCACCCAGGTGACTCTGGACATGACACAGGCTCGTGCCACCACACAGCTTAAGAAGTTCTGGGTCCCAGGTGAGCAGCTCAGGCAGTGTCTGTGCAGCTGTCCCTCAGCCCTGGTGGAGCAGGCTGTGCAAACACCCCTCAGACAGCTTAAACCTCACAGCTTAAACCTCATTGACAGCTTAAACCTCACAGCTTAAACTTCACTGACAGCTTAAACCCCACTTACAGCACTGCAGTCATTTGCAAAATGAGCATTCAAAAAGCACCAGGGGAGCTGTAAGAGGTCCTGCTTGACTCTGCTTTGGGGCAGAGCAGGAGTTCACTGGTTCATTAGCATCCCTCAGGTGGTGCAGGAGCAAATTTTTAAAGCCTTGGCTAATGACACCCACGGAGGTTTCGCCATTTCCTCGTTTTATTGGGCTGTGTTTGGGCAAACTGGAGAAAAGCTGCTTTCTTCCTTCAGCCTCTGTAGCCACAGCTGTGCAATCCAGCATGTTCCAGAAGGAGCCAAAACTGTGGCCTTCAGCTGGATACAGCTCTCACAGTTATCTGAAATGAACAAATCACAGAATCCCAGAATGGTTTGGGTTGGAAGAGGCCTTAAAGCTCATCTCATTCCACTCTCAAATGGGCAGAGAGACCTCCCAGGCTGCTCCAAGCCCCATTCAAATGGGCCTTAGGACCAGGTGAGATGGGTGAGGATGGTGAAACAGCGAGAACAAAGACATCTCTAAGAGCTGTTATCACCCAGCTACAGCAAAAGGTGGCAGAAGTGGACCAGCCCAGAGAAATTAAGACCCAAATCCTGCAAAAACTTCTCAAGGAACATGACACAGTCAATGGCTTTCCTTGTCAAGAGTAAATTAAAAGCAAAGATTTACCACCACCTAGTGGGAGCCTCACCTAGTTGCAGAGCTTCTTGGTACCTCTTGGTGTCGAAGTAGAGGGAGACCAGCCTCGCCTGGAGAACAGAAAAGGAACTGCTGTGAGGAAAGCCACAACAGATTCGTTTTGTAAAATGAAGCTTTGTATTCTTCTCTGCACAGACTTCACCACATTCATCTCTATTTGTCACATGAAGTGGTCCAGTTGTGCAAGGAGTAAAATCCTGCTTTTTTAAGGAGAATTTCAGGGTAATTAATGCCCTCCCCTGACACGCAGGAAGATCTGCACGGCACACAAGTGCTCTACTTCTACAACTATTAAATGTGACAAGGGGATGATGCTGCTCCACGTGTTTGGCATCCGGGACCTACCTCCAGAGCCTGGCGTAGGAAAGTCCTCTTCTCTGATTTGGCCCATTCAATACACTCTAAACACAGGTCAACCTTAAAGGGAACAGAAAGAAATCAGTCAATTCTAGAAGTTTTCTTCGTTAGTGCCCACCCCAAATGCCTCCAAACGACACCTCTGGTGTCGTTTGGAGGCATTTGGGGTGGACACTAACGCTTTCCCAGAGTTGAAACTCACAGCCATGGAGAATTTTCAATAAAGAAAAATAAATTTCATGTGCTTTAGGGCTTAAATACATGAGATCAGGTGATCTGTATAAAGCAGCAGAGGTGCTGGGCTCTGCTCTGGGGGCCTCACCCATCATTTCAAAGCACAGCAAAGAAATCCAGAAGTTTCCCATATTTTTTCAGGCTGAGATTCCCATGATGGATAAAGCAGAACTACTCCACCTCAATTAGAGATGATCATATCTTATCTTCTCTAACAACATACAGTAAGGCATCCTGTGGTGCCGGGCTCAGGAATGCCTCTTCCCAAAACCTCTGGATTGCAGCTCAACACTGCAGGCCTTGTCAGCTCCTTCTCACGGCTTATTAAACATGAACATTTGATGAGAAGCCATTATGAAGTTTCAATTTATTACAGGGTGATAGCTGGAGCATTAGGAGCTGGAGAAATCTCCAATTTCACTGCTTTACTGGGCTCCTGGGAGCCTTCTGGATGTGAGTTACACTGAGGAAGCAAATGCTCCTCGGAACATTTCTGAAAGGATTTGAGATTGCTGCATCAAGGACCTCACAGGTTGATGTCATCCTTCCTTAAGGTTTTGGGTTTTCAGAATATGCTCCAAAGTGACTATTTTGACTGACTTTTTATTATTTCCATCACCATTACTCCAACCTGTTCCTCTTTTGCAACTGCATCCCAATATTGCCCTTTACATGTTACCTTGAGAAAAGCCTGAAGCTGCTCATTTTCTCCTGACACTTCTAGGAGTTCTCCCTTCTCATCCCACCCCACTTCCCTTGACCTCTTCTGTTAAAGAAAGAGGGGGAAACCATTCTGTCACCATTTATCACCCACAAGCCACAAGGACTGGACAGCAAACGAGGGACATTGGCTGGGTTACCTGCACTAAGGGATGACACTTCTAATTTGGCTAATTTTGTGCCAATTTGACTAATGAGAGCGTCACCTGCCCCTCAGCACGGCAGAACCTCTCTAGCCTGCAATCTGCCAGTCCCTGAGTGCAGGTTTCATGTGGGTTTTGTCCCTAACCTGCTGCCCAGACCCTCTCTGTGCCAGCCTTGGTGTGCGAGCACAACCCTCTGCAGGGCAGCACTGCCTGGAACCGGCTCCTCAGCACTTCCAGGGTGCTCCTGTCCTTATCCCGCTCCCAAATAACCAACACTTGGGGAAAACAAAGAAAAACTAAGACAGCTGTACCCTGGGGAGCTGATGAGAATGGAGTGGATACTAACTGTGCACTATCTTAGACTGCCTCGGGTTTTCTGGTGGGGAAGCTCATCCACTGGAGCAGTTTACACCTGGTAGCTGCAAAACCCTTTCCACTCCCACTTCAGGAGTGACTTTCGTGTCTCTGTGCACTCAAACACCCACCACAGGTGTGCCCATGTGCAATCCTGACCAGCTCCTGGACAGCCCCTGAGCAGTGGCTCCTCCAGTTCTGTGCCATCCCACACCACCCCCACTTTTCCTGCTCCAAGCTCCCTGGGAACACATTCCCAACACTGGTCACACTACAAAATACTCCCAGTGCTACACCTAAAATCTCTGGGGTTGGAAAAGCCCTCTCAGATCACTGAGTGCAACCACTCCCCCAGCACTGCCAAGGCCACCACTGACCCCTGTCCCCAAGTGCCACATCCACACAGCTTTAAATCCCTCCAGGGATGGGGACTCCACCCCTGCCCTGGGCAGCTGTGCCAGGGCTGGACACCCCTATCAGTGAAGGAATTTTCCCTAATATCCAACCTAAACCTTCCCTGGCACAACTTGAGGAAGCAACACAAATCTAAGACAAATGCCCGTGGTGGGAGTCACTCCTAACCTGCAGCAGGGAGAGGCTTGCAGAAAACACGGTTATGAATTCAATTATCTGATGTTTTATTTATAAAATACACCCAAATGCATTAAAAGTCTGCTTCCTGACATGAATAATTCTTCAGTGTGAAGCAAACTAGGTCAGCTAATGGTGTTGCAGGCTTTTGAGGAACAGCCTGGTGCTGGAACTGCAGCCTCACCTCCTGTCCTGTTGCTGCCTCCATGTCCAGGAACAGGTCGAGCAGGGACCGGACCAGGCGGGCGGCCTTGGCTTTGCTGATGGAGTTCAAGAAGGGTCGGACATACTTCAGGAGTCCTCCCAGCTCTGCAAAAAACCCCAAATCATGAAACACAACCCCCCCAGCCAAGAGCTGCACCGAGCTGGAGTGGCCCCACATCACCTACACCAGCAGGATTTGTCACACCAAACATTTCCCAGGTGGTTTCTCAGCATCATCCACAGAACAGAGCAACAAATGTCACCTGCAGGGCAGCCCTGCAGCAAACAGGGGCTGCAGAGGGGACTGGGGGTTCCAGCCTCACCACAGCCCTGCCTGTCACTGCAGCTTCCCACTCACCCCCAGCTGTAACTGCCTCAGGCATGTTTTAAAATGTAAGAATCTGCTAAATGCTTTGAGATGTTTCTATAAAACAAGGGATGGAGCTTATAACTGAGGTGTGTTTTTATTAACTCACAGTTTGGTGCTTTAATGTGCCCCACCTAGCCAAGCCCAGGTGTTGGATACACCTTGTGCTCCAGCACTGGAAAATCCTATTCCTTAACACTCCAACTCCACCTTTACCTGATCACTCTGACCTCACTTAACTACATTTCTGCTTCTACGTCTCCTCATTAATTCACAGTTATAAAACCAGTCTTTATAAGAGGTGGAAAAAGGAAAAGTCTTTTTTTATGGAGAAACACTGAAGTGTCATTCCCAGGGAGCACAGGAACATGCCAGTCACGGCACAGCAGCTCCAGAGTCACTCAGGAATGTTGGACGTGGTGGAATTGCAAAGCACAAGTGAAAAGTCTCCTACAACAAACACCACGTGGCCCCGGGGAGCTCCCAGCCAGGGCTGCTCCCAGTTTGGGAAGATGATCCTGCAGAGGGGCAGGGTTCAGTGCTGACTCATCAGCACTGGGGCTGCACATTGAAATCACAGCTCTCTGCCCCAGATTTCTAAGTCTCACCCAAATATCAGGTAGATCTCACACTACTGTGTTTACAAGATTCCACAGCAAAAAGAAAATCAAAACAAAGCTGGTAATGACTAATTCAGAAATATTCTACACCAACCTGGTATCGAATCAAAACTAAAATAACAGATTAATCTAATCTTATTTCAATTAGTATATGGAGGAGTATCAGGAGAATTTCAGTTTGGAAGGGTTCCAAAAAAAACAAATGTGAACAAGGGCTCTTCTGTGTTTCGTTTAGCAGTAATGCTAAAGAATGCTAATGCTAATTGTTATAAGAACATCTTAATATCTAAAAATGATTCTTCATATTTTTGATTTTTTTAACCTATTCATTTTAAGTTAAATCAAGCCTGATACACCTCATTTATCACACTCTTAAGAAGTGGAACTCACTTTTTTCCAATCACTCATGGTGATCATAGAATCTCAAGATGGTTTGGGTTGGGAGGGACCCCAAAGCCCCTCCAGTGCCACCCCTGCCATGGGCAGGGACACCTCCCACTGTCCCAGGCTGCTCCAAGCCCCGTCCAGCCTGGCCTGGGACACTGCCAGGGATCCAGGGGCAGCCACAGCTGCTCTGGGCACCCTGTGCCAGGGCCCCCCACCCTCCCAGGGAACAATTCCTTCCCAATATCCCATCCATCCCTGCCCTCTGGCAGTGGGAAGCCATTCCCCGTGTCCTGTCCCTCCAGCCCTTGTCCAAGTCCCTCTCCAGCTCCTGGAGCCCCTTAAGGCACTGGAAGGTTTCCAAACATCTAAAAGTGCAGATTTAGAACAAACAGAACTTCGCTCGAGTGTGATCCTCAGCTTTATTTCCCAAACTGCAGTGCAGGAGATCCTGACCCCAGCAAACCACAGATCCTGACCCCAGCAAACCACCTGGACTCAGTACAGGAACACCACAGGATGCTCTGACTGCCACACCTGCTTCCATAAAAGTTTGATTTTCTCTCTGCCAGAGCATAAACAGGCAGCTTTTGGTACAACTAAGGTGCAGCTACTTTAACATCTCAGATTGCAACCTGCAGGCTGACAGTCTTTACCCCACAAGGAACCTGCTGCTCCATGACTTTTCCCACACCATCCTGTTCTGAGTCCATTTAATCTCCAGTGCTACTCCTGGATGCAAATCCCAATAATTTTAATCCAAGTCAAACGCTTTGGTCTCCTACACAGCAAACACCCAACCACAGACAGCCCAACACATCGGTTCTGCACAGAGCTCCTCTCCACGATCTTGGTGGGAGCTGGGAAAGGTGGGCTCTGGATCTGTCTTATTGAGGCCCTCCAAGATCCATCAGCTCTCAGGCACTACCAGGCACCAGGAGCCCTCCTCCTGTGCATCCCTGTGCTCCACCAGCTCCTCAGGACCAATGCAATCAGTGCCCACCACACTCTTTCCCACAGGAACTTCAGAACAAAGAAGGAAAACTCCAGTGAAACACACTGCACTGTTCATCATCCCACCGATGTGCTCCAGAGCTGCCCCAGAACTCCCCAGAAAGCAGATCCCAAGTCAACAGCTGGAATCCAGCTGTGCACTCTGCAAACTCCACATTCAGCCGTGCAGGCTCAAAGTTCCCACAGAAATTTCTCTCTCCTACCAACGTAACCATCAACTATTTTTAGGATTTTATTTTTCTAAAGTAAATGCAATGCCTGGTAAAGGGGTGTGATTGACAGCTCTGCAGGAGTGATGAGCAGCAGCTCTGGAAAATGAAGCCTGCAGCCCATACTCAGGGAAGTGCTTCCACAAGCTAACACTCCACATATCCAAATTCCTGCTCCAAGTTATTCCAACCCTGTAGTTCTGTGAAATGCTATAAAAATCTGGCACTGTCATGAAGGAAAGTAATTAAACTATGAGTTTATCTGCTTGACAAAGATTAAGGATTGAAGGGAGCCACTTGTATTATTGTTATTTTTGTAAACAAAGGCTGCACTTCAGTAGAGTCATGGAATCATGGAATGGTTTGGATTGGGAGGAACCTTAAACCCACCCAGTGCCACCCCCTGCCATGGCAGGGACGCCTTCCACTATCCCAGGTTGCTCCAAGCCCCGTCCAACCTGGCCTGGGACACTTCCAGGGATTCAGGGGTGGCCACAGCTTCTCTGGGCACCCTGTGCCAGGGCCTCACCACCCTCACAGGGAAGAATTCCTTTCCAATATCCACTTCCAGGGACAGTGCAGCCACCACCTCTTTGGGCACTGCAACTCCTCAAATCTGTCCAAGAAGTCCCACTGGCTAAAACCAAACCCCGTGCAGTGAAAGGCACAAGATGAAACCCCAGTGTCTGCCCAGCACCGGGGTCTCAGAGCAGCTGTACCCAGTGACGGTGCTGCTGCCCCTCACTTGTCACTCCTACCTGGAAAGCTGCAGGAGGGGAAGGGACAGAGCCCTTCCCACAGCTCCAGCACCACCCTAAGCCAGGGCACCCTTTCCTTCATCCTCCACAACTCCAGAAAACTCCTGCAGATCCTGCTGATCTCCCTCTGAGCTACACACACCTCCCTGGCTTCTGAATGGCACCAAGTCCATTTTCTTCCCTCCAGAACACACTCACCCTGCAGTTTAGTGGTACTTTTAATACATCACAAATACATTCCACGTTTGCCCCCTCACAACCCTGGGTTTGATGAGTTAACAGTGTTATTTTCAATTCCTCAGCCTTTCCCTTGAAAGAAAATAAATCTATCAGTTACCACCCCCTGGGAAAACCCTGGAGCTCTTTATCCTCGTGCCAAACTTCAGCTTAAACTCAACACTGCTCCGAGCTCTGCAGAGGTGAGGAGGCCACAAGAACTCTGCCCTCAGTTCTGCTCACCAGCAGTACATCCAGACTGACCTGAAGAGACTCTGGAGATGAATTCCCCCTTTTTATCCCCACACACACATCTCCCCTGCTGCAGAGCCCAGCCGCATTTGGTGATCTCTGGTGAGCAAACACCAGGGTGCAAAGGGCACTGGCACAGCACAGACACCCACACTGAGCTCACTGACTTCAGCCAGGAAAGGGGCACTTGCACAGCAGCTTCCTCTGTCCTGCACGAGCAGCTAATCCTGTGCTGGAAGGGTTTGTTTCCCCCAGAGACCCTAAAAGCAGCCCCAGCAGCAGCCAGAGGTGGACACCTGAGTGAGGTGACACGAACAGCACCTCGGTTTCCAGCACTGTCTCAAGGGCAGTCAGGCACTGTCCCCAGCCCTGTCCACTGTGGGATCCTGCATCCACAATGGGATCCTGCAATCCACAGTGGGATCAGGGTCTGGAATGCTCGTCCGAGCACTCGCAACACGGGCAGAGCAGTGAAATGGCCTGGCCAAACAGAAGTTTCCCAAGCCCAGTGGGACACCAAGGGACATTTCACAACAGATGTAAACTGTGACCTGGATCTGCGGCTGAGCCCTCACAGAGCTTTCCACGAGCTACTCCAAAGTCAGGCCTGGTGTCCCAACGCTTCCAGTGTGATTAAACCTTCTGCTGGGCGCTTTCCCCACCCAGTGCCACACTTGCAAGCAAACATTTTCCACTGCGCAGGGCTGCAGCCCAAGCACAGAACACTCTGGGTACGGACACAGCATGTCCTGAAATGCTCCAGGGGAAAGGCACAGCACAGCCCCAAACTGCTGAGTGCAAAACAACCGACTGCTGCCTTGAGCTCTCCAGGAAACAGGAGACAGGAACAGACTCAAAACCATCACTGAACAGAGAACTCGACTCCATCCCTGTCCCCTCACACACTCACAATAGAGGGACTGTCCCACACAGAGCTGGGTAGGGGCTGCTGATGTAATGGTCCAGCAGATAAATCAATTAATTGTGAGAGGAGCTGCTGGTGAGAAAGGACTTTATGGGACAAACTTTCCCATGTGAAACCAACCACGAGACACCTCTCATCTCAAACATAACAAACTTAGCAAAACTTTAATCACTCATACAGAAACAGCCCCATGTCAAAGGGCCACAGACTGAACTGTGCATTGTTTGGAACACTGAGCCAAGCAACACCACAGCAACATTTATGTTCTTTATTTGGTTTTTAGTTTCTGTCCTGTCTCTGAGAGAACATTTCCTGCCAAAAGCTGTTTTTCCAGCTATCCCGCTAAGTAAGGAGACTAAATCCACTGGCTGCAGGATCTCCTGCCTGTTACCTCAGTTCCTGATTTCAGGCTCACCTTCTGCCTGCCCAGTCTTGGCCAGCAGCGACCCCAGCTCCAGGATGCTCTGCTCTTTGACTTGCACTGCTTCCTCATCGTTTTCCTGGACATCACGTTTCACTGGGAAGAAAAAGAGTAGGAAAGGTGTCTTTAGTGCTGTTTCAGGTCAAAGACCATCACTGCTGGTCAGCTCCTGGAGAGCTGCCCAAAGCAGGACCTGCTCCAACAGGCACCAGGGAGTTCAGCCTGGCTCAAGAGGTCTGGGAAGTTTAAATGCAGTGCAGGGAAGTTTGCCGTGTTTTGTCTGTGCTCCACAGGGGCTTTACCAGCCCACAGACCCCACTGCTCACTCCAACTCCAAGTTTGAACAATCTCAGCTTGTCCAGCTGTGCAAGTGTCACCTACAAACAGCACCACACACCAGACCCACCAGAGCCACAGAACCAAATAAGAGACATTTAATGGCACTTCTGGGGCTGGATACTCCACTCTGGGATTGCTGATGTTGCTGTTTTGTGTATTAAGCTGAGAGCCCATGCACAGAATGCAGCACAACATCAGCAAAGTGAGGTGGGTACATCTTCCCCACTCTGGTGTCACACCCGCTGCCAGTGCTGAGCCCTGGCAGTGCTGTCACCCTCTGCTCCAGGGGCTGACTCTGCTCCGAGGCAGATAAAGGGACAAACGACACCCAGCAGCACAACCCGAGTGCGCACAGCATCAGTTCCACGGGAGTCATCCACCACACAGTGCCCTTCCTTCCCGGCCACCACCCCCAGCGCAGGCAGCTCCTCCAACTTCCACATAAACAGAGCCAAAACCCCGGCTCTAGGGAACTGAAACTGTGGCTCTCAGTCCCTGTCATTCCGTACCGAAAGTGAGGGAACTTTGCTCTCAAGGAGAAAAGCATCACAGCAACATTGTCTGGGCCACCCCTGATCCTCCCAACCCACAACAGGGGCTGTGAATCCTGACTGAGCCCGACCCGCTGAGAGCTGCACCTACTACTGAATAACCAGCAAAACAGAGAGGCACAAACAACTCTTAAAGCCCTGACAGCACCTCCAAGGTCTAACAGTGACACTACAGAAACTTTTCCCAACACAGCAGGGTGACAGCACGCCACAGCATCCCTGCAGAGGTCACCACACAGCACAACAATCAAGAATTACTGGTTTACACACCAGTTTCGAGGGCCGCACGCCCCTACCTCGACCCCCAGACCAGGCGGGGTGCCCACATCACCTCCGAACGCCTTCAGAGCACCGACACCTCCCTGGCACCACGGAACGGCCGGGACAGCCCAAAGGGGCCCGTGCTGGGACCAGTACCCGGCTGGGACAAGGAGAAGCGGACACCGAGGGAACTTCTCCAGCGAGGAGCTGAACTCGGCCGCGGCACCCGGGAAAGCTCCCCCGGCTCCGCGCGAGCAGCGCTGGGAGGGCGATTCAGCACCGGCGGAATGTCAGCGCTGCGGGAGGAAACATCGCTGCCGGCGGAGCGCTCCCGGCCTTCGGCACGGCCGGGCCGGGCACTGACACCGCGCCCCGAACACGCCGCGAACCGCCCCGACCCCAAGAGCCGCGACACCCCGCCGGTACCGGCCCCGCCATGGCCCCGCACACGCCGATCGGGGATCCTGGGCCGGCAGGTTCATTCCAGCCGGACGGGGAGGAGCGGCCGGCACGGCCCCGGGGCTGCTCTGAGCGGCTCCGCGGACACGCACAGGGGACCGGCCCCGCTGCCGGGCTCCCGGACCGCGGACCCCGCTCCGCCTCGCACCGACAGGTCCCGCCGCCCGTGCCCCCACGCGCGGGGGCTGCCGCCGGTGCCGTCCCGGCGCGGTGCAGCACCGCGGGGCCGGGCCCAGGCCGCGCTCCCGGCCGGCGCGCACGGTGAGTCAGCAGCGGCGGCGGCGCGGGGCGCTGCGCGGCGCGGGCGGCGGCGGGGCGCGGGGCGGCGCGGGCGGCGGGCCGGCGCTCACCGATGGAGTGCAGGATGCCGATGGAGGCCTCGCGGTCGGTGGAGAGCAGGGACTGCGCGCGCTGCAGCTCCAGCACCGCCGCCGCCGCCATCTTGCCGCTCCTCCGCCTCGCCGCCAGCACGGAAGCGGCGCCGCGGCCACGCCCCTTCCGCGCGCGCGGCATGGCGGGAACTGCAGTCCCGGCGCGCGGTCGCCGGAAGGGGCGTGGACTGCGGAGGGGGCGGGACTGGGGGCGGGTCTGCTGAACTACGCCTGCGCGGACCACAAGGGGGCGTGGTCTGGCCAAAGGGCGGGGCGCGAGGAAGGGGCGTGGTCTGAGGAGAGCGGTTCGGCCGTTAAATGGGCGCGGTCGGGTGGGGGCGTGGCCTGGAAAGGGGCGGTGGAGGGACGAGAGCGGGAAGGGGCGGGGACCTGCGGAAGGGGGCGGGGCGGTGGGCGGGGCCTGGCCACGCGTAGCCCCAGAATTGGGCGTGGTCTGGTCTGGGGGCGTGGCTTTGTCGAGGGGGCGGGGGCAGGCAAAGACCTTGGGGCGAAGGGCGGGGCCTGGCAAACGGCGCGCGGGCTGAGCGGAGGGGGCGTGGTCTGGGGAGGAGGGCGGGGCCTTGGACTGGGCGGGAAAGGCGCCGGGACGTGGGCGTGGTCTATGGGAAGGGTGTCGTCATCGGTGGGCGTGGTGTGTGATGGGCGTGGTCAATGGGGCGTGGTCGGGGGATCGCGGTGTCTCTCGGGGGCCCGCGGGGGTCCCGTCCTCGGGAAAGGGCGGGGGGACACCAGGTCGAGGGGCCCCGAGCGGGTGCTGTGCGGGCTCCTGGGCACCGAGAGAGCCGCTGTGCTTGGGGGGGGCGTGGCCCCACCCGGGACATCCCCCAGCCGTGGGTCCAGTGCTGGAGGTGGCCGGAGGGTAGGGACCACATCGATGGCCACGTCCTGCTGGGGGGTCCCCCAGAGGATCCACACCCCCACGGCCCCCCCAGCGCCCCAGACAGCCTCGGGAAGGGAGGAGAGCCCAGCAGGGCCATGGCACCAGTGACGGCAGGGTGTGTGGGGGAGGCTGTCCCTGTGTCCCCGAGGAGGATCCTGTCCCTCCCAGACGGATCCTGTCCCTGTCCCCACAAGGGAGACCCTGTCCCTGACACACGAAGGAGGATCTTGTCCCCCCGAGGAGGATCCTGTCCCTCTTCCCTCGAGGCGGATCCTGTTCCTGTCCCCCCAGGCGGACGCTGTCCCCATCCCACTGCCGGATCCACCCTCAGGGCAGCCCACGGTGGGAAAGGCCCTTCCCGCTGTGTTCCCCCACCGTTCCCACCTCCCCTCCCAGCCTCTTTCCCTGCTCCAGGAGCGCTGCCGGCAGCAGGGGCTGGGCTGGGGGGAAACCCGCCCCTGCACCCTCAGATGGTCACAAAACAACCCCCAAATCACCACTGAGCTCCCCAAACCCACCCAGGCCGACCCCGTCCTGCTGCTGTCCCCAGCCAGCCGGGACGAGCACCCCTCAGACCAGCCCCTTTCTGCCGCTGGAAAAGCCAATTTAATGCCTTAAAGGGTCAGTTTTTTATTAAATGGGGAATAAAACCAGAAGCCTGGTGAGCCACTGCTCCTGGGAACTCATGTCACAGTGGGGTCACCCAGGAGGTGACAGCCCTGGGGACAGGCCTGGGGAGGTGGCACTGAAGCAGTGACTTTTCCCCCCCCTCAGCAGCCAAGTTTTGGTGCCCAGCAGATGATGTTTGATGGGTCAGGGGTGTCCGTGTGGAACTGGGGGGGCTGAGGGAGCCATTAGACCCCAGCTCTGCCTCCCTGCAGTGGGAAAAGCCAGGGGAGCAGACACTGGGATCGCTGGCACTGAGACCTGACCCACCCCCCCCGAACTCATCACACTGATGGCAGCCAGATCCCGCAGCACCAGGGGTGATCCAGCCCTGTGTCCCTCCAACCACCACTGAAGAAAACTCTCAGAAATGGAGGGATGGTGCATAAAAGCCCCAAAAGGAGGCTTTGAGGGGGGAATGGAGCAGGGATTTTGATGAAGAAAAAGTGAGTGAACCTCGGGGTCCATGAGCAGTACCCTGTGTGCACCAGGCACATCCTGACATTCTGGAGAGTCTGCCCACCCCGGCAGGGAACCAGCCACTGGGTTTAATGAATCGACCCCAAAAAAGAGCATTAAACAGGTTTTGAACCCCACATTTGTCCCTGAAACCCAGTGGGCACAGGGTGAGTGTGGTGGCAGAGGGTGGTGCAGGCAGAGACACCATCCATCCATCCATCCGTCCGTCCATCCATCCCTCCATCCCTCCCTCCATCCATCCCTTCATCCATCCATCCCTCCATCCCTCCCTCCATCCCTCCATCCATCCATCCCTCCCTCCATCCCTCCATCCATCCCTATCCATCCATCCCTCCATCCATCCCTTCATCCATCCATCCATCCCTCCATCCATCCTTCCATCCATCCATCCATCCCTCCATCCATCCATCCCTATCCATCCATCCATCCATCCCTCCATCCATCCCTCCATCCATCCCTTCATCCATCCATCCATCCCTCCATCCATCCATCCATCCCTATCCATCCATCCATCCATCCATCCATCCATCCATCCATCCCTCCATCCATCCATCCATCCATCCATCCCTCCATCCATCCATCCATCCATCCATCCATCCATCCATCCATCCATCCATCCATCCCTATCCATCCATCCATCCATCCATCCCTCCATCCATCCCTCCATCGATCCCTTCATCCCTCCCTCCCTTCCCAAAGCAGGCAGGCAAAGGCAAGCGGGTCATTTGCCATGCTTGCTGGGGGGTGATTTCTTTCCCTTTATTAATAATAACAACAAAAAACTAATACAAATAATGAATAATTAATAAAAAGTGGGAGGTTGGGCCAAGGAAATAATTTGTCCAACCTGAACCAGATGTTTTGGGGTAAAAGCAGCGGAAACAAGGAGTGGGATCAGCCAGCGTCGTGGTCCTGGCAGTGCAGGGGTTAAACCCTGATGCTGGGTTTTGGGGTGTCCTCTGATGGGTGGCCCCAGGTGCCATGGGGGGAGCTCTCCCAGTTTTCTGTTTTGAGGGTGCCATCCCCCCCTTCCCCCGTCACTGTTCTCCTCTCGTTCCATCTCCAGAGGGGCAATTGGAGCTGCATGTGGGGGCCCGAGCTGGGCAGGGATGAGGGGTCACCCCCAAGGTCCCCGCAGTGATGGCTCCTTCAGTCCTCAGGCAGGGCAGGGACAATCAATGGCCTTTAAACCTCCCTGGCCCCAAGTGTGGCTGCACTGCCCGAGAGCCTTCAGGGCGTCAGCAGGGACCGGAGTGAACACCAGAACCAGAGCTCCCCGCTGGGACCCCACCGGGGCCGGGCTGGGGACCCCCGGTGTGGGGGGAGTGACCCCACCCACGGCCCGAGTGTGAACGTGCGGCCCTGGCGTGGCCCTGGCGTGGCCCTGGCGTGCAGGGTTTGCACACACGTGTGGGGACGGGGAACACGCGGGGTGTCTGTGACGGGACAGGTCGGTGTGGGTGGCACCCCACATGGGCACAGGGGTTCCTGGGGACCCTCCACGTGGGGAGCCCCCTGCACACGCGCTCTGCTCTCCCTGCACATCCCTCTCCCCCTTGCAAGACCCCCTCGCCCCCCCGCTCCCCCTCTCCCCCCTCCCGCTCCCGCCCCATAATCGGCTCCAGCTGCACAAACATTCCCGCACCCGGAGCCGCCGCCGCCTCCGGAGCCGCCCCCGCGCCCGCCCGGACCCTCCCCCGAGCCCCCCCTGGGCCCCTCGACTGGACCCTCCCCCGGCCGGGGCAGCTGCGGAACCGCGTGGCCGAGGGGCAGCCCCGGGCAGAGCCCTACAGGACAGGACGGGGAGGGAGCCTGGGGGGCTGGGAGTGACCGTGTCCATCCATCCATCCATGTCCATCCATCCATCCGTGTCCATCCATGCCATCCGTGTCCATCCATCCCATCTTGTCCACCCATCCCGTGCCTACTCATTCCATCCATGTGAACCATTCCACACATGCCCATCCATTCATGTCCATCCATCCCGTATCCATCCATCCCTTCGCTCATCCCATGTCCACCCATCACATCTGTGTCCATCCACCCTCTGTCCATCCCTCCATTCATCCATGTCCATCCATGCCTTGTCCATTCGCCCCATGCTCTCTGGATGGGCTCTGGATGTCGGTGGGGTGCCACGCTCACCCATCCCAGCTTCCCCAGGAGGTGCACCAGGATGGAGATGGGAGCCCATGCCCACCCAGCTGTGTCCATCCATCCCTTATTTTCCAGGAGCACTGCTGGGATGGAAACGGGGTGTGTCCATCCATCCCAGGTTCTCCAGGAGTCACCCAGGATGGCGATGGGGTCCCACCCAGTTGTGTCCATCACCCCCTGCCCTGCAGGAGGGGTGCTGGGATGGAGACAGGGCACCACATCCGTGTTTCCAAGGGAGGACACTGTGAATGGCACAGCTCATCACACCCGCCGATCCCAAGCTCTCCAGGACAATGCTGGCATGTGGTGGTGGCCCCCCGTTCCCCACTCCCGCACCCTTCAGGTGTGTCCCTGGACAGAGCCAGGATCCCACACGGCTCTGGGGACAGTGATGGGGGTGGATCCCACCCCCACCCCACACACCAAGGCAGGATGGCGGGATGGGGACGGGATGGGGACGGGACGGCCCCCCCCTCGCCAGGGCCCCCCGAGCTGAGGGTCCCGTCCCGCGGGTCCCATGCCGGCAGCTCCGGCGGCTCCGTCTCCTTTAAGAGCGGCGCGGCCGGAGCCGAATTCAGCCGCCGGCCGCCTGTCCCCTCTGGCGTCCGGCCAGGGCTCGGCCGAGGCCGAGGCCAGATCCCGCTCCAGCGCCCGCCCGGGGGGGACAACGGGGCCGGGGGGCCGGGGACACCCGGGGACCCGCTGGCACCATTGGGTGCTGGTCCCTTGGGTCCCTGCTGGCTCTGGCCCCGTGGGGGTGAAGGCACACGGAGCCAGAAGGTGGGGACAGCCAGAGGTGTCCCCACAAAGTCTCGGGACCTGTCATGCCAAGTGATCATGGGGACACGTGAAGTGTAGCAAAGAGATGTCCCTTGTCACATCCCTGCGCCCTGTCACCTCCCTCTGCCACCCCCGGGTCACTGCTGGAGAGCAGGACAAGAGGGGCAGCGGCAGGGGAGGGGACAGGGGAGATGGATCCCACTGCCCTGAGCGAATTGTCACCCGGGGCTGAGAGAGGGACAGTCTGGGGACAGGAGAGCCTGGGGGCCATGGGGACAGGACAGCCCCAGGGGGCAGAGGCCATGGGGGACAGGGGACAGGAGAGCCTGTGGCCAGGGGAACCCATGGTCCAGGGGACAGGACAGCCAGCGGCAGGGGACAGGAGTGACCACAGACTGGGTCCCAGGAGCACTGGGACAACCGGTGCTGGGGACACCCCTGACCTATCCTTCTCCCAGTTCCTTCCTCCTTCACTCCCTTCCCTGCAGTGGTTTCACCCCCGGGGCTGTCCCTGTGCTGGGACAGTCCAGTGCTGTCACCCCACGGCTGACCCGACCCCCTGTCCCCATCCCCAGCAGCACGAGCCCCGCGAGCGCTGGTGGCACCGGTGGCACTGGTGTGATGAGTTGCGGGTGCTCCGGGCCGGGCCGGGCAGGGGTTTGGGCGTTAATTGACTCCCGTGGCGGTGGCAGCTGTGAAAACAGCGCGGGGCTCATTAGGGGACATCAAAGGACCCCCGCACGGCCGGGCGGGGACCGGCCCGAGCCGCTGGCGTTTGCTCCCTCTTCACTTGGCTTAAAAGGGGAAGAGGAGGATGGGAGCCACCGGCCTGGGGACAGCTGTGCTCAGCAGCTCAGCGGAGGTCCCTGTCCCCTGTCCCTCTCCCTGGGGTTAGTGGGCCCTGGGGGCACCCATTCTCTGGGTGACATGTCCCCAGGGTTACTTGGACATGGAGTGACCCATCCCCGGGGTTAGTTGGATTTGGGGTGATCTCGCCTCATCCTTAGGGTCACCTATTTCCAGGGTGACCTGTAGCCAGGGTTAGTTGTCCCTTGGGTGACCATTCCCAGAGAGAACCATCTTTGGGGTGCTCCATCCCTGGGGTGACAGAGCAGGGGACAGAGGGGACACGCGCTGACCGCTGCTTGCAGACACCCTCCAGCTCCTCCCGCTCGGGCCTCAAACAGCCCTGAGAGCCAAAAACCTCCAACCCCCCCCAAAAAAAATTGCTTGGAAAGAGCCACATGGCACAGATCTGGCCCAGTTCCTCCTATTCCAACTCCATCACAGGAGCCTGTGGGCTGGGGAGGGGGGACAGGGACCCCCAGCGGGTCCCAGCAGTGCCTGTGGGGTGCCCAGAACCCCCAGATCCCTCGGCACTCCTGGAGCCTGGGAGCAGCCCCGGCGATCCCAGATCCAAGCTCTGTTTTCCAAAGCCAGGACATGAAGCCTTTTAAAAAAATCTCCTCTCGAAGCTCCTGCATTCCTGGGTGGAGAGTTTACATTCCCCCGTCCCCGTGAGCCGCGCTTCGCCTCCGCAAAACAAAGCGGCCTTGGGGGGGGGGGGTAGCTGCTTTTTGGGGAGTGGGACCCCCCAGCCGGAGCCAGGACCCCGAGGGCAGCACCCCAAAGCCGAAGCACCCAGAGCCAGGGCTGGATACAGCCCGGGACCCCCATGGCAAGGGGGACCCCCTGACGTGGCACCCTTGGGGCGGGGGTTCAGGGGTGCAGGGGGGGTCCCCCGACCCCTTGGCCGAGGCTTGTCCTGCCCATGCCACCACCAGAACAGGCAGCAGGAGTCACCCCGCTTGAATTCCCATTTCCAGAGGCGCCCAAGGCGGGGGGGGGGTAACAGTGGGTGCTGGGGTGTCCTGGGGGGTGCCAAGGGGGTGCTGGGGAGGTCCCAATCGGCCCAGCCCGACCCTCAAACTGCTTCTCCAAACCACAGAGGAGGGGGAAAAAAAGCCCTGGATAAGTTTCTCCCCCTCTTCTCTCCCCCTTCCAAGTCATCGCTGGAAAATTAAACCGGATCCAAAGAGTTTTTCCTTTCCAAAATGTGCTGGAGAGGCACTGCCTTAACCCCTTCGGCTCCCACCTCGCCCTCATCGCGGGATTGGGATTTTTAAGGGGGTTTGGGGATTTTCCCGGGCTTTGCTGGGGGAAGGGAAATGGCGCAATGCCCCCGCAATCCCTCTTTGTGCTCCAGGGATCCCCAAATCCCCTGGAATGAGGGAGACGAGAAGCACCGAGGCTCCCTGGGGCCGGTTTTGGGGCATCCCTGGGGCCAGCGCTTCCCGGCCAGGTCTCCCTCTCCATTTTGGGAAGAGTATTTTTTTTCATTCCAATTAAATCCAGCTGATTAAATCCATCCTTCCACCCCCCCTCCCTGCCCTGAGCTTGTCCCCCTCCAGCTGAAACTCCCCTACATGCCCCCTCCAGCATCTCCCAAATCCCGACACCAAACTGGAGTCGGGACCCGCTTCTCTCCAGAGCCTCGGGATCGGGGGCCCACCCCAGCCAAACCCCTAATCCCAGAGAAAATGTGAGCTATTTCCTCCCGGGGGGGGGGGGGCACAGGCCCCCCCACCCCCCACTGCAAACCGAAAATTCCTCATTTTTTGGGTAAAAACCCTCTTTTTTCCCCTTTCAAAGTGCTTTGTTCCAGCTGGAGGGAGGCGCTGGCTCATCCCCACGGGGCGGTGGGAGTGAGGGCCTGGCAGAATCCATGGGGACCCCCACAATTTAATTACTGGGGTTTTTCGAGGGAAGAAAAAAAGTCCTCGGGAATAATCTGGCATTTTTTTTGACTCGTTTGTATTTGTGAAGGATTGTTTAAAAGGCAGTTTGGGAGGAAAAGTCATCGGCCAAGTGGGGGAGCCCAGGGAGAGCCCCCGGGGAGGGCAGCCCCAAACCAGGGTCTCGTGGGAGCAAAGGGGTGGGGAAGAAAAAAATCCACTTTCTTGGGGAGTTTCGAAAGGAGAGCGAGAAAAATGGGCTTTTTATTGGGGTTTTTTGCCTTCTTTCACCCTTTCTTCCAGGGGCCAGCGGAGCAGCGGCTGGGGGGAGCCGGGACGGAGCGGGAAGGGGGGAGCAGGGGGGTGAGGGTCCTCTCCCAGGCTTGGCAGTGTTTTTTCCCTTTTTCTCCTCTTTTTTCTCCCTTTTTCCACTTCTTTCTCTTTTTTCCCCGATCCTTTTTCTCCCCTCGTTTTTTTCTCCCCTTTTTGTTTTTCCCCCTTTTTTCTCTTTTCTCTCCTTCTCCTATTTTTTCTCCCTTTTCTTTTTTTTCACTTTTTTCTCCTTTTCATTCCCTTTTCTCCTTTTTCCTGCCCTTTTCTGTTTTCCTCCCTTTTCTCCTGTTTTCCTCCCCTTTCTCCCACTTTTTTCCTCCCTTTCCTCCCTTTTTTTCTCTCATTTTTCCCTTTTTTCCTCACTTTTCTCCTTTTTTCACCCTTTCCTGCTCATTTTTCCCTTGTCTCCTCCGTTTTTCCTTCCTTTCCTTTTTTCTTCCCTTTCTCCCTTTTTTCCTCCCTTTTCTACTGTTTTCTCCCTTTTCCTCCTTTTTCCTCCCCCCTCCTTTTTCTCCTATTTCTCCCTCCCTCTCCTCCTGTTTTCTCCCCCTCTTTTTTCACATTTTTAAATAGAAATATATCATTAAATTTACAAATGCTATTTACAGGTTTAATTACAAAAAAAAAAAATTCAAAGAGAAAGAGAGACACCCCTTAGACGTTAATAAATCTAAAAATAAAAAATATATAATAACTCCCCTCCCCTCCCAAAAAAATATTTCAGGCCAAAGGGCGGCGGGGCCGGGGGGGGTCACACCGTGGTCTCGCCCTGCTTGCTGTTGGTGAGCCGAGTGTAGAACTTCCTCCAGGAGTGCAGGGTTTTGCCCGACCAAATCCAGAACCCGGAGGTGATGCCCACGATCAGAGTCATGAGATACTTGATCATGTAGACGGTGAAGTCGGGGGTCATGCGGGGCGTGAAGTGGAGCGGGCAGGGGATGGCCAAGCTCTTGCAGTTCTGGCTGATCCAGCTGCGCTCCCAGTGCTCGCGGAACGCCTGCTCGTAGAAGTAGCAGGCGATGACGATGGTGGCCGGGACGGTGTAGAGGACGCTGAAGACCCCAATGCGAACCATGAGCCGCTCCAGCTTCTCCGTCTTGGTGCCGCCGTGCTTCATGATGGTGCGGATGCGGAAGAGGGAGACGAAGCCGGCCAGGAGGAAGGAGGTGCCGATGAAGAGGTAGACGAAGAGCGGGGCCAGCACGAAGCCCCGCAGAGGGTCAATGTTGTTGAGGCCCACAAAGCAGACACCGCTCAGCAGGTCCCCATCAATCTGCCCCATGGCCAGGATGGTGATGGTCTTGACGGCCGGCACGGCCCAGGCGGCCAAGTGGAAGTACTGGGAGTTGGCCTCGATGGCCTCGTGGCCCCACTTCATGCCAGCGGCCAGGAACCAGGTGAGGGAGAGGATGACCCACCAGATGGAGCTGGCCATGCTGAAGAAGTAGAGCATCATGAAGAGGATGGTGCAGCCCTCCTTCTTGGTGCCCTGCACCACGGTGCGGTAGCCGTCCTCCTGGAAGCGCTCGTTGCAGACCACCCTCTCCTCCAGCACGAAGCCGGCGATGTAGGCTACCGACACCATGGTGTAGCACCCCGAGAGGAAGATGATGGGTCGCTCGGGGTAGCGGAAGCGCTGCATGTCCACCAGGTAGGTGGTGACGGTGAAGAAGGTGGAGGCGCAGCACAGGACGGACCAGATGAGGATCCAGATGCGGGCGAAGCGGATCTCATCCTCGTTGAAGAACATGTGGCCGTCGGGACGGGTGGGCTCACAAGGCGCTGCGCAGTCCTTCTCCCCCAGGAACTTGTAGTTGAGGTAGCTGGGCACCTTCAGCGCCCGCGGGCAGTGGAAAGGGTGGTCGAGGGTGGCATAACGGGGAGCGCCGGGGGTGCCCTGGCCAGCCAGCGGCGTGGCACTGGTCAGCAGCGCCGGCGAGCCGCCGTCCTCCGAGTGGTTCTGCCCCACGCAGATCTGCTCAGCACCATGCCGGGGGAAGTTCTCACATCGCAACCGCTCCGGCCACTGGAACCCAAATTTGTTCATGAGGGCCTCGCAGCCCTGGCGCGCCCGCTCGCAGATGGAGCGGCAGGGCGGGATGGCCTGCTCCAGCACCGTGCACACCGGCGCATACATGGAGCACAGGAAGAACTTCAGCTCCAGCGAGCACTGGACCTTCACCAGCGGGTAGAACTGGTGGACCTCCAGCCCCGCGTCCTCCTGGTTGGTGTGACCCAGCAGGTTGGGCATGATGGTCTGGTTGTAGGCGATGTCAGTGCAGAGCGGGATGGAGATGGGCTGGCAGAAGCCGTGGTCGGGGATAGAGATGCCCTTCTCGCCGTGCAGCTGGGCCCGGCTCGGTGCCGGCACGCTCAGCCCCGCCAGCAGCCAGGCCAGGGCGGGCAGCACGCCGGGGGGGCCCATGGTGCCCCGAGCCGTGCGCCCCGATTTACTGTGCCTGGTGCCCCGTCTGGGTCTGCCGTGCCCGGTGCTGCCTGGATGGCTCCCACAACCGGATCTGCCGTGCCCGGTGCTGCCTAGACGACTCCCAGTGACTGGATATACTCGGGTCCCGGCTGGATGACTCCCGGTGGCCTGATCTGCCGTGCCCGGTGCTGCCTCGACGGCTCCCAGTGATCAACTCTGTCGTGCCCGCTGCTGGCTGGACGACCCCCGGTGGCTGGTTGCTCTCAGGTCCCGCCTGGACGGCTCCCGGTGCTCGGATCCCCTGTACCCGGCGCTGCCCGGACGGCTCCCGCTGCCCGCTGCCCGCCTACCCCGTGCGCGGCGGGACGGCTCCCGGTGCTCGGACGTGGCGCTCCCGGTGCTCGGACCAGACGCTCCCGGTGCTTCGCGGCGCTGCTCCCGCTGCCCGAACTTGGCGATCCCGCTGCTCCCGCTGCCGGGTCCCGGAGCCGCGGGCGGGCGGTGGTGCCGGAAGGGGGGCGGGAGAAGGGTCCCGAGGGGTGCCGGGGGGGTGCCGGGGGGGTGCCGGGGTCCCGGGGCGCGGGGAGCGGAGCGGCCGCACCGGACGCTCCCGCCGCCTTTGTGCGGGGCAGCGCCGCGTCCCCGCCGGGCGGGGCCAGCGCCCCTCGCCCCGCCCCTCGCGGCCCCGCCCCGCCGGCTCCGCCAATCACATTCAAATGGTGCGGCAGCCACGCCCCCACAATCCTGGCCACGCCCACAAGGCCACGCCCCGTCCCGGGGGTCACCGCCCCCCCCCCGCAAACTTTTTCCGAGTCGTGCAAACTCCCCAAACTCCCCCCGCGGGTGGGGTCGGGCCGGGGCCGCGGGGAAACGGCCCTCCCGTGTCCCCTGTGCCCCCGTGTCCCGTGTCCCCAAGGCGCATTGTGGCCTCTGCCTCCCGTGTCCCTTGTTCCCCGGGTCCCCTCTGCCCCCCGTGCCCCGTGTCCCCTTGGTCCCCGCTCCGGGTGCCCCGCTCCCCTGTGTCCCCCCGTGTTCCCTGCTTCCCCCCCCCCCCGTCTCCTGACAACCCCCGTGTCCACTGTACCTCTGCCCTGTGCCCCTCCCCTGTCCCCTGCGCCTCCCATGTACCCTGTGCCCCCCGAGTGCTCTGCACCCCCCGTGTCCCCTGCCCCCTGAGCCCCCTCCATCCCCCGCTGTGTTCCCTAGCCCCGCTGTGGCCTCTGCAACTCCCTCCATGTCCTCTACCCCCTGTGTGTCTCCTGTGACCCCCCCATGTCCTCTGCACTCCTCGGGTCCCCTAACCCCCCCACCATGACCTGTGGGGCTGCTCCCCCCAGCCTAAGACCCACATCCCTCCTGGCATTCTGCAGGGGGTCCCCCAATGCCCCCAGGTCCCACTTTAGGGTGCAGTGGGGCAGGATTAGCTCCCATGCCCTGCTGGAGGCCTCCAGAACAGGGGTGCAGCGACCCAAACATCCTTTGTCCCCAGGTGTCAGCCAGGCAGTGCCCCCACCCTGTGGGTTGCCCATGGCCACCCTGGAGTGCTTCACCCCCAGAAGGCCACTGCACAGCCAGGGGTGTCCCCAAATCAGTGGGGGGTGGTGAGAAACATCCTGTACCCTGCCCTACCCCTCCCCAATCCCACACCTCCCACCCCAGCTGAGGTTGTGGTGATGGCAACCTCTGTCCCCAAAAATAGGGCAGTGGGAGAGGCCTGGGGGACCGGGACACACTGTGGGGAACTGGGACACACGTTGGGGCTGGGACACACTGGCAGGGACTGGGACACACTGTGGGGGGGGGGGGTCTTGGACATGCCAGAGGGGGACAGGGCTATGCCTGGAGGGAACAAGGACACAGTGGGAGGATCCAGGACACGCTGGGGGTATCTGGGACACACTGGGGGGGACTGGAACACACTGGGGAAACACTGGAACACACTGTGGGGGACACTGGGACACAGCAGGGGGATCCAGGACGTGCTGGGGGCATCCAAGACACATCGAGACTGTTGGGACACAGGCAGGTCAAGCACGGGGGGTCACAGGACACACCGGGGGGTCAAGCGCACACTGCGGGGACTGAGACACACTGGGGGGACTGAGACGCACTGGGAGAGACTGGGACACACTGGAGACCCTCATCAGGAAAAGAAACTGGGTGATCACCCCAAATTTCGGCACCAGGATGGGGGGCTTGCCTTCCCAAGACGAGGGCAGCCGGGGGGGGCTGTGGTGGGCAGCCCCCTGCCCCCGTCCGCTCCGTTTTGGGGGGCTGGGGGGCTTCTGGCAGCCCCTTCCCCTCCCTCCCTCCGCGTCCTCCCTCCCTTTCTCTCCCTTTCCTGTAACTTAAGCTTTTGTTGTGAGCAGGAGACCCGGGCTGCCGTGAAAAGAGGGGGCCCCACCGCCTTTCAGAGCGTAATTGAAACCATTGCGGCTCCTGGCCGAGGGGGAAGGGCGGGGGGGGGCTCCAAAATCAAAGCCTGGGGGGGAAAGACGGGACACACGATGCTGCCGGCCCCCCCCTCCCCGCCAGCCTCCCCGGCCCGGACGTGCCGGGCGTCCCCGCGGGGCTGCCGGGGGCTCTCCCCGCTCCCGGGGCTGGCGGAGGCTCCGGGGGTGCTGTGGGGCGAGGCGGTGAGGTGGGAGCCAGGGCCGGCTGTCCCCGATGGGGCACCCAGGGGTGTTGCCTTTGGGCCCCGCCGTGTGCTCGGGCACGGCCGGGGTCGGTGGGTGCCCGCTGGTCCCGGGCGGGAGGCGGCGGAGAGGAGCTGGCAGGGCGCCGGCGGCGGGGGCCGAGCCCGGAGCCCAGCCAGCGCTGGCTCCGGCCCGTTCCCGCTCCCATTCCCGCTCCCATTCCCGCTCTCCGGCTGCAGTGGGAACGCGGGGCGGCTGCTCCGGCCGCAGCTCCTCTCGGCCCTGTGGCGGCAGGGTCTGGTTGGGTGACCCCCGCCGTGTCCCCCAGGCCCACAGGGACAGGGACGGAGGGGTGCAGGGGTGTCTGCACAGCCACGTGGATCTTGGCTTCCTAAACACTTCGGATTTTGGCTTCTTTCCGGAGATGGGGGGGTTTCACTTCCAGAGGGGGTTGCAGAGGCTGTCCCCGTGCTCCCTGTCCTCCTGGGTGCTGTTGGCTCAGGACAAGCATCCCCAGAGCCTCCAGGGACACACTGGGACATGGTTCCTCCTAGACTGGGTGCCAAGCCCTCCTGCGGAGGGTGAAACCCAGAGCAAACCCACCTGTCAGCCCCGAAAGGAACTCCTGGGTGGGCTGGGGGTGTCCCCAAGGAGGCAGCCAGTGGGGTCCTGCCTGCTCAGGGGTGTCCTCACACCTTCAGGGTGGCCAGGGAATCCTGTTGATACCATTGTCCCTGTCACCAGGCTCCCAGCCCCATCCCCAGGCCCTGCCAGGGGCATGAGGGGTGGCAGAGGGTGCTGCCCCCTCCCCAAATCTTCCCAGGGGGCACTGAGGTTGGTGTCCTGGGTGGAGGGGACACTGTGAAGACAAGGACCAACGCTTGCACCCAGTGGGAGAGGGTGGGTGCTGCCCAGACTTGGCTTTACTGGGAGTATGGGGCTAAACCCAGCTCTTCCCCCCAGCTCCCCTTCATGTCCTCCCAGAGCTGCTCAGGGTGGGGGGCACCCAGGACTCCCAATCCTCCCACTGCTCCACTCTCACTCTCACTTCATCCCAGTACAGCACTGGGGGATGCTGGTGGGCGCCCAGGGTTTCTAGTCCCCTGCTCCCAGCACCCAAGGGGGAGGCCTATGGGTACTACCACCTCCAAGAGGCTGGTGGCTCCCATGTCCCTGGTGGAGCAGGACATGGTGCCCATGCAGCCCCCCTCCCTGGGATTCCTCCAGCACTATGAGGTGCCAGGGTGCTTGTGGGGTCCTCCCTGCACCCATCAAGGCCAGGGATGGGGGCCCTTGGACCCCCAGCAGCACCCTAGCCCAGCCACGGGCTGGTGGCCTCTTTCTGAGCCTCCTCCCTGGGGACAGGTGCCCTGGGGGTGACACTGGGGGCAGCACCACGGCTGGCACAGGTCCCGTGCATGGCCCCATGCAGGGTTGGTGGCCAGCACCACTCTGGAGGGCAGTACTTTGAGGGGGCACTGGCAGCACCAGTTTGCACTACGTGTCCCTTAGGGATGGGCACAGAGGATGGCAGAGCAGAAGGGGGGAATGGAGGGGCTGTGGCAGGCGACACCAGGCAGGACAGGGACCCCGGGGGTCCTCCAGGAGCGCAGAGGAAGGGAAAGGCCCCCAGGCCCTGCCCTCGGCTTTGTTTCACACTTAAGAGCCTCTAATTAAAACCAGGCACAAAGGCCCTGGCTGGCGGCGGGTGCGAGGTGCCAGCAGAGGACGGGGGTCTGTCACCAAGGGAACAGGAGTGACACGGGGTCCTGGGCACGGGCACTGCGGGGGCCCTGCATGGATGGGCATGAGCGGGCACACGAGTGCACGCACACACACACACAGTGCACACACACAGGGCACACATACACACGCAGTGCACACACACACACAATGCACACACACAATGCACACACACTGCACACACACACACAATGCACACACGCAATGCACACACACACAATTCACACACACAATGCACACACACAATGCACACACACAATGCACACACACACAATGCACACACAGTGCACACACACAGTGCACACACACTGCACACACACAGTGCGCACACAATGCACACAGTGCACACACGCAGTACACACACAATGCACACACACACACTGCACACACAGGGCACACACACGGCACACACACAGTGCACATACACAGTACACACACAATGCACACACACATAATGCACACACACAGTTCACACACACACATAATGCACACACACAGGGCAAACACACAGTGCACACACAGAGTGCACACATACACAATGCACACACACTGCACACACACACAGTGCACACACACAGGGCACACACACTGCACACACACACACAATGCACACACGCAATGCACACACACACAATTCACACACACAATGCACACACACAATGCACACACACACAATGCACACACAGTGCACACACACAGTGCACACACACTGCACACACACAGTGCGCACACAATGCACACAGTGCACACACGCAGTACACACACAATGCACACACACACACTGCACACACAGGGCACACACACGGCACACACACAGTGCACATACACAGTACACACACAATGCACACACACATAATGCACACACACAGTTCACACACACACATAATGCACACACACAGGGCAAACACACAGTGCACACACAGAGTGCACACATACACAATGCACACACACTGCACACACACACAGTGCACACACACAGGGCACACACACACAGGCAGTGCACACAGACACACACACTGCACACACACACTGCACACACAAACACAGTGCACACAGTGCACACACACACACAATGCACACTCACACAGTGCACACACACAGTGCACACAGGGCACACACACACAGGCAGTGCACACACACAGAGTGCACACAGACACACACACAATGCACACACACACTGCACACACAAACACACAGTGCACACAGTGCACACAGACATACACTGCACACACACACAGTGCACACAGTGCACACACAATGCACACACACAGTGCACGCACACACACACACACGTGTGCACACAAACACACAGACTCACACACACACACACACACACACACACACACACACACACACACACACACGTGCTCTCTACCCTGTAGGCTAGGGACAGTAGTGCTCAGTCCTGGTTTGTACTGGTCTAAACTGGTCTGATGGTCTCCAGTGGCTCCGTGGGTGGGAGGGGTCTGTGAGCAGCACTGCCCGGGGAGTTGGGGAGCAGAGATGAGCCCTGGGGTGTGTGTGTGGGGTGAGCCAAGCCACGGGGCACCTGTGGGGTGAGCCCTGGGGTGCCCCAGCCCTGGGGGCAGCCTGGTAGGCAGCGGGCACAGCTTTAGCCAAGGACCACAGAGGGTCCCCGGCTGTGACCGGGGGGCTGGCGGGTGACCCCGAGAGTGGCTGTGAGGAGCTGGGGGGTGAGCCCCCAGCACAATATGGGTCTGGCTGCCTGGATCCCTCAGGGTGGTGAGACCCCAATGCCACGGTGTCCCCCAAAGCCACCCCCGGTGCCGGTGGGGCACGGAGCCCACCGGGGCAGGCGCGGGGGAAAGTGGCTTAAGCACACCTTGACCTTGCTGGCGGGGGAGGGATCCCCTCGGCTTGTCCGACACATCTCCTGCCAGCGCCGGCATTGAGAGCGCGCGAGCTCGCGCGCGGAGGAGCCGGCATGAAAAGGCAGCTTAGGCATCTCCTGCTGCGAGAGATGGATTAGGGGCTTCGGGGAGGCCGGGGACAGCCAGCGCCACTGCCACCGTGCCGCGACGGCCGCGTGCCGGCGGCCAGGCCGCGGGGCCGGGGTGAGCACAACGGGCACACGGCCGCTGCCCCATGGCACCGTCCCGCTGGGACACGGGGGCAGCGGGGCAGGAGCCTGGGGGTCGCCGAAATGGAGTGCAGAAAGCGCCAAGGGCTGTCCCGGCAGGGAGGGGACACCCGGGGCTGGCAGCCCCGGCCCCCCTGCGGGTCCCCCTGGCCCGGCCGCAGCTGTCACTGTCAGGGCTCGGGTATTTTTAGAGCCGCCCGGGGACTGCAGTGACCATTTCTGCCCATGGAGCGCGTGGGATCAGGGAGGGGGAGGAATGGGCACAAGTTTCCCTTTTTGCTCTGCTTTGGGGTTGGAAATGCCCTGTAAGTCCCCAGGGAAGCACCTTGAGCTGGCAATGGGTCCCCATGGGGTGCAGGGACCCCATATTGCAGGGGTGGGCATGGTACAGCCATTTCAGCTCTGTCCCCATGCTGGGTTGGGGTCTGTGTTCCCGGGGCAGTGACAGTGATGCCCCACAGGGACAGCCTGGACCCCTGGGTGTCCCCCAGGAACTGTTTGTGGTCTGTGGGGTGGCCCCTGTGGTGGAAGTGCAGGAGGGATGGGGTGCCCCCTTGGCCATCCCTCCCTCTCCCAGGAACAGCTGTGCCCCCGGCTGGGGGCAGGGGGCCTGCCAGCACTGGGCATGTGAGAGGAGGTGACAGAGCTGCTATTTATACCTTTCTGTATCAGGGCTGGGTGTGGGGACACCAGTGAGCCCATGCCACTGGCCCGTGGTGACTCTCAGGGTCCCCTGAGTGCCCATCTGTCCCCCAGCACCAACCAAACCCCCCTGTAGGGTGGGATGGGCTCAGCGCGACCAGAAGCGTCACACTTCGTGGTGTCGCACAGCCATTCCAACTGTCCCCAGCCCAGTGGGGGCACAGAGCTGACACAGGGACACTGAGCTGTCCTCATGCCCAATGGGGACAGAGTTGTCCCTGTGCCCAGTGTGGACACTGAGCTGTCCCTGTGTCTGACAGTGGCATGAAGTTGTTCCCAAGAAGGACACTGAGTTGTCCCTGTGCCCAGTGGGACACGGAACTGTCCCTGTGCCAGTCTCTCCAGGCTAGAGGGTACCAGAGTGGGGCAGATGTGTCCCCCAACAGCCACAGTTCCTGGTGAGCACGTGTCCCCAGCAGCACAGGCCCTTGGCGTGGGGTGATGCCAAGTGGGGGAGCATTCATTCCCGGCCTCCTTCCTGCGGGCTGGGGAGCACAGCCCAGAGAGGGCCCCCAGAGAAGAGGGGCCCTGGTGGATGCAGAGAGGGGCCTCTGCCCATGCTGGGGTCTGGGGTCTCCTGGCCTGGGGACACTGTGCCCCTCGGGCACCTCAGGCAGAGAAGCCCAGGGACTGTGCCAGCTCATCCCTATGGCACCAAGGGACACGAGCAGGGCTGAGAGGCCTTGGGCAGCACTGTGGGCACCCAGCCCCAGGAGCACTCCTGCTCTGAGCTCAGCACCCCTGGAGTGCCAGGTTCCCAAAGCGCAGGCAGGCAGGGCTGGGTGCCCCCCACCCATGGGTGATGATGAGCACCAGCTTTGTGCATGTAGCAGGGTGGGGGGAGTGTTGAGATGGGGCAAAGGACACCACCACAGCTGGGTCCTGCCAAGGGGGCTGCCACCCTCCCCAGGGGTCCGCACACTCCCTGTTCCAGGTTCATCCCACCTTGACACAGCCCCATCTCCCTGCAGGGCCTTGTCTGCCCAGCACCCCATGATGGGTGGGAGTCCAGGGGGTGGGTGGGTGTCCCAGTGACCGTCTGGGTGCGGCAGGAGCTCCCTGTTGTGGGCACAGCCCCTGCACTGGGCCCAAGGGTGCCCACCAGGGCCCACGGGTGGGCTGGGCTGCAGGACACTTGTGTCTGTTTGACCGAGTCACCCACGGGGCTGCTCCACAGGGTATGGCCACACTCCCTGGGCAGGAGTCCCGGCTCCAATCCTGCCCACCTGGACCCAGCTGGGTGCTTTGGGAGGACAAGGAGGGGACCAGACCACTGTCTGGGGTTTTTGTGGGGGGTTGAGCAAAGCACACAGGCAGAGCATCAACAGGACTTTCTTAGGGCAGTGAGGAGGAAATTTGAGATTGTTTCTGCCCAGCAAAGGCTCTCACAGCCACCCTGCAATGCAGAGGTCCCAGCTCACAGCCACCAAGTGCTTCTCAGCACACAGGGCTGGCTGGTACCAGGAGAGAGCCACGATCAGAATCATAGGATGTTAAGGGGTTGGGATGGACCTTAAAGACCATCTAGTCCCACCCCCCCCCGTCCATGGGCAGGGACACCTCCCCCTAGACCAGGTTGCTCAAGGCCTTACCCAACCTTGCTTTGAGCACTGCCAGGCTTGAGGCATCCACAACCTCCCTTTCCTGGGAGGTTTTAATTTCCAGGCAATCCCGGGGGCATTCCCACAGGGCTGCTGCGGTGGGGCAGCGGGCTGAGCACAGCATTCCCTCCTAACAAGAGAGAGGGACATGTTCCACGCAGGAGTTCTGTCAGCACAGGCCAGCCTGGCTCACTGTAGGAACAGATCGAGTCTAGAGCTACCCCGTGGAGCAGAAAGCACAACCATTGCTTCAGGACTCGCTGCGTCGCTGCGCAGGGCACAGGTGTCGCCTCAGGGACAGGTCTGGTGGCACATGGAGGCACAGAGAACACACTGCAGTCCGCCCCGATCCCGAACGCCTCTCCCTCGCTGCAGCCCGCCCCGATCCCGAACGCCTCTCCCTCACCCTGCCCTGACAGGCGGCAGAGGGCAGCAGGGCCCGGGCAGAGGAAGCTGCTGCGGAGAGAGGGAAAGCAATGAATGAATGGAGAGACAGATGGGATCCGTTTTTCCTGCTGTCAGGGCAGGCGGAGGGCCGGCGACACACGGCACTGTGCTCAGGGACAGCTGGTGACAGCTGTGCTGGGGGATGGAGAAGCAGAGACCTCTGCAGACCCAGACCCAAATCCTAAACCCAGACCTCAAACCTAAACCCAGATCCCAGACCCCAAACGCAGCCCTAGCCCGCAAATCCAGACCTAGATCCCATCCCCAGACCCCAAACCCAGCCAAGGCCCCCAAATCCATCCCTCAGCCCCAAGTCGCCAGCCCTGGCCCCCAAATCCAGCCCCAGATCTAGATCCTAGACCCGACCCCGATCCCAAAAGCAGCCCCAGATTCCCGACCCAAACCTAGCACCGGCCCCCAGCCCCCCGGCACTGCCCACGGCACTGCTGCTGTGCCACTGCAGAGAAGGACACGGCTGTGGCTGCACGAGCCGGGAACACACTTCCCACTCAGGGACGAGGAGAGGCCCCCGCAGCCCGGCCGGAGGGCTGAGGCAGGAGCCAGGGACACGAGCACGGCTCCGCCGGGCCCTGGGCTGCACCGCGGGGCTGGCTCTGAGCACCGCGATCCGGCTCAGGATTTGTGCTGGGCACCACCTCAGGGCTGGGCGCGGGTACCGCGACCCCCGTCAGGGCTCGCCCAGCCCCGGGGCCGTTCCCAGCGCTGAGGGGCTCCAGGCTGCCCTCAGCCACCCCCCGCGCGGGCCCCGCCGAGCCGGCTCTGCGCATGCGCCGCCCCGGCAGGCGGCACGGCCGGCGGCGCACTCCGGGGGGCGGTGGCGAGCCCGCGCTCCCATTGGCTCGCACCACCATCATTCAAGCGACTGGGGCAGCTCCCATTGGCTCGAGCCGCGAGGGCGGGAAGGCTGAAGCGGGGCTCGCGCTCTCCGTTCCCCGGGCCGAGCCCTCGCCGTGTGACGGCTTTACACATGCGCGCAACAGGGGGCGGGAAAGGGAGCCCCGCGCTGAGCCGCAGCTCGCGCCCTAATTGGGTGCTAGGCACGCGCGTGCGCTGCTCGCGCCCTCATTGGTTGTCGGGCGCGCGCGTGTCGCCGCTCGCGCTGTCATTGGCCGTCGGGGTGTGCATGCGCGTTGCCATCTGCAGCCAGACGCGCAGTGAGGCTCGGCGGGACGTGACCTGTCGCGGCGCAGCCTTGAGGGCGCGGCCGGCCGTGCGAGCCGGTTCCGTCCACTCGGTGTGCCGACCCCCGGCGTGCCGCTGTCGCCGGGCCCCGCTGCAGTAGCCGCTTTTCTGCGCCGCTCCGCGCGGTGGCGCCGTCGTGAGGGAACCCCTCGTTGCTGATCACGTGACCCGCCTTGCTGCGCACGTGATCGGCGGGCGGCGCATGCGCGGTGCGGCGGGGGCGGTGCAGGCGGGCGGCGCTGAGGGCGGAGGCGGCGGCGGCGGCCGGAGCGGGGCCGGGCCGGGCCGGGCTGGGCTGGCGCGAAATGGCGGACAGGTTCTCCCGCTTCAACGAGGACAGGGACTTCCAGGTACTTCCCTCGCGCCGCCCCGCGCGGCCGCGGCCTCTCAGGCCGGGCTCGGTCGCTTTCCCCCCCCCCGCCGGGGCTTTGTGCGCGTGCCCGGCGCTGCGCTGCGCCGCGGCGGGGAGCGGCACAGAGGGGAGTATGGGGGGCCGGGGCCGGCTGTCAAGGTGACCCGCGGCAGGGGAGAGCGGCCCAGGGACGGGGGGCAGCGGGCGGCGTGTTGCGACGGCGGCGGCGAGGGGCCGCCCCGGCGGGGGAGCACGGTGAGGGGATCTGCCTTCCACCTGTGATAGGACCGACCACCCCCGTGAGGGTTTGGGCTCCTCCCCGGTGAGGGAACCAGGTCCCCGATGAGGGGGTCACCCACGTCCCCGTGAGGGGTCGGATCACTCCCCCCGAGATCCGCACCGCGCCGTCCGAACATCTGCCAGCGACCCGCTTCTCTGTGGAAAACGCCTCTTCCTTCTCACACCCGCCCCCCCCCGAACAAAACATCAGTATTTCAACGTAATTAACGCCACTGATGCTGTTTTAAAGGGGGTTTAAATAAACAATGGGAAAATTAACGTTGACTCATTAAGCTTGAACAATGACATGTTGTTCTCTGACTTCAGCCCGAGAGAGTCTCGGGGTTAGAAAGGAAAACAAAAGGAGCGAGGATAACGCTGCTCGAGGAGAGCCGTGGATGAGCTGTTCTGTGGGTCCTTGTTTCGGGAGCGTGGAGTTGGAATGGTGCTGTTCATCCTCACTCGGGCCTTTCACCCAAAGACCTGGGAGGGTTTTTATAATGTGGAGCTTGCGTAATTCTGCTTAATCTGGCATTAAGGTGCAGTCTTGGAAGCAGTCAGAACATCCAGGAGTGACTAACTTATGTTGCTTCTGGGTGTTATAAGGGGTGCATGCTTCAAAAATTGTTATTAAACTGTGTTAGAAACACATAAGAAAATAAATACCAGCGTTGTTGTGTGCACTGTTGGCATCGCCTGCTCTGAGGATGGAGGTTTGGCTCCTGCCACAGCCCCAAACATGGGCTCGTTTGCATCCTTCATTTCCTTAAATGAAGAAATGAGCCATAATTAATACTGAAATGGTCTGGTTTGGCTTTGAAGTTTGTGTTTCGGGAAGTGGAGCGAGCCAGATCTTCGGCTTGAAAACACATTTCTCGTAATCCTTTGGTACGGGAGAGATGGGGAACCTAAACCAGGTTGCGTACTGTGGCTGTGCTCAGGGAACGGGTGAGCTCTGCAGTCGTGTCCACATTTGCCTTTGGATGTCCTTGTTCCTGTCCCTTTATGGGGAAACCCCATGGCAAGAAAACTAATTGTAGTGGCAAAACCTGTTACTGTGTCGTGGCTCTGGGCACGCAGGGGGACCACGTGATGATGTCAGGGAGGAAACTCGTCTCCATTACCCGATCCCGAGATCTTGGAAGCTGCTGAGTGTGCCTGGGGACAATAACTCAAGTCACAACCCTGTGCCCCCTTGACTTTAAAAAAGGGCACTGTTCTAAATTGGGATTTGTCTGTGCTAAGTACCAGGCTTTCCTTGTCTTTCCCATAGACTAGAGTGAAAAATAAAAAGGTAGGGTTTGGTTTTATGGAAGGGTCACTGCTCTGTTCTTCCCTGCCTGAAAATATGCCAGGGAGAAGAGAGACATTTTATTTTGTGTTAAAGCTTCCTGTGAGGGAAAAGTGGAATCGGTCCCCTGGGAAGAGCAGTTTGGAGCTGGTTGAGGCTTGCGGAGGACTGAAGATGAAAAGAGTGAGCTGTGGAAGAGATGATCCGAGGGGGACTGGGACAAGGTCATGCTGAATTTTGGGAGCTCAAGGGTCTGTGCACCTACCCTGGCAGCTGGGCAATCTAACAGTTTTTCCACAGTCTATTGATGGAGGAAAGTTTTTAGATGAAGAAGAAGGAAAAATAAGGTTTGAAGTCACTTTCAGAGAAGACTTTTGAATTTTCTTCTCTGTGTTTAGACAGCAATTGCTTGAGCTATAAGAGGAATACAGGAATTCCTGTGGAATACAGGAAATGCTTGCTGTGCTGGGTATTTGCAGGGCTGCTGTGGCCATAGGTAAGAATACACCTGCCTGTGCCTGTCTAGAAAATCCCGGTCTGCAAATACAGCAAAACTAGGAGTGTTTCTGTCGGTGTTAGAGATGCCCTTTTCACACAGTTGTAGTTCTTTGGCAGGTGAAATTTCTGTCCTTGGAGCAGGTGTGAGTCTAGATGTGACCCTGTGTCCCTGCCAGGCTGGTGAGTCCCGGAGAGCATGGCCAGAGGGAGACAGGCTCTAAAATTACACAGCTTGAGCAGGGATGGATGCAATGTGGGGAGGGAGGCTGTGGAGATCTCTTGGATTTTGTTCTGGGGTGGTCTACTTGTGATCTCCTCAAAGTGAAGGGATGTGTAACAGTTTGGAGAGAGGAAGAGAAACAAAAGGTCAAGAGTAAAGAGCGTAGGTCAAACCTACACTTTTAGCTGTTTGGAAGAAAGGCAAATATCTTGGGATTAGTGATGTGGCTAATGGAAAAGTCGCTGGATGAAAAAAAGCGTTTCAGAGTTCTCATTATTGTTATCAGCTGCCTTTCTGGAGAGAAGCTGGGAAGAGTCTGGATTGGGAGGATCAGTTTGGCAGGAGTGCAAGTTGAGCACTGTAGGCAAGGGAGAGCTGGCAGCACAGGGTTAGCAGAGGTGATGCTCGGGTTTCTGAGCTTCTGATATGCTGGAGAAAAGTGGATTAAAGGTGAGAGCTGCTGGGAGCTGTTCTTCCCTCCCCTGTGCCTGACTGAAGGCAGATCAGTGCCATCAGGAGAGACAGGAATGGAAACATACAGCACTGCAGGAAAATCAGGAAGGAAGGACCTAAATCAGCTGAGAAAGAGAAGGTATCTGTGGTCTGAAGTGCATGGAAAAGTGCTGAGGAGAGAAGGGTTCTTGGGCAGAGGGGTCAGCTGAGAACTGGAGAGATAAGGGGGAGTGAGGGTTCTTCCCATAGCTGCAGCCAAAGTGATGTGGTGGGCATGAAGAGAGCTGCAGAGGGAGTGATGCTCCACCCAGGGAGTTATAGGGAGCCCTGTGGAAAAGAGTGACTTGTGTAAGGATAAGAAAGTCATATATATATCCCTAAGGATAAAGGTCATGGTGTAGAGGGAGAGGAGAAAGATTGTATACATCAAAATTATTGCGACTCCTCTCTATGCTTCAGTGGAAGGAACCTCGAAGCTAAGGATGGTTTGCAAGTTGAAATTGCCAAAGAAGCAGGAATGGCACTGGAGGATGTCACTGCAGTGAGCTGATTAGGCAGCCCTTGGGTTTTTCCTCACAGGATTGTTGTGCTGTTGCTGTGCTCTGTAGCTTTAGAAGCCGCACTGAAGGCTTAGATCCTCTTCCCCTTTTGCTTTAAGCTCTGAAAACGTAGAGAAACTCGGAAAGCCCCTGGTTCTGACTGTATTTTGCAGGTGCTGAACCTGATGGCAGCTTCAGAGAAAGGCCTTGAGCTGTGCTCTGCCTGTTGTGAAGATCTTTCCCATACCAGGCCAGCACAGGGCTTCGTTTGGGAGCCTGGGACAGGGAAATAGATTAGTGGAGGAGAAAGGCAAGAGAAGGAAGGTCAGGGATATCCTCTCTTCTAGGCTCCACAGTGGCGAGTGAACTCTTGAGTGGCTCATCCAAGTAAATCCCAAAGTTTTTCCATTTTCCGTGCAAGAATGGTTATTTTTAGGTTCCTGACAAGCTTAGTCCTTTGGGCAAAGGATTGGGGAGCTTATCTGTCACAGGCTCTGTCACTTGTCTGTGCCACTGTCCCCTGGACTGATGGGCTTCCCTGGCAGAGACAAATGGGAACCACCGTAACTTTGAGAAATTCTGAACAATAGCTGTAAACGGTGCTAACAGAATATTGTAGGAGCATTCATGAAATCTGTATGAACATATGAAACTGCTGCAGTAAGTAAATATATATTTTTAGTGCTGTTTTTGCATTTGCAATGATTTTATTCTTCAGATCAGCTATGCAAACTCAAAGAATAAATGTAGTGGATGGCTCTCTCGCTGAAATCCAGTGGTGCTCCTACTTACTCCCAGATGTTGAGAAAATGTTTTCTTGCTGCATTTTTCTCCTTTTCATTGTTGAAGCAGAAATATTACCAGCCATATGTGTCTATGTGTACAATAATTTCCTCTTCCTACGTACATTGCACTTACTGGCATCATTAGCCAGACGGAACACAGGCTGTTCTGTCTCTTGGTTTTTTGGCTCTTGGTTTTTTGGTGTTGTGTAGTCTGTACAATGGCATAACGCTTCCACCCAGCAGGAAGAACCGTGCCTGGTTTTCCCTGCTGGGTAGAAGTGTGGCCAGTCTGAACCTCAGCTTGGGTATTCCTGCTAATTCCAAGAAGATAGGTGTTTTTTTTTCTTTCCCTCCACAAAGGATTTGAAGAGCTAAGCCAGCACATCACTGTGCTTCTGGCCCTGCTGCTTCCAGCAGGTTGAGCTGAGCACTGCTGGCAGGGGGATTTTATGCTTTTTAATTGGCAGAACGTCAGGGATAAGTTCTGTTCCCAAGCAGCTTAGGCAGCGCTTTACCGGACAGCTGGGCCGGCAGCGAGGAGGTTTAGAATCCATCCTTAATGAGTGTGGCCATGGCTGCAGCTTCAATTCACTTCCCAGGTGCTGCCTCAGGGAAGTGCATTTGATTTTCATGTCCTTCAGCAGGCCCAGCTGCTCAGGGTGATGTGGCACAGGGAGCTGATGCCTGCGCTCTGCGCTGCAGAGAGATAAAGAGGGTCATTTTCTCTGCCTGCCTTTACTAATTGGGAAAAGAAAATGTGGGGAAGCAAGGATTGGAATCTCTGCAAAATCTGTTACGCTGAGCTTTCAACTGATCCAAGATCCTGGGGTGTGAATTTGCCTTTGGCGGGAGTAGCTGCAAGCAGTCAGGAGGCAGCCTTTGCCTTTTCCATGGAGTGTTTTCTAACGGAAGGATTAATCTGAGATTTTAAAAGATCTCTTAGTATAGTTCAGAGATCTTAATTTATCATTCGATTCAGGTTATATTTCTGGTGTGGGCCCAGCACAGGAAGAATACGGCTCTTACCTCCTTGGCAGGACGTTCTGACCTATCAGTTGAGCAAAGCAGGAGCAGCAGAACTGTGACTGATTTTTTTAACCTCCCTGTGTGAGCGAGGAGGGGGAGAGAAGACTGGGGGAAAACGTGTTCTAAAGTAGATCGAGTAGTATTGGTTCCAGTTTTAGAGCATCACAGGAGGATCTGAACTTCAGTGTGGATTTCTGGGACTCACGTGGTGAGGTCATTTTATATAGACCTTCTTCCCTCAGTCTGTGTTGTCACTTCTCTCCTACAGCGATGTTCTCCATTGCCGGGAGTGAAAGGGAAAGGAAACACTTTATCCTACAGTCCCACAAGCCATGGCTGAGCTACCTCAGCTTCTTCTGAGTCACCTCCTCTAAGACAAAACCCAACCCCTCCAACCAGGCTCCTGCCACCTGCTGTGTGGGAATGGGGAGCTTCAGGAACTCATCTGATAAAAAGCACTGCTGCAGGTCTAGGGCAGCACTTCCTCAGTTGACAGAAGCTTTTCTCCTACCACGTGGTTTTAAACCTGTAGTAATTCTTGCTGCTTTCTCCCTTCAAGCAGCTCCATGGGCAGTTAATTTGAGATTTTGGCCATTCAGAGTTTTAAAGCCGGAAGTTAATATTAGGATGATGGCTTTAAATATCCAGGTATCACTTAGCTTTCAATTCCCATTGTTTGACCCAGTTCTGAGTCCAGGAGTTTGTGTTTAGCTGCTGTATCTCTCCCTTGAAGACAGCTGGTGATGGGGAACATTTTCCTTTGTAGATTGTTCTGGTAGTTTAGCCATTTTAAGCTGCATTTTCCTTAATTTTTCTTTCTAGATTTTTTTTTTTTATTTTCAGCTTTTAGCTGATCTTTGTCCTTCTCTGCTGTGCCAAAGCACACATTACTGCTGTGTCCTCTTACGTGAAGGCGTATACAGCATTCCTGCTCAATTTTAGCTGCTTCTGAGAGCCTTAATGGCTCTGAATTCTCTTACTGTTCTCCCTTTGTGTTGTTACACCTTTCTGCGTCCTAAAATGTCCATGCTTGTGACTGGAAAACTTGCTCAGAGGAGTCTAGAGCAGACTCTTACCTGTATAACATACCGAGATAAACATCTATTTACTGCTTTTTTTGTGTTTGCAGTTCCTTTGTTGCACACCCTTGCACCCTTATTTTTATCCTTTCTGCTACCGTGTTGCGTGAGGAGGTTTTAACTGGGATTTCTCAGCCTGCTGGGTGAAGCCCTGTGCTGTGGCTGTGTTTGTACAGGGCTCTGTGAAAGCAGACGTGGTGTTAGGGAGCTGAAGCCACTCTTACACGGGTCAGGTTGCTCTGTACAAACATGTCCTCACTGTTGCTCACTCTTTGTTGGGCTGCCTGATCTGCAAACTGAGCTGGCATGTGCTCTCTTTCCTCTGGTCATCGATAAAAGTATTGAATGAAGTTTGAATCCTGTTAATGTGCTCCTGAGGGAGATTTTCTGTGAGATTTTGGTTTAGCAACAATTATTTATCAAGTCAGACACCGTAGTAAGAAAGAAAAGGCAGATAATATTATGAAAGCTTGGAAGTTTGTAGTGGTAAATAGATTACACCCTAAATATTACATGATTAGCACCCTGTCCCACCAGGCTGGTTTCCCTTTGCCTTGTACTGTCTGGTGTGGTCATGCACTGGAGGGAAGGGGTGGCATCCAGAGGCACCTGGACAGGCTGGAGAGGTGGGTCTGTGTGAACGTCATGAAGTTCAGCAAGGGCAAGTGCAAGGTCCTGCACCTGGGTCAGGTCAATTCCAAGCACAAATCCAGGCTGAGGGACAATGGATTGAAAGCAGCCTTGGGGAGAAGGGCTGTTGTTGGAGATATTGTTTGATGAGAAGTTCAGTGACTCAGCCATGTGTGCTGGCAGCCCAGGAACCAACCATGGGCAGCAGGTGAGGGGGGAATTCTGCCCTGCTCAGGTGAGATCCCACCTGCAGAGCTGCCTCCAGCCCTGGGGCCAGCAGCAGAAAGACGTGGAGCTGCTGGAGCCAGTCCAGAGGAGGCCATGGAGATGCTCCGAGGACTGGGGCCCCTCTGCCATGAAGCCAGGCTGGGAGAGCTGGGAATGTTCACCTGGAGAAGAGAAGGCTCCAGGGAGAGATCAGAGCCCCTTGCAGGGCCTAAAGGGGCTCCAGGAGAGCTGGAGAGGACTTGGGACAAGGGATGGAGGGCCAGGACACAGGGAATGGCTTCCCTCTGCCAGAGGGCAGGGCTGGATGGGATATTGGGAAGGAATTGTTCCCTGGGAGGGTGGGGAGGCCCTGGCACAGGGTGCCCAGAGCAGCTGTGGCTGCTCCATCCCTGGAGGTGTCCAAGGCCAGGTGGAGCAACCTGGGACAGTGGAAGGTGTCCTGCCCATGGCAGGGGATGGAGCAAGATTGTTTTGAAGGTCCTTCCCCACCCAGCCCCCTCCATGATTCTGTGGTTGTTTGAAGGTCCTGGTTAGCCATGAAGATGTGGGTGCTGGAAGCTGCAGCAGCTTCTGCATCAAGGCACGTTAAAAATGGCAAAGAGAAAATGGGGTGAGTGAGGCCAGTGCTGGCTCTTGGGTAGAGCTTGCTGAAGGACTGCAGAGCATCCCTCGTGTGCTGGAACAGATCCACAGCTGGTGTTGGTGCGGCAGAAGGAATCTGAAAGACATGAAATTGTTCTTGTTTGGCGCCAAAGTATGCAAAGCAGAGACCTACCTCTGGCTCCCACTCCTTGTGTGGTACAAGCTGTTTATCTCGGAACTGTAGAACATGTTTTTATTTGGACAGCTCTAAATGGGTATTTATATGCACATTTTCCTGGTTTAAACCTCTTGACCTGTGACTAGTTTTAAATGTCTTCTGCTGAGTGGGTTTTCAGTGTTTTTGGACTTAGCAGGAAGAGTTTTATCAAAACTAATTTTTAGTCCGGTAAACAAAAGGTGCCATCAACTTCTCACCGTGCAATTCCAAGGTGCTTCTTTCAAACCTTGCCAATTTAAATTCATCTCCGAGTCTCAAGTGATTGCTTTTGTTGTATTGACTTGAGAGGATTTTCCTGTTAAGTACTCTCAGAATAATTGATGTGTGTGTCTGCTGAAAATGAGGTTTTGCCGCAGCTTTCACAAGATGTTGACTGTAAATATTCAGCTGTTTCTGGGGGTATGCAGATGTGCTGTGTCCGTAGTTCCCACTTGTATTGCAGGGAAAGGTCTGGGAAAGCAATTCCTAACGTGTGGAGGGTGGTGAGACTGGGTTGTTTGGGAATGCTTCACTTCTGTGTTGCTAGGAAAGAATCTGTGATTTTTTTGTGTCTTTACAGACCGCTACAGGGAACAACAGGAAAAAGGATGATTTTGTTCTGGGAAGCATTAACAAAGGCTTTTCAGGTGCCAATACAAAGTTGCTTTTGTATTGCTTTTTATAGCTTTGAGAAGCCATGTGGCCTTTAAAATTACCCAGGAAAGTTTCCAGGATTGGAAGGAGCCACCTCCTAGGTGCATGTTGCTCTTAAAAATATGGTTTTTTCTGGCTGCAAAACGAATATTCAAAAAACACTGTAAGCTACACTTTGCTGGAGTTATTTTTGAGTTCTTTGGATGGATTTCTAAACATCAACATGGTTGTCTGCATCAATTACGTTTTGGAGCCCTTCCATGGTATAGAGTCATCAGGCCCTGCCGAGCTGCAAAGGGCAGCATGAATTACTGCTGTGATCTGTAGTCAGCCTGCATAGGGAGGTGTGGATCTCGCAGAGGTATTAGAAACCCGTTACATTTTGATTGTGTGTAATAAACACAACGATCAGTCGTGGGGAGCTGTATTTGGGTTTAACACCTTCCTTCCCCCACTGCTGTTGGCTGGAACTCGCTATGAGGTTAGTGGTGATGTTGGTGATAGAGCCCCACAAATAAACCAAATCAGAGCACTGGCAGACCTTGTCACTTGTACCCCTTGTATCTCACCCATGCCTGGGGTGGGTTTTTATCCTGCTTGTCCCACATGTGCCACTGCAGCTGCAGGTGGTGGGTGTCTCACCCTCAGGCCATGTGCAGAGAAGTGAAACCAGCATGTTGGGAAACAGCTGCCCAAGCTGGAAAGGTTTGTCAGAAGAGAACTAAATACAAAATGAGTGTCGATGGTGGTTTGCTGAAATTCCTGGTCTTTGGTCAGGCAAGAGGCTGACCCAAAGGGACCCAGGTGCTCCATCAGGGCTTTGCAGAGTGATTCCTGAGCTTCTTGGCAACTGTGCTGGTGCTGGACAGGCAGCATTCACCCAGGTGTCCTGGATGTGGGATGTTGGCAAGAGTGCTGGGAGCCAGCTTTGGGAAGAGTGGATGGATGTGAGGGTGTCTTATCCATCTAAAGGTTTTGTAACTGCTCCATCTCCTTAGAAAAGAAAACTGAATGTTTAACAGGATATTTGCTTCTGGAATCAGAGGGTTTTTTTCCCTGCTCTGTGGAGGTGCCTTGTGCATGCACGGAGGGAGGATTTTGGCAAGATGGCATTTGCTCCCTTGTGCTCAGATGCCGCTCCAGTTCCCTGTGCTCAGACCTTGCATCTGTGCTGACCCGTCTCGGGAGGGCTGCAGGAAATGTCAGCTGTGCTTCCCAGCCGCGGGAGCAAAACATTCCGGGATCTGCAGCTCACGCGGCCTGCCCTGGCTTTATCCACACTAGAAAATGGCCTGTTTTGAGGGCACTCATTTCTGGTTTTGGATATTCCTGTCTCAGCTGCTGTTCTCAGCCTAATGCCTGCAAGGCTTTTGGGAATGGGCAGTGGGCTTGGTTAAATGCTTTCAAGTGATACTTGTGAGTGACAACCCTGAATTACATGGTTTGACTTAATGTTTTTAGAGTTTAAGATTTATTGATTGAATTGATGGGTAACTAGAATATGCAGAAGTGATGCCGATTTGCTTTAATGTTTTAAAATTCCATTTTCTAAGGTAAATGCAATATAAATGTGATTTTTTTGAGTCTTTTTCTGGTACTCTCCTAGCGTAAAACTAATTTTTGAATATCTAAGGAGCACACTGAGCTCTTTTCAAGTGCAGTTAAGCAGTCATGATCATGCTGTGCTCTTTTCCAGTGCATTTAAGAAATAATAACAGTGAGTATAGTAAAGCTTTTCTGCAAAATTGCTTTCTTTAGATTGTTATTGGTGTGGTCTCATGAAGCAGCGTTTCTGAGTGCCTTCCTGAGCCAGTCCTGAAATCCAGTAGGGACATAAATAGATTGTTTCTGCTGTGACGTCTCAGCAGCTGCATTCTGCCCATTCCCTCCCCAGCCATCCCTGCTTTAATGCTCCCAGGCAGAGCCACAGGGTTTTATGCCAGAATCTTTTCCTATTTTGCTCCATTCACAGCGTTAAAGGTGTTGTCCCTGTGGTTGGTGGAGCAGGCAGCGTTTTCCAATTCTAGGCTCTTGCTATCTGACTTGTGTTGGGCTTCTAACTCACCTTATCTCTGGTGTTATTAACCACCAGGCTGGTGTGACTGGGCTCTGCTGGAGCCAAGGACGGCTGAACAGAGGCATCCTGAAAGGATCCCCTGCTCTCCCAGCTCCATTGTCCTGCTCCTTTGTGTCCTGCTCCTGGCTCCGTGGGAGCGCCTGTCCCCAGCTCCGGCCCAGCTGCGGGGCTGGAGGCTGCCACATTTTCTTTGGAAATAATACATGGATAACTTAGGGCTATTCATCAAAGAAACCACTCATTCCTGTCAGGAATGGGTGCTATATGGAATGTGTTCTGCATGCTGACATCTTAATATGCTCCGTGCTTGGGCAGATTGCACAGAGCAGTCCAGTAATTAATATCCAGGGAGGTCTAATGGCCCTAAAGCAGTTAAAGTGACTCATCCTTATTTCCTCATTGTGTTGGTGGTGCTTTAGGTGACTTAGAAACGCAGGCAGTGCTCATGACCCGGCTCGGGTTTTGGATACACCCCTTGGGGTGTGGGAGGGAAGGAAAGAGCCTGTTTTCTTCTGCTTGTCATTGTGAAGATGCTTTTAAAGGGTTCCCCCTCCCAGTGATTTCTGTGTGTCTTGTGTGCTTTGTGTTACCCCACCTTCCTGAAGAGGTGCCTCATGTAGAGGAGAGAGTGAATTCTGTGGTACTGAACTATGATAAACGAGCTTTAATCAACAATTAATTTCACTCGCATTGAGTGATTTATTGGCAACAGTTCTTACCACTAAGGATTTTGGGATGAAAGTGTAATTAAGTTCTTAAATTTTTTTTATGATGCTGGCCGGGTCTCGCTGCCACAATGTTTGGGACCTTGTAAGTAGGAAAGAGGCAGCAATGCTTTTCCCCTGAGCTATTAACTTGAATTGTCCCAGGAAATGCAGTGACTCCATTGGGTATGATCTGGGACAAAATGAACATTCAACATTTGTTGAACCAGGGCTCCGAAGTATTTACAGTGCAAAGAAGGGAGAACAAGAGTTGAAATCCTGCACGGAGGCAGCTTTTGTTGGTTAATTTTTCAAATGCTGTATTCAGTGTGTGAGGGCAACAAGACAAGGTTTGGCCAAGAGCTTTGAGCAAAGATCAAACAATGGGAAAGTGGAGGAGAGAGCAGAGAACATGTGACTGTGAGTAACCAGAGTGGGTAGAGAGCCAAAGTTCAGATGATATTACACAAAAATTACAGGGCACAAACATGTTGGCTCCTGGAGATGAATGCACAAGGAAGCCAAGTGGTGTGTGTGGTGTGTAATGATGAGTGCATGCTGGAGGCTTGTCCTTGCTTCTCATGAAGTAGGAATATATATTGAATTTCAGTGTGGTTATAGGGAAGCACCAGTGTTGGAGCGCTCGATGCAGCACAAAGTGAGAGCAATAAATGCTGCTTAAGTGGAAGCCTCTCATCTTACTTGCTCTGCTGTTCCAGGGCGGATGAAGAAGTGTCTGTGAGAAAGGGACAGTGCAACACATCTTGTTTCACAAAGCAGAAGTGAGAGACCCTGATACAGGCAGCTGTAAAATGGAAGGGCAGAGGAGGAGGAGGAGGGTGCTGCAGTCAGTCTCAAGATCCTTGTCTGCAGGAGCAGGTGGAAGCTTTGCCAGGGCTCCCAGGGCTGGGAATTTACTGCATCTCTGTAACAGTCATACAGGAAGAAGGTTTGGGAATAGATTTTGAGTAGTGCTGGGTTTAATGCGGCTGTTATTTCATGTCCTAGTATCCATGGGGTTGAATCCAAGGGATTGAATCCTTTTCACATGAAGGTTTCCTTTGAAGTGGGAAGCATCCCTCAGGTCTGCAGAAGACACACTTTTGTCTTTGTGATTTTGAAGACACACTTCAAAATCGTACTGAAACGTGGTCTGTGCTTGGGGTTCATGTTTGCCAGAAATGTATTCCAAACAGATCCAACATTTAGGGTTTAATTGTTGGATTTAAGTGTTAAAGTATTTTGTGTTCTTCTGATTCATTGTCTTAAGATACAGCAAAACAGGAATGTTTTATGGATCCATTCAATGCAAAAAGGAAAAGTGGGAAATCAGATGAAATTCCCCCCAACTTGTTCCTTAGACAGTTCCAGGGATAAAGAAGCAAAGGGATGGACTGTGCTACCTCCAGCTCCAAAATGCGTGGGATCACCATGATGGCAAGGAGCATTGTTGTGGCCATAGCCATAGAACCATTTTTTTCTTCCCTGATTAGGCATCACTGGCCTGAACCCCCAATAAATCTGACCTAACAATGACCGTTGGATTGTCTGCTTGCCTTTTTCCAGGATGAGCTGCTTTATGGCAGAAGGGAATTTTTCCTTTATCATTTATTCTAAATATTGATAAATAAAGAGCAGTCTCTGTGATGAGTATTGATTTCAGCTCTGTTTGGACATTTTGTTATTCTGAAGCCTTGAATTTCCAATCCTGGAACACCTTCCTGACACAGGAGGAGGCTGGCAGCATTCCCACGGGGCCTGTTCCCTGTGCTCCGTGGCCTTTTTATGCCCAGGACTTGCAGCTGACAGGCAGCACCTGCCTCTTTGGGAAGCTCCAGTTTTAGTATTGCAGCTGTTTGGACCAGGAACAAGTAGAGATCAAGTACATAATAAACCCCAAAGAATATGAATATATAAAATAACCCCAAAATACATGGAGTGGGTAGTGGTGGGATCACCAGAACTTAGGGATAATGGCTTTGTTTGCTCTCTGATTCTCTGGCCGTGGCACAGGGAGTGCTCAGCCTTTTGCATAGTTTCAGGGAGGAGATGTTGTTTTAAGCACCAAAAAAACGAGTTGTGAAGCCTCAGAGCAGCAAGGCGTGTTGCCCTCGAACTGGGATTGACCCTTGCCTCGGTAAAAACAGCTTTCAGTGCCTTGGCAGCACACCAGAGGAGCTGGGGAGTGGGCAGGAATATTTAGCCTGTTGCAGGTAATTTAGTGGTGTGTGCTGAGCTACCTGCAGGCAGCGAGTGAAAGGAGGCGCAGGGACGTGTCTGGGTTCGTGCTGAGAGGATTTCACGTGTTGGTTAACGGAATGTTACGTGGGTTTAATGTTTTAATAGATGAAGTTTAGCAATGTGTTTTTGCCAGTATTGGCAGCATGTGCACCCCTGACTGCTCTGGTTCTCTTGGGCAGTATTTTTTGGGAGGCTGGGCTGCCCCCAGCCACTGAGGCAGGTTTTTGGTGTGGGCTCCTGGACTCCTCGCACACACAGTCTGTGCATCCACGCTGTGCTGTCTCTGAGCATTATTAGCTTTCCAAAGCAGCTCAACGACTGCTTGTGCATAGTAAGTTTGCCTTCAGCTTCCTCCTTGAAGGCTGGCCAAAAAAAAAAAAAAGAGTGGGAGTGTATTTCTGCCTGCAGATTAAACCCCAAATTCACTCTGGAGAGGCCATGGGAAAGACAGTGCCTGGGAGCAGAGCGTGACCAGGGTGAATTTACCACCAGGGCCTGCAGATGATGGATGGGCTGGAAGTTGGGGCACCAGCATCAAAGCACCTTCTCTTGGCACCAGGTTTTAGCCAAGACGTTCCCTTGCAGATTTGCATTGCTGCATAGGAACACTCCTTCCAGAGGATTTTTGGAGGCTGATGCCTGGCTTGTAGTATTCCAGCCGTCAGTCTGTTACAACTGCAGTTTGCTCTTTCGCGTGCTGGCTTCCATTAAAATTCTTGCAGAAGGAAAAGTTGGTATTAGTGGAAGAAGAAGGGTGACAACATGTTTCTCTTGGCAGCAGTGTTGCGTGTTCCTGCTCCAAGGGATTGTGGAGCTGGGATGCAAATAAAACCTGCCAGGGGTTTGATGTGTACGGAGCAGCCAGAGGTTCCAGTGGCACTGCGGGGCCTGAGGGGGGAGTGAGGGGTGACAGCCAAGGCTTGGCACCTCCTGGAGTTCCTGTGACACTGAGCAGTGCCTGGAAATGTAGGAGAGCCCACTGAAACCACCCCCTTCAGCGGCTTTTGGGCTCATCCCAGCTGCAGGAATCTTACCTCTTTTGCTTCTGAGTTTGCAGCTGGAAAGTCCGAGTGTTTCCTTTCCAGGTCTGTGGTAGTGACGGTGGATGTGTTGCATCATGGACCTGTTGAACAGCCAAAAATGGTTCACCGCGTTTGCAATCTCAGGAATTTGAGGTTTCAGAAACCTCTAAAATTATGGCAGAGCTGCGGTAGAGGTGTTTGTTTTTCCTGAAATAGCCCTTCACTGGTGTTCCAGCACCAACACTTGTTCTGGAGAACAGAGATTGCTATTGCCTCCCTAGCTCAGGAACCTGCATGCTCAGTATCCACCCAAAAATGTGGGAAGATGCAATTTTTCCAAGGGAGATGGTGGTCAGCTGGCAGGGGGACTGCTTCGGGTCAGGACTAAGGCTGAGTGGTGTGTTGGGGGATCACTTCCATGGACAGATCACTGTTCAGGTTTGTGAGAAGGGCTGCTCCACACCATGGACAAACACCGTGGGCCCAGGGATGGGTTTCCTTTGGTACCGCTGTGGGATTTTGTTGGTTTAAGGCGTATGAAATTACACGTATCCCTCAAGCAAATGCCTGGTGCAGGGAAAGCCTTCTAGTGGTGGGGACATCCATTCCTGCTGTTCCTTGTCCTGTGTGGTTTCCATGCTGGCACTGGTGCTTCTGCTCAGTGTTTTCATGGACTTTCTAAAGAAAAAAATCCAGAAGTATTGTTATTGTAAATGTTTGGTATTTTGCCAACTTTAATAGTTTATGATTGTCATCGAATTGACTTAGTTTTTAGGGGGGGTTTTGTCCTTGTAGCTGATACACTGAATTGAGCCTGTATTTAGTAAGTTCATTTGTTAGCAAAATTGTATGAAATATAACACTGTAACCAAAGCTGTCTGGACACTGAGCTGTTGGAAGTGTGTGCTGTGCTGTGGAGCTGACCCTTGTTTTCTCTTGCAGGGCAATCACTTTGATCAGTATGAAGAGGGGCACCTGGAGATAGAGCAGGCGTCTCTAGACAAGCCCATCGAATCGGTAAGGCCCCCCCTTATCAGCATCATTCCCCCCAGAATTAGGCCGTGCTCGGATGGTACTTGATGTGAATGCAGTCAAAGCTGATAGCAGTGGGCACCTTGTTGTCAGTGAGGGGTAATTGGTGGTAAACTGCATGCTGACCTTAAGTGGGCCTGGGATTTAATCTTGAAGTAGTCCTAAAAGTAAAACTTGAAATTTGAGTTCAACATGATATTTCAGGGATTATTTAAAATAATACATTCATTCATAGATATTTATTTTAAGTTTTTATACTTTTCTTTGAAGAATCAGTTTAATTTATATGTGACCCTGATGGAGTAGTATAGTAAAATATATTTTAATCCTTTTTAGTTTATATTTTTGGAAAACTACTGGTGTGTTTAAAGTGTTAGAATGACACCTGGCAGTATGGAAAGAGGGATCAGTGTTAGTCCAGCACTCCTTCCCCACGGAGCTGAAACTGCTCTGAGCCTTTCTCTAAAGTTGCTTTACCTTGAGTTAGGTGTGGAGACTCCTGCTGTAAGATGGGGAAAAAGTAGGTTTTGTTTAGTTTAAATTTTTTAAGCTTTTTGGAGCTTTTTAATTTTTCTCTTTGCAAAGCACCTTCTGCTGGTTTTAGATACAACAGCTTGTTCAGCCTAAACTGGACCCATATTTGGCATTTAGCTTTAGCTAAGTTTTCATTTTCAGTTTCCTTCAGAAACAAGAAAACTTGAAGTGAATAATCAGGGGACACTTACTGGTGTTCTAATTAAGTCTAGCTAGAATTTTTGTTAAGAAAGTACTTGTCAAGTGTTTCTTTTCCCTATTAATTCAAGTTCTGTTAAAATTTCTCCGCCTTAGTCAGCCCCTAGAAGAACCAGTGTTAGCCAAAGCCCACTGTATATTTTTGTTGGTGTGTAGGTTGGTGTTGTGTGTGTTTGTGTGCGTGTTAGATGTTTACCAAAAATTTACACAACTTGGGGTGTTCGACGTTTTTCTTCCGCAGCAGTTGGCCCATATTAGCTAAGCAGCCATGATCTGGTTTGTATTGCACGGTCTGCCTTTTTTAATTTCTTCTCTAGGGTTTCCTTTCCCCCTTCTTATTTCTGTTCTTCTGGTCCAGTGAACACTGCATATAGTACCTACTGTCTTAATGTGCTGGCATGATGCTAGATTTAGGCATGGCAGTAATTGATGACGCATGAGATAATGCTGCAGAGATGGGAATTGGTATTCACTGTTCTCCTGAATACTTCAGTCTTACCTTGGGACACGGGGATTTGAATTAAAATGCCAAGCTGGATGGAAATATAATGGGAAGTACGTGTTGGTAGCCTACTCTGGGCCACACTGGAAATTAGCATTTCAAAATAATTCAAATGCTGCTTACAGACTAGACTGGTTACCTGATTTCCAAAAGTGCTTTCCCAAACAGAGGAATAGAAGAGGTCACAGATTATATCTCTGGTGTTCCAGAGGGAACGATGCCTATGGAAGTGTGTAAAGCATGAGCAGGTACCCTGGGCCCATGTGGGCTCACTGTGCAGCTCTCATCATCCACAGGAGTAATGGTTTGTGCAGTTTGATTAATGCTGAACTGCAGCAGAAAAAATAAGTTAAATTATGGCTTTAATATTTTATTCATTTATATCTCTCACCATCCAAATGTCAGGACATTTTTAATCTTTACAACTCCTTGGTAGGTACAGTTGAACCTAATTGAAAACAGTTGGATGAAGAGGACAAGAGAATGGCTTATTTTGGGAGGAAAAGGAGTTAAAACCTCAAATTGTTCTTTAAAATGAAGTTTGTTCTACTCTTCTTTTGTCTGGAAGAAGAGAATCACAGAATCATTAAGGTTGGAAAAGCCTTCTAAGCTCATCGAGTCCAACCATTCCCCCAGCACTGCCAAGGCCACCCCTCACCCATGTCCCCAAATGCCACATCCCCACAGCCTTTGAACCCTTCCAGGGATGGAGACTCCACCACTTCCCAGGGCAGCTGTGCCAGTGCCCATCCCAGGATTTCAAAGCTGTGACTGCTGCACAGGGTGGGGTTTTGGCCTCCTGAACAAGTGTAGGGTCAGGAACTGCAGTCAGAAACAAACTGGTCACTTTTGAGGTTTCACATGGTCTTTGTAAAATACATTGTTGATTCTTAAATTCTCCATCTGGGAAGCAGGAATTACTTTGTTGAGTTTCCTGACACCTGCGGTGGTGATTTTGCTTCCACACTATTAATGATCAATGTGCTCTTTGAATTGGCAAATTACACACATTAACAGAAGGAACAGTTTCTTTGGCAGAATTCAGTGGGGCACCTCTCCTGCAAGATATTTCACCAGGAAAGGAGTGTTCATTCTGCTTTTTTGGCTTTTTTTTCCCTCCAGTTTTATGCTGTTTGCTCACCCAGAACCAAAATTGAGAGGGAAGGAGGAAAGGCAAATCTGTATTTTAGAACTACCACAAATCTAAGTATTTTCAATGTTAACAAATTGGGGTTTAATCCTTAACCAGTTCTCTGTTAGCAATCCAACTGGCCTTTTCCATGGAATCTGCTCAGAGTCATGAGTGAGCCTGTGCTTCATGGTATGGAAGCAGTTTGGATGATGAACATCCTGTGTTTATAACCATGGCAGATCAAAGCGCTTCCCAGTTAAAATGTCATTCTTCAGAATGAAGAGTGGATTAAGTATATTCTCTTAACTGTGCTCCTTGCAGCTTCCCGCATCTTAGTGATATGAAGGTGCTCCAAAGCCTGCAGGTGTTTGGAGATGGGGGGGAGGGTTTCCTGTGCCATGTCCCTGTGACAGTCCCCGCTGATGTGAGTGACATCCATCTCTGCAGCATTATCTGTTGAGAGGTGCTGACTGTACTGCTACAGCATGCAACTCAAAGGTGGCTGGAAAAATAGGTTTGGGAGTCTACAGATCATTACAATGTTGAAACGTGTCCTCAATTAGCCTACTGGTGTTGTTGTTCCTGTGGAAATCCTGCTGTGTACAGCTTGTTTAGGCCAAAGATGTCTGGACTGAAACATGCGACTCTAACCAGAGTACATTTATGGAAAACAGAGCTGCCAGGAGCTAGGGATGGACGTGGCCTGAACGAGTGCCAGCTGTTTTCCATTACTAAATTGAAGAAAATATTTCGTATCAATGGACTCTTCAGAGCTGCAAATCCTGTTACTTTTTTCCCCCACAAGTAACATTTTTTCTTGTTGTGCTTTGAAAGATGCTGCACTTAGACTGGCTGTTCATGTCAGTGCAATCACTGGTGTCTGGTGTCCGTGAAAAATCAGAGCACTTCACCCTTTTTTTTAAATTCAAGAAGCTGCATGCATTTGTTTTGGGGTATTTTGAGTGCACTGAGTTCAGGTACTCGAACGGGAAGTCACAAATTATTGCAGCTTTAATAGAATCCAGATTTTCTTCATGTTAATTCCTTATCTCTACTTGTTTATTGAGTCTCTTTGCTGTGAGTTCCTGGTTTTCCTCATCCCAGCAGTGCAGATGGAGTAGGAGACAGCGATAGACCCTTAGAGCCCCCAAGGAGCAGCCCTGGCCCCGTGCAGGCAGTGTCAGGGGCCGACCCACGCCGTCACCGCTGCAGGTTGGAGGCCAGACTGGGAATCGCTCACTTATCCTGGAGCTTGTTAGTTCGTCCTCGTCCTAACTAACAAATGTCCTTTCCCCCCTCTCTCTAATGCTGCTCGGTGCCACGAGGAGCTCCTTGAGCCCCCCCGTGTCAGGCTGCAGTCGGCGGTGCTTTGACACCAGGGGCTGTCGCAGCCTGGCCGAGCCGGAGCCGGGGTTGTTGCACTGGAAATCTGTACGGATCTGTGGACTCCACTAGTTCCAAAGTGTCATTTGATGAGGCTGCTGATTTGACATTTAGCAGCAGCCATATGTGGACAGCGCTATAAATAATGTGCTTCTGGAAGCTGAATGGTGTAGCATTACTATTTGGCTTTTCTCTCTGGTCTTCATTGTGTCATCTGTAGTGAGCTCTAGGTTTTGTTTTGGGAATCTTTTCAACCTCTTGTTTGCATGGGTTCACCCGGTAGCATCCGATCCTTGCTTATAGATTCCTCCATACACAGTCAGCACAGCTTACAATCCACTCAAGAGAGGAATGGTTCCTGCCCGTGCTGGAATGAACGATGGGATCGTGGGGATCTCATGGAAAACCTGTGCTAGGCAAAACTGGTGGTGTGAGTTATGTCCCACAAGCATCATCAAAACCTTGGGCTTCTTCTACCCATCTTTTAATTGTAAGTGATTTTTTTTTTCTGTTGGCCAGGACCTTTTTCAGAAATTTGTGCTGGGGATATCCCGCTCAGGAATCACTGATCCCCATGGAAAGCAACCAAGGGCATCTTGTCAGGGCACAGGATGGGGAACTAGGGAGGCCAGTTTGAGCTGGTGGAGCCGGGTCGCTTTTGGATGAGGTTTTTCCAAAGCAGCTCACACAGCTCTGTGAAGGTTTGGTGGACCCAAGGCCTTGCATTTCCTACACCTTTGGAGAAGTTATGCTTTGTCATTAAAGCAGAGCTCTCCATCAGGGCTGCCCAGCTCCAGAGCTGGGATTGTTTCACCCAGAGCTGCCAAGCCATTCTCCCCGCATGGAGCATCCCATAGCCTGTGCCCACAGGGTCTGGGAGAGCTCCCTTGCTCACCCAAATGCCTATTGGGAGACTTATTTTGACTGCCTCAATAATTTTTATTGTGGCTGTAACACAAGGAGCTCCCAAATGGCAGAGGAAGAAAATGAGGAGACTCATGCCAGCCCTCTGCTGAGAAATGAGGGGTGTCCTCCTAGGGCTATGGTGTTTCTGTGGATCACTGCATCTCTTCTGTAGGAAAACTGCTGCAGCATGAGGATAGTCTGTTTAAAGGGAACGACAGCTCTTGACATGGACAGGAAGCTTGCTGTGAAAACCCCCATCTTTTCTATGTGAAAGTAGCTGTACTTTTACAGAACTTTCACTTAAAAATGCAGTTTAAAAAAAGCTGTCAGCTGTTGCAGCATTTGCTGTCCCATGTCACGTTTTGGTCCCAATATCCCTGGCTACTCCCCAGGCTCTGCAGACAGGCTCTCACGTGGCAACCAAGCAAGCCTGGCCTTCCATAATTTAATTTTTAGGGCAGCATTTGCACTGAAGAGCAGTTCTGTCAGTCTGCCTCCATCAGAGGTCTGGGATAGCCATTGGGAAAGGAGGGAGGAGCTGAACATGGCCAGAAAGGAGCCAAGTGATGGCCAGGTCCTAACTCACATGTTAATTTTAAATTATTAAAGTTTTTCTCCTTATTCAGTGCAACAGAAGATGCTCCATTTCCGTTGAGTATGTTCTAAAATTAGGGAGTAGTTCCACTGCATAAACAAACAAATGGAAAAGATTGGGGCAGGGAGACAACCCCTTCCTGGGAACTGACACAGGGCAATGTTCAGGCATAATTCCAATTTATATCAAACAACTTGGGACCATCCTCTTGAGTGGGTCTGTAAAAGTGGTGCTAATGTGTATAACCTTTCTAAATTTTTCTTTTTCCCTTTAACATTTGTTTCCCCCTTCACTGTGTCAGTCACAACACACCGCTCTTGAATCTCCCAGCTGGTCTTGACTTGTTGAATTTATTTTATGCTTTCACTCTTCTTTAATAAATACATTACTTGCAAGCAGTGAATTGAAAACAAAGCAAAAGAAAAAAACTACCATTAGTGATTGGACAGTTTCTTACTTTGTGTTACATTTAACTGTTCTTTTGACAGCCCAGTTTTTAAAGCCAGGTTCGTATGGAAATGCTTTCACTCCACTTGCACTGCTTTTGGAATAGCGTTCTGCTTCATCTGTCTTTATTTTAGTGCATTCATAACACACACAGTCAGCACAATGTCTCATCTCCACTTGGCCAAGACTGCAAAGTACTCCTTGTCCTTTGGATTTTTTTTTTTTTTTTTTTTTTTTTTTTTTTTTTTGTTTTGTTTTGGTTTTTGTTTTTCCTTTTTGGAAAACGCAGCCATTTTTGTCAGCACCGGCTTTTAGATTCAATGATCCTTTGTCAGAGTAGGACAATTAGTGCCTTATCCCAAACGTATCCCAGTCTCCAGCCCCTCTCTGCCAGGACAGGGCACTCTGTGGCCACTGGCATTGGCCTGACCAGGTGTGCCTGCAGGTAAGTTTTCCTGTCTTCCCAACAGACGGCCCTCTCCATGGTGCTTGTGGTGGGGATCCATCCTTGTTTATTTTTCCTTTTTTCTTTTTTCTTTTTTTTTTTTTGCATTTAACTCTTTGTTCCCAGAAGTTTCCTTACTTCTCCTGGTTTAATTTTTTTTTCCATGTAGCCCTAATTATGTCCTGGGGCAGAGCCGGTAGTGTGGGAAAAATGTACATTATTCCTTGAAAATACAGGAATACAAAATGTCTTACTTTACTAGGATATCAGAAAAAAATTCCAAAATTTGTACTTGATAGCATCTTTTTGAGGAAAAATGTATCCATGCAGCCAATATCTTTGGGAAGGTTGTGCCTTTCAAGCTGATTCACCGAAGTTGTGCAAACCCTGTGGTCATTTTCTTCACTGTGAAGTGACAAAAACTGGTTTCTGTTGATGACTTCATTATTTAATTAAAGAAGCCTTCAGCATATAGATATAATTATTTTTTAGGATTCCATGTACCACTCAGTGTTCTGGAGTCACGTCCCGTTATAATTCAGTATATTTCTGTGATACCTCGGGTTGTGGTTTGCCTGATGATAATTAATAATCAACAAGTTCATATCTGATTTTGATTTTTATTTTTTGTGATTAGAAGGTGAACGTGGTCCCAGCCAAGAGTCCTTCTTTGAGGAGCTGGTCACTGCTTGTAACTGGGTGAACTGGTCACTGAGGGCGAGCTGGCAGATTGAGATGGCTCGAGGGTGCTGTGAGTGCTCTGCTCTTTGTCTGGGGGCAGAAACCTTGCATAAAACACAACAGTTTCCACACTGAGCCCTGCTCAGCCCCATTGCCAAAAGCTGACACTTAATTGCTGCGTCAGTACTTTTCCACTTATTCTAAAATAGCTTTTTTTTTAGGAAGATGAGACATTATGCTTATTGTTTCCCCTACATGCACTAATGGTTCCTTGCTGTTAACTTATTGCTAGGCCTGTTTCATTCTAACATCTTAGTATTTTTGTTAGTTTACATGTGAAATGCATCACCCAGTCTGTGCTTGAGCTCATTTTATTTAATTAATTTTATTTTTTTTTGTTTTACTAACCTCACTGTTTTTTCAGTTTAATATTGGCTGCATGCTAGTTTATATATATATATATACATATATAAAAAAAACCCAATCAAGTCTAGCCTGGATTTTACTCTGATTGTGTTTTGGTTTCTAGTGGTGGGGCAGTCTTGCACTTACAACTTACTCAGTATTATAAAAGCCTGACACACAAACAAAATGACTAAATACATTGTAGATTTTATTTACAAAAAAAATCTTAAGTGGTGCTGTCTAGGTGATGGTTATGATTGTATAAATAGCTTGATTTTATGCTTTTTACTGTCAATTTTTATTGGTACACTTTATTTTCTCCCACATTGCTTTTTATTTTTATTATTTTTTTATTTCTTTTAAACATGATGCACAAAAGTTGCCCAGCACACCATCAGAAAGTGACCGTCCCCAATACCCATCCCCCTGGAAAAATTCTAGCCAGCAATTTTTGACATTTGTCTTTCCCTTTATTGGGCATATATTGCCTTTTCAGTAGCATTTTTTTGCATGCATATATATGTAGAAAAATCTCTTGCTCATCACATGTTTAAATGTCAGCGGGAAGGGAAGAATATATTATTGGAATATTTTTGGTTTGTTTTCTCTGTTCTGTCTGTCAGGATAATATTGGACACCGCTTACTCCAGAAACATGGGTGGAAGCTGGGCCAGGGATTGGGAAAGTCACTGCAGGGTAAGTCCAGTCCCTTGTGTCTGAAACCTTCAACTCCAGCCTTGGTCTTTAACAAAATTATTTCTGCTTTTTGTTCCTAGATTAGATTTTCTTTCCATTATTAATATATCCAAACGAATGCACTGTTGAGTTTCAGATTTGGCAGTTTGCAAGTGGAAGCTGCTGCCTCACTTGTTGGTACAGGTTAGAGGTGTGTGTGTGGTGGACGTGTGAGAGTCAACGTGGAGGGAGGAGGATTCACTTCCTCCACACTGACAGGGAGTGGTGCAGCTTCAAACTGTGCTGGTGCTTTGGTATTAAAAGAATTAAAGATTTGAGGTAGTTCCCATGATCTGTCAGTGCTCACAGGGGTCAGAAGCCATTAGAAGGCCAGTAAAGGGCCCACTGAAGATGGCAACTGGTGGAAGAGGTTCTCCCGATGGGAGAGGCTCACTCCTGGTTTCTCCACAGGACTGTCACGAGTTGGACTTATTTCTGTTCCCAGCAGTTTGTCAGGGATTTAGCAAATCTCACTGGGACACCAAAGTGCTGGTTGAACCAGCACACCTGGTCCCCTTGCTGTCTTGAGCCTAAATTCTTCCTGTGGCACTAAGCCCCATTTCTGTAGAAACCTGTGGAAGTGTTTGAAGCTCAGCCCTGAGCTGCTCAGAATAACTCACTCGTGTTCCCATGCCCGTAGTCTGAAGACCTGGGAGCTTGTAATCCATCTTCCATGAGTGAGCCCGTTAGAGATGGGGGTGTCTGTGCTGTGGAGGACTGTGCAGAGGTAACGAGTTCTCCAAACTCTGGGAATGCCTATTAATCGCTCGGACTAAGGCTCTCTAACCTCTCAGGCAGGATTGCCTTGCTGGTTAATGCTTCTGGCTTCCTCTAACATGGTTTCATTGGAGTTCTATGGTTAATGCATGGCACTCTCCAGTCCTCTCATGTCCCTGCTGGGGCCAGACCTCAGGGTGGGGTTGTAGTTGTCACCTCTGGACCTTTCCTATGGCATGTGGGATGTACATCACGGGTGGAACTTGGTGTGTTCTCTCTTTTGGGTGCCCTGTGTTGCTCTGTGTGTCACCAGTGTGGAAACACAAACTTGAAAGAAGGAAAAGCCTTGTCCTGGCCCTGGGTGGATCCCAAGGTACAGCCCAAAGGCCCGGGGTGCTGCAGGCTCTGATGTGATGGGGTGAACGTGGATTATGGGACTGATTATAGGTCTGGAGTCGGGGCAGGGGGTGGTGCTGTCACCGTGTCCCATTGGCCGAGCAGGAATTTGCACTTTGAGACTTGTCCAGATTTAGATGTTCCCACTGTGCCTCTCTCTGTGCTGGAGCTGTTCCAGATCTCTCACGAATCATTGGAGCTGTGGTGATTGGGACTGTGTGGAAGCTACAGGCAAATCATGGATTTGGGCTGTGAGGGTTTCCTGTGCCTCCTGCATGGTCACAGCAACTCAGGAGTAGAAATAACCCACCCAGTCCAACCCAGTTCAGTGCTGAAACCTTCCTAATGTAGGCTTTGGAGCGTGTGCAGGAATTTCAGCCCTTTTGGAAGGGAAAAGTGCCCTGTCCACCCGGCAGCCAACTTCTCCAGAGGTCTGGGCAGGCAGAGGATGTGGAAGGGATGCTGCTGCTGCTCCAGCTTTTCTCCTCAGAGTTCTCAGCAGCCAGAGCCTGTGCCTGTTGCCTGTGGCATTGGTGATGATTGTGTTGAGAGTGTTTAATTCGTTATCCAGTGACCTTTCTGCATGAATCTTAGATTGGCCCAAAAATCCAAATATAAAATGTCAGGAAGGAAACATTTGCATCCAATTTTAATCTTATTCTAGGAGTTTGAAGAGTGAAGTCATTTGATGTGCAGTGAGAAGGGAGGAGCAGAACAGAAGTTCTTCCCCTCTTCCACACTCCCTTGTTCAGGAAAGACCAGGAGAGGTTTCTAAAGAGATGTAGGTGTGTTCCTGTTAAACTCTTCTTGCTTCACACTGTGCTTGAGCCTAAAATCTTACACAGCCTATGGTGAGGAGGTGCAGCAGAAACAGAACCCCTTCAAGCAGCCTGGAGCTGTGGGTGTGGTGTCTGACCTCCTGCAGAAGGTCCTTACATCAAACTCTCAAAAAGTTTGGGCTACATGTATGGAATTGATACTGCATTCATCTACTTTCTGTGCACCACTTTAACTTACAAGGAGTGGATGAGTTCAGCGTGCTGAGTTCTGTGATGTCGCTTTTAAATTCTAGATGTTCATCTGAGCTGGGGCTCCCTCTTTAGTTCTGTGAATCCCAAAGTGATGCTGTGTTACATTTGCCAGGCAGAAACGTTTCTTTCTTGTAGTCAGGCCCTTGTGGTGTTGATCAACAAGAACCTCACACTGCAGGACCGTACCCTGTGATGGGTTCCTTCATTCTGACTACCCACTGGTGGATGGGATCCAGTGGTGACAGTGCTGAGCTGTCTCTGGGTGGGAGCTGCAACAGCCTGAAATCCACACTTGCCAGTTGCTGGTGGTAAAAATCTGCTGTTGTGGTACAACGTGGCTCATTCTCAGGAGAATTCCGGAGGCAGAGGTGTTTAGTACCCCCTGGGGCAGCTGCCTTGTGGTGTAAATCTTGTTACCAAGAAGAGCTGAGCCCTGGGGTAGGGAAGCCCTCAGCCCAGGCCCTGAGTGACATGGCTGTCACCAGGGCAGCTGTGTTCTGGCCGAAGCATCTGCATCTTTCACTGAATTTGGGATGTGTGCTGAGTGGAGCATCAGGCAGGGGCAGTGCTGTTGACTCTGACCACACCGGTGCTGGAATCCTGTAAGGAATTCAGCAGAGTCATCCTTCAGCTCCTCTCTTTCCCTGATGTTTTTCATCATTTTTTCCCCACAAACAACTTGTGTTATATTTGGAAATGGTGCTTCAGCTTGCTAACAGCTAGTGAATAGGAAAAAGCAGAAGAGGGGGTTGCGAGTTGACAGGGATCTTTTTTAATTTGGGAAGTATGGCTTAGGGAGGCACTTTTCCATAGAGATGTATGATGGTTGTGCTCTGACGAGTGAGAAAATGGTGATTGTAGCCTGTTTTATCTTTGGGGGAACACCTGTAGTTGATAATCCAGAATTTTGTGGTCTCCTGAAAAAACAAAACTAGCAAAAGATTGGTTAAAAACATTGCCTGACCTTTGTGTGAAGTCCTGTGCTGCTAAATGAGCCCAAGGATTGTGAATAAATCAGGAGTTACGTAATTCAGGAGGGGAATGAGAGGGCTGAGGGAAATCTGAATTCAACCACACTCTAATGATTTCTCTTGGAATGAGTATTTCCCATTAAGTTAAAGTAGTATTATGAAAAGCCAGGAGACTGACATGCAGAAGTGGGATAATTTGAATCGTACATTTGAAAATATTTTTATAAGCTCTTTGCCTATTTCCTGACAATTTTTGACAAGTCTTGTTTAAAAAAAATAATTGTGCTGAAAACTTCTGGGTTTGGTTTGTTTTTTGTTTTTTTTTCTTTTGGACTTGTGTGTTTAATATGAAGTAATAGTACTCTAGAGGTATATCTATGAGACTAAAACCAGTAGTTTAATCTCATTTAATTAGACCAGGGGAAACTGAGTAGGTTCTCCTGCTGTTTCCTGGGTCATAGCAGGGCCTGGGGAGGGTGGGCAGCTCTGCAGGGAGGGTTTGGAGAGGGCAGGAGGAAGGTTTGGTGTTTACTGGCTGTATGGAGGGACTCTGAGGAAGGATTGTCCAGCTCTGGTGGACAGGTCCAGCTCATCCTTAGCCAGTCTGGGTAACAACTGTAATTATTCAACACAGATTTGCCTCTCTAAAGTTCTCTATTAAGTAAACATTCTTGCCTGATTGCAGCCTTGACCCTTTAAAAACAGCCCCACCGCCTGTACAGAAGCAGTTACAAGTTCCCCCACACCACAAGCTGTGCCCTATATGATTAATTTGATATGTTTAAAAGTATTGATTTACTTCACATTCCCACAGTATTCCCAAGACCAGGATTATCCTGATCTTTTGTGGTATCTCTGAGAGGTGAATCCCAATGTAGTACTTTGCTATGGCAACAGAAATCACACGATTTGTCATGGCAGAGCTGCTCCTCAGTGTCTCAGTTGTGAATCAAATGGCTCAGGTAATGTGGGGGCTCAGTGCAGCTCTGGAATTCCTGTGTGTTTGCTCCTCAAGAACTGAGGCAGCTCATTCAGCACTTGGTTATTGTCATGAAAATGCTCAGAGTGAAACCAAAAGGAGTTTCAAGGTGGGTGGCTGCTGGTCTGTACTGGGACTTGGATTATCTCCAGTACTCAGGAAATAGAAGCAGCAGGTGGTTCTGTTTAGGGCAGGGATGTCCTTTTTGGGGCAGGTCCTTGCAGTGGCAGGAACTTCCCCTGTAGCCTTTGGTCCTGAAGAAATGCCTTCTGTCCCCTGATTCATCTTCCTATTTTGTAATAACTTCCTTCATGTTTGCTTATGTTTTTAGCCAAGTTTTGGCATCATTTCAGTGTAACTGTTCTGGAGGAGCTGCTTTGATCTCCCTGGGGAGCAGCTCTGCTGATGTAATGCTGTGAGGAGAGGGCAGGGCCGTGCCTGTGTCCCGGGAGCTCTTGGCAGTGCCACGCAGAGCTGGGAACCCCTCCTGCATCTTTGTTCCCTTCCACTCAGACTGAAAGCAGTAAACCTGCACAGACTGTCAGGGCAGTGCTGTTCCTGTTGATTAAGGTGTGCCCCACACTGATTGTATAAATCATCCTGGTGATACGGGGAGCAGCAGTTAATAAAAAGTGCTTTGGGTTTATTTTATCCTTTCATGAGTACATCTAGCTAGGTAGCAAAGTCAGGTATAGCAAATTTGTTAGCAAATGCTAAAATTCAGTTCCCCCATCAAGCTGTATTATAGTTGCATGGTTTTCAATTAGAAGAAAAAGCACAAGTGGATTTGTGCTCTGACTTGCAAATTCTGTGAGGATAAATATAGTCAGCACTCCCCCCCTCAGCATCACTATGGTGCAGTTCTTCTTTGGCACATTCCTCGCTAAATCTGTTCAGAAAAGGGAAAACATTCCCTCTTGGTCCAAGGGCTGAGCGGGGTGGAAGAGCAGAAGCGTCTGACAAGTGCTGGAAGCTGCTCAGGGCTGCAGGTGAAGCCGTGATCCCACGGCTCAGGCAGGAAATATCCTCTCCCTGGCAGCCCCTGGGGTGATCCTTGGCTGTGGGATGGAGCCGGATTCGAGTCCCCGTTCCAAGGCGGTGCCAGGTGGCTGCAGGCGCTGCCTTTGCTGGATGTTCCTTGGGCTGTGGGGAGCAATAAACAGAGCTCTGACCACTCGAGCAACTGAGATCAGTCACAAATGTGATCACTTGGCAGCTGCAGCTTGGAGAATTGAGCTCAGGGTTTGAATTCCAAGGTCTTGAATCCTGGTGCTGTCACCCGCTCGCCAAATGGCTTCAGCTCGGCTATTAATGTGTTTTCCATTTGTTGGCTCCTCTGATCTCGTGGAGGCAGACGGTGGATGTGTGTTAGGCCTGTGAACATGGAACAATGAGCATCTGAGGGGCTGAGGGGTGTTAGATTTCTTTCTGGGTTTTGGAGCTTTGTAATAAATACAAGAAAATACAGGAGAGGCAGATAAAAATGCTTAACAGTGCCTTTATTCATTAGTTATGGGTTGGTTTGGCAACCTTACCCAAGAAATAGCTGTGAACACTCTTATCTTCTTGTATCTTCACATGTCCTCACGGGAACCTCAATCCTGGCATGGAGGAACATTTCCATGCTTGTGTTTGCAACACAAATCACTGCAGTGGTTTTAAGAGGGATGTGAACTCAGCTTGAGAAACCTGGGTGCTGTGGCTGCTGTCATCATACCCATCTTCACTGCTGTGTTAAACCGCAGCAGACCACAGGCTGAAAGGGAGGTTTGCTCGATGCCTCAGTGTCCTTTGGGGGATGCAGTTGTCCCCTTGTTTGCTTTTGGAGGTGCAAGATCCTTCCCTTGATTTCAGGTGGTGAGTTTGTGTTGCTTGGGTGGGTGTAGCCGGTGAGATCTGAAATCATTGTGCTGTCAGTGCCACATGTTATTGTGACAGACGGCCTTCGCCTGGCTCAGAACGAGGCCTCCTGGCCCTTTGTGCTGGTGCAATGGAAGAGCAGTTTTATTAAACTGGGAGAGATGAGTGTGGGGAAGGGAGAGGCCGTGGCCTTACACAACCTGCCTCGCTGCTCAGTGCAGCTCTGAATCAGACCAGACCCTTCAGCCCTGTCCACTTACCAAGATGAAAACAGACAGCAACTCTTACCTCGAATTTCTATCCTAAATCAACCAGGAACTGTGTTCTTGCTCCAACACCTTCTGTGTTGCTCTTTGATCCATTGCCCAGCATTTGGGGTAGGAATGTTTTTTGACCCAGACTTCACTACGTTCCTTCCCCTCCAAAAGTTCGAGGAGCTCTGCTTGGTGCCTCAGTGTCAAACCTCAGCTTGGTTTTCTGCAAGTGTCACCCTTGGTTTGTGTGTCTGCAAAGTTTTGAGCTCCCATTGGAAGTTTTCCATGTGATTGGGGTGTTTACAACTTGACTTTCCTCTCGTCATTTCTCCCCTGCTTAGTAAGGATTAAATTCACAGTGCAGTTTCTGTGTTCTTGGAAAACACTTTCTTCTCTCTGGAACTTTATTTGCCACTGAGGATGATGGACCTTTGTTTGAATCTCTTGATTGTTTTGACCCCTTCCAGAAATCTGACATAAACAGGATGATCTCACAAATCTAATTCCCAAAGGGGACCAGGATTAAAGCTTGCCCTTGTTTGCTTATTTGCTTCTTGCAGCAGTTGGAATGAGTTTGATAACGTGGTGTCATTTTTAGCCAGTGAGGAGCACCCCAGACTTGTGCATCAGTGAAAATGAGTGGATTTTTTCTCCTCTCCCCTTCTGATGTACTGAATGAGGAGTCTGAATTTTCAACAGGACAGCTCTTGGTTTCTCATAGACTCTTAGGGAGCCCAGTGCTGCCAAGGCCACCACTAACCCATGTCTCCAGGTGCCACATCTACACAGCTTTTAAATCCCTCCAGGGATGGGGACTCCACCACTGCCCTGGGCAGCCTCTGCCTGGGCTGGACAACCCTTTCCATGAAGAAATGGCCCCAGTATCAACCTAAACCTTCCCTGGCACAATTTGAGGCTGTTTTCTCTTGTCCTGTCACTTGTTTCTTGGAAGCAGAGCCCAGCCCCCTGGCTGTATCGAAACAGTCTCAGGAGTGTTGAGTGTTGAAAAATCCTCATCTTTGAAAATGCAGCTCATTCATGAGCACAGGGACTCCTCCCCATCTCCCCGTTCCCAGACAGTGCAGCTGAAGGTGAGCCCCATCCCTGTGGATCCATTCCTGCAGGTGTTGGTTGCTGACTCCAGGCACCTGTTTCCCTTCCAGAGCCTGCAGTGGGCTTCGTACTGACTGAACAAACCAGCCCTTGTCCACCAGAGAAACCCAGTGCTGTGGTCCTGAAACTGCCCTGCACACAGCTGAGGGGTAGTCCCTTTCCAGGAGCAGCTAAAACCCCCTGCAAGGTTGTGTCTGACTGTGAGTTTCAGTTGCAGCATAAAGATAATGAATAAGAAGAAATCCTCCATGTCCAACAAGATCAGATCCTGTTGTCTGTGTCCTCTGGAGACGCTGAGTTTATGAAATTCTCCTCCAGTGACAAGTGTGATATCAATCAGTCCTCTAGGATTGCACCCTACAAAGCTTGTACTTGGGGGGAATTTCTATGAAGATGTCAACAAAACAAGCAGGATTACGGTTGTTGTGTTCCTTCTGTGGTGCTTACACACTGTGCATAAGGGACACACTGAAAGAGATTTGATGGAATTATGTTAGCATTGAATTTTTGGGGTAATTTTTTTTTCATCCTGTCTGAATGTCTCTTTAACAGAGAAACTTTCCTGTTGGGATAGGACAAGGAGTAGGTGTTAGAAATTTTAAAAAGGATCCATTTACATCAGATATTGGGAAAAAACTCTTCTCTGTGAGGGTGGTGGGGCCCTGGCACAGGGTGCCCAGAGAAGCTGTGGCTGCCCCTGGATCCCTGGATGTGTCCAAGGCCAGGCTGGATGGGGCTTGGAGCCACCTGGGATAGCGGAAGATGTCCCTGCTCATGGCAGGGGGAGGAACTGGTTTTTTAAGTTCCCTCCCAACTCAGACCATTCTGGGATTCTATTGCCATGATGCTGTTTTTGGAGGGAGGAGTTCCCCTGAATCTGCAAATCTGATGAAAACTGTGTTCTCTTTTGACTTGTTAAAAACAGGATATAACATGGGCTGGTGTTGCCAATGCTGGTGTTTCCAGGTGGGCTCAAAGGGCAGAGCAGCATCCATGCCGTGGCCAGAGCCAGAGCATGGCCCTGAAGTCACAGTCCTCCACGTGCAATATGACCTGTGTCTGATACTAGAGCCCTGAAGCCTTAGGATGAATTTTCCCAAGATTTATTAATTTATAGCACTGAGGGGGGGGGGGAAGTATTTTCTCGTATCCATTAACTTTATGCAATTAAAAAGGAGGGAATTTGGAGAAGCCTGCCTGGCCACGTGCTGCCCGCTCCCTGCCTGCTCCCTGCCACTGCAGGGCTCTGGGAAGAGGGTGGCTGTCAGGCTTTTTTTGGGGCTGAGCAATTTTTCACAAGCTGGGAGAAAGGTTTTCCCATTTCTTGGGGAGAGGAAAGCAAAACAAGTACAGCCGGTCAGTTTGGGAATCTCATTTCATTTCTGATTCCAGGGCATCATTACTAACCTAATTCACTTTGAGATTGCGTTTTCTAAGGTGTGACTCTTGTGTGAGCTGGTTGTTTTTCCCATCCCCGCTAAAGCTTCCTGCTCTGTCCTCTCCACAAGATTTTCCCTGTGTGTGGAAGTGTTTCATGCAATAACCCTCTCTGCTTTGGGGTCTGCAGCCTGTGCAGTGACCAGTCCGTGAAGCAGTTTGTGACCTGCCTCAAAAAGAAAATAAATGTTGCAGGGTGCAGGGGGCTGGGACAGGGACACAGCAGGATTTAGCCTGAGAATCAGCTGTCCGTGTGGCACTGCTTGCAGCCCTGCTGAGTGGCAGGAAGTGTGGGAATTCTGGGCCTTGGAAGCTTATGTTCCCTTCAAAGCATGCTGGTGTACAGGAAAGGCTCAGCAGGGATCCCAGACCTGGGAGGCTCTCGACATCTGAGCCAGGTTTACCTGCTGGGAAAGATCCCGTTCTCATGGCCAGCAGTAGGATAAACCTTCCTTGAGGACATTCCTTCAAAGGAGAAGTAATGAGTTTAACTTGCAGAGTCCCATTTCCCCCTTTGGCTGCTCCCTTTGTCCCACCTGGCAGCCAGCGGGCGAGGGGTGGCCCTGAGCCTGTCCCTGTCCCTTCACCATCGTGGCTCTCCTTGGATACGGAGTGAGGCCACCCCAGTGCCCAGCGTGCTGCCCCAGCTGGCTCCAGGGGGATCCATGTGGGGTTGGCACTGCTGCCATAGCTGTGCTGTGTGCCTGGACGTGCCACTTGCCACCTGGATGTCACACATGGTGTTTGTTCCATTCATAATGAAATGATGGTTCTGTTTAAAACAAAGGCCTCACTTTTCACATGGAATATTCTCCTCTTAGCTGCAAGCAGAGCTCCTTTTGGCCCAGAATTTGTTATTTCCTTAAGATCCTGATTTGTTTCCTTTTTAAATTGCCTGCTTACGTGTGCCTCAGTGCCTCCTTGGAGTGGGGCCATCACCAGGAGCTCTCCCAACACCCAAAAGGAGTCAGAGCTGCTCCGATGGCTCCCTGGTTCCACAGGGCAGAGCACGGTCATGGGGTGGAGGGGTGAGCAAGAAGCCTCCTGTTATTTTTTTTTAACCCATCCTCCCTGCCAAACGGCCTATTTTCTGCCCCTAATGGTTTCTGCCTAACAAATGGTGTTTCTTTTTTACAGCGTTATGATCCTGGACTTGTTGTGGTGATGGTAAACTTAGCAGTGGTAATTTTTTATTTTCAGACTGAATTACTCCTTTTGTCATCAGTGCACCAATGTTAGGCTTACTTTCTCTGTTGTAGCCATCATCCTTCTGCTTGGTCTTTCATTTTCCTTTCCTTTCCTTTCTTTATGCACACTTGTCTGATCCTTGTTCATTAAAGGGTATTGCTAAGAAGGGATGTTTCTGTTTGTGTTAGAACTGCCAAAATCAGTTTAAACATAAATTTTTAATACTGTCCAAACTTGATTTCCCCCCCCCCCCGACACGATGGGCACTAGCACTTGCTACTGCAATTTCCTAATAGATTTTGAATTTAAAAAAAACAACCCAAAAAACTTTGACTGCCTTAGAAGGCAAAAGTACTGATGCATTGTTTGTATACAGGGGTTTACCAGGGCAATGAGGCTGCATTGAAAGATCTCAATTGCTGGAGAAACAAAACAAAAACAAACCAAAAATACCTAAAACCAAACCAAACCAAAAAGAAAAAAGCTTGAAAAAAATTTAAATATTAAATTGTTGGCACTCGTTGCCAGCCATTCCATTTGGGTTCACCACTTACCAGTAAATCCCTGGCTGAGACGTTATGAAAGTGATATTGCACCTAGGAAGTCATTTTTATAACCTGTCTTTAATTTGGTCCTTTTGCTAAAAATTGCAGTCACTGCTTACTGTATTATACCATTGGGCGTAAGAGAAACCTTGTCAAAGGTGAGCATTAAGTACCCAAAGGAAAGCTCAGTCTAAACCATTTCAGATCAATGTGATCACTGCTTTTGGACCTGCTGGATACCTGCCTGTCAAATTCCTGGGCATGTCAACAAAACCGTAAAGCAATTAATTAAATGGATTTATTTCTGAATAAAAACACATGTCTGTACTTTAAGGTTCAAAAGCCCCTCTGGGGCTGTAGCTTTGGCAGGAATTATGGCTGATGCTGGCAAAGAGTTCACACCTATCCAGGTTTTCTGAGGCAGTTTTAAAGACTTTAACCTTTTGCATATGTGGATGGCAATGGACTGTTTTGGCATTACTCCAACATGTCGATCTTTTAGCCCAAAGGTATAATACCTGTGTATGTGTGTATAACAAAAGAGTTGTTTACACCAAACAAGAGCAATAATAAGGGAAGTAAACATTCTGTTTTTTCACTCAAGGTTTGCACCGGAGAAGGTAAGTACTCTGTCAGTGGGTTACATCACAACCACCAGTGCCAGTTGTGATGTAAAAATCAAAATAATAATAATTTAAAATAAAATTAAAAAATAAAAAGCTGTGGTAGTAAAGTGCTTGTCTGCCCCATTTTGCTTTGTTTGGCTGGTTATGAGTGGATTAAAGATACGTTTTTTTAAAAAAAATAAATCTCCAGCATAGTTTGATTAGTTCAAAGTCAATTTTCTTCGCAACCAGTCCTTTTCACAGCTTACAGGTGACACGGCGGGGCCAGCGCATCGCTCCGGGGGCTGGGGGAGCAGGGACCGACCACCCGGCCTAGACTGGGTGGTTGGCATGGGGGAAGTTTGGCTTCTGTGCCATCCTTCTCCTCAGCATTCCTTACTCCTGGGGAGGGACAAAAGCTGGTGGGAGGGAGGTTTCCACATCCGTTCAGGGAAGTTCTAATCGATTATTCATGAGCTGCAACAGTGAAATGTATTTAGCAGCTTCTTCACTCCTATGGGAGGATGAGGAGCCTGATGTGGAAGCCTTGAGGAGAAGGCTCAAGTCCTGTTATCAGCCCTGCCCTGGGCTTTCATGGGGGAACATGAACCACAAGGAGCTTTTACATGAGCAGTTAATGTTCAGAAAATGCATTTATCATGCTGGATGCCGGTCGGAGCTGGGCGCAGCGTTGGCTGTAAGCTGTGAGAATGGCTCGTGTTTGGTTCACTGTAGCTTTCTGGTCTCTGCACTCCAAGGCAAGATCTCTAACCACCCAAACCCAATGTGTACAGCGAGCTGTGGTGCTGGGCTGCTGCTGACCCCTTTCTGTGTGTTCCTCTTCCAGGGAGGACGGATCCCATCCCTATCGTCGTCAAGTACGATGTCATGGGCATGGGCCGGATGGAGATGGAGGTGAGCTCCCCTGGCCCCTCACCCCTGCAGGGCTTCTGGGGAGTGAGTGGGAGAGACATTTAAAAGTGAGAGTTTGTGCATCCAAGATAAGGAACAGCTTGCTTTTAAATCAGCGCAGTAAGAAAACACTTCTCAAAACACATCCTCTGTTTATCCCTGTGAGCCTGAGTTCTGGGGTCTGGATGCTCCCCAAAATCCTTGGGCTGTGAGATTTCCCCTCCCCAAAGCTGCCATGGGCCTGCCTGGACCCTCCACATTAGGGGGATTAATGACCTGTTTTACACTTGGGGTGACAAAACAGGGAAAGCAAAGTACAACATGCATAGATTCTGTTTCAGTTAAAATTGCTAAGTTGTGCTTTCGGCAGATTTGATAGTGCAATGTATTTATGGGCCAAATTGCATCTCTTCTCTGTTTTTTTTTTAAAACAGCTCGACTATGCCGAGGATGCCACAGAGCGGAGGCGAGTGCTGGAGGTGGAGAAGGAAGACACCGAGGAGCTGAGGCAGAAGTACAAGGTACAGAGAGAAGGGCATCAACATCAGAGTGTCCGTGGGCTGGGTGGGGAAAGATCTGTTCTGATGGGGCTGAGTTCTCCTCGTTCTGCTGCAGTGATGGTGGTAGGAATTCACTGTTCTTGGGTTTGGTCATTGTGGAGATGATTTACATTTTAACACATTGGTTATTCACTTCCTGGCATCAACCTTCGTGTTTGTTTAGCTGCTGAAGAGCCCCAGGACAGCTGCGGGGCTTTCTCCGTGTGCTTTGCTCCTGTTCTGGAAGGAACGGTCCTGGGGTGAGCAGGACGTTTCCTTCCGTACACCCAGGGCTGCTGGATTTTTCTGGTGAGCCTGCCATGGCTGTACAAAACCTGCAGGTGGTAGAGGGGCAGGTACCAGCTAGGAGGGGAGGAGATCTCATGTTGCACTGAGCAAGGAGTGAGCAGTACATTATGATGTTGCTGCATAAATCCTGCTTGCTTTGGAAAGGTAGGACACGGCTCCAGCTCGGAGAAATCCATGGGCTGGAGCTCTTTGGAGGAATTGCTCAGGCAGCATTTAAAAAAAAGATAATTCTGTATTTCCATGGGATTTACAAAACCTGTGGGGCTATTTTGTAAGCCATGGGCTAATAAAAATGAGCTGTTGTGTTGGGATTGAGCGTGACATGCTGGAGCATTCTTGGATTAGCTGTAACCAGGTTCTCTGTGGAGACATGGCCTCTGCTCATCCTTTAATCCACTCTTCCGCTTCCCAGCCCCTACAGTCCATCAGGTCTTAGGAAAGCCTGCTTGTTCAATTGTCCAGAGATCTGGGGAGTATCAGGGTTGAGGAAGAGCCCAAGACATCCAAATGAAGTGTCAGTCTTGCATAAATTTTAATCATTTGAGAAATAAGGGGAAAGTAGTTTCAATGCCATTAAAATTAAACATAACCTCGGCAAATCTAAAATTCCATTTCCCCAGTTGAACAGTTAATTCTTCAGGCAGTTTGTTCAGCTATGAAAATTTATAGCCTTCTCTCCTCTCCTCTCCTCTCCTCTCCTCTTTTTTTTTTTTTTTTTTGTCTTGAGACTTGACTTGCTTGGTAAGTGAACTGCAGGTGTGTGGGTACCCAGAGGGGCTGTGGACTCCCCATCCCTGGGAAGGTTTGGATAGACAGGGCTTGGAACAACCTGGTCTGGTGGAAGGTGTCCCTGCCTGTGGCAGGGGGTGGGGCTGGGTGAGCTTTAAGGTCCCTCCCAACCCGAACCATTCTGTGTTCCTTCAGTTCTTAGGATTTACAATTATGTTTGCAAACACAGCCGAACCTGTGTTGCTCTGAGACTCTTCCTGCCTTCATCCAGCACAGATTTTTTTCAGGAGCTCTGGAGCAGTAGCAGTCTCTCCCAGCTCCAGTGGGTTTTTATTAGCTCAGTTCATCCTTACCCCTTGCATTTTGGTATTAATCTGTGAAAAATCTCTGCAGCCGTTACTTTTTGCTGCTCCACAGGAGTCCATTATGTAACTGCTGATGGCGGTGCATCCTGATCAGCCATTCAGGGAGCCTCAGAGGAATTTCGGATAACTCTGCAGCCAAGAACTGTTTTTTAATTCTCTTCTTTTGTATAGATTCTGATCACTCAAATGGCTGGGTTTCATTGTTTAGCCACAGGATGCTTGCTCAAAAAAACCTACACATGGCGCAGGAAGCTTGTCTGGGATTCAGAGGAACTTTAAACGTCCGTGTTCTGTGGAGCTCACGCTGCTCTGTTTTCCTTTCTTGTCTTCCTGGGGACCTGCTTCAGGCTCAAAACTCCAAATTTGTTGATTTTTTTCTTTTTTCTTCTTAGCAAGGGCATCTGGTAATAGATGGAAGCAGGAAGTTGCTTCCTTTTTTTTGTAGAAGTGAACAGTGCTTTAAATTGAAAACAATCCCAAACAGGAGCACTACAATTTTTTAGGTTTTTTTTTTCCTCTCCTTGGGTGTTGAAAATTTTATTTAAATTTTATATCATATAAAACATGCACAGTAATGTTACTTTAATGCCATTTTGATGTGGTAACTAGGAGATAAACCATATTGCCTTGAACAAGATATGAAATTCAAAGGAAAAACCTTTCATAGTTTTCTGTCTTAAATGTTTGCTGCCTCCTCTTGCTGAGGAAGGAAGCTTCCCATAGGAAGTTTTTATTGAAGATGGTAAAAAAGATCCTTAAGTGCTTTTTCTCTAATGTTAGGCTGTTTTTTTATGTAATTTCTCTTTATTCCAGTTGAAATGCCTATGGTCAGTGTCTATATGGGGAGTGCTGCTGTGAGTACAGTGGGCTTTGTGATGCAGCATTTGTAGCTGATTTTGAGTAAAAGCTTCCACCTCCTCAGGGTAAACCTCCCCGAGAGAGCTCGTGAAGAATGGTGATGTTTTATTAATTCTGCTGGTGGGGTTGTAATTGATACAGCCTGGCAAGAGGGAGCAGCTGCTCAGCCCTGAGGTTCCTGTGCCTTGGCATCAGGTGCATTTCGGAGCCTCCCAGGTGTGCAACAGCCCTGGGGACAGCACAGGCTCCTTCCGCACCTGGATTTCCGGCCAGTACAGCCACCTGAGGGCCTGGGATTTCCCCAGTCCCAGAGCTCGGTGCATATTCCAAACCTGTAGCAAAAGAAGGAAGGATGTTGCTGTTGCCAGGTGAGACACCTCATCTGTGCCTGGAGGTTTGATTTTCCACCTGTGCAAATGTTCAGTTATAGAAGGGAAAAGACCCTCAGCACCCCAAGGCTGTGCCCCTCCCCTGTCCATTAAATGCAGCTCCCTGTGCACACTGCCAGTATGGTCACTGTGCTGGGGCCCAGCCCGAGGGACAGTTTTGCTCCTGGGAATGTTTCACTGGAGTGGATTGGGCTCGGCGGGCTCTGAGCGGTGATTCCCAGCCAGAGCCATGTTCCTCCCTACTGAACTCAGGCAGCCAAACCAAGATCGAGCAGGCATCTCTTAGCACTCAAAATGGAGCAGTGTCAGCTTTAGAGTTGTAAGGTTCTGTTCCAAAGGCAGGGATCCTCCTGGGTTTGATGCCAGTGTGTCTCTGGGTTAGCTCATGGCTTTGAACCTCTCCTTGGAGCATAGACAATCCAGGAGGCTCCGTGAGGCAGAGCTGCCTTCCCCCGTCAGCACTGCAGGCCTTGTTTTAAGCAGTCTCCTTTTAGTGATACCTCTGCCGTGACCAGGGGATGTTCAGTCCTTGTGGGTCCCTTCCAACTCAGAATATTCTGTGATTCTGGGTAAAAAACAGTCAAGGTCAGTAGCACTGTGAAGTTCTAGAATCCCACCTGTGAATTTGCAAAGTCTACTCAGTTCAGTAAGCTGGGTTCAGTACAGCCAAGTGCTGGGACCTGCATTTGGGTCACAGCAACCCCGTGGGATATTCCAGGTGGGGGCAAAGTGGCTGAAAAGGACCTGGAGGTGCTGGTCAGCAGTGGCTGGACATGAGCCCAGGTGTGCAAGAAGCCAGTGGCACCTGGGCTGTCTGAGGACTGAGGTGGCAGCGGGACCAGGGCAGTGTCTGTCCCCTGAGCTGGCACTCCTGAGGGACTTCAGGTGCTTTGTCCAGTTCTGGGCACCTCATGACAAGAAGGACCTGGAGGGGCTGGAGCGTGTCCAGGGAAGGGAACGGAGCTGGGGAAGGGGCTGGAGCCCCAGGAGCGGCTCAGGGAGCTGGGAAAGGGGCTCAGCCTGGAGAAAAGGAGGCTCAGGGGGGACCCTGTGGCTCTGCACAACTCCCTGACAGGAGGGGGCAGCCGGGGGGGGGTCGGGCTCTGTTCCCAGGGAACAGGGACAGGAGGAGAGGGAACGGCCTCAGGCTGGGCCAGGGGAGGCTCAGATTGGACATCAGCAGGAATTTCTTCATGGAAAGGGTGGTCAGGCCTTGGAAGGGGCTGCCCAGCGAGAGGTGGTGGAGTCCCCATCCCTGGAGGTGTCCAGGGAAGGCCTGGATGTGGCACTGAGTGCTCTGGGCTGGGGATGAGGTGGGCATTGGGCACAGGTTGGACCCAATGATCTTGGAGGTCTTTTCCAACCTCAGGGATCCTGTAATAAATACAGTCAATGTACACTAAGTTTTTCTTAGCACTGTTTTTCCTTAAAGGACTGACTCATCATCTTCCAGCCTGTTCTACAGGGCGCTTAACAGAAACATTTCTTTGTTAATTTTCCAGGATTATGTTGATAAAGAAAAGGCCATTGCCAAGGCTTTGGAAGACCTCAGAGCAAACTTCTACTGTGAACTCTGTGACAAGCAGTATCAGAAGCACCAAGAGTTTGACAACCACATCAACTCTTATGACCATGCTCACAAGCAGGTAACCAAGTGTTGACAGCACGGTTCATCAGTTTGATGTTCATTGTGGTGGTTTTGTTTGTGGTTAATACTTGGAGTTTCCCTGGTGTATCTGTTTTCCTTATTGGTCCAGGAATAGGTTTTATGTTGCTGGGTAAAATTTTTATGCCCATCATCCATTTAAAAACACGAAACAACACAAAACCCCCAAACCCCACTCCATGGTTGGCATCGAGGAGCCCCAGTTCTGAAAGACCCACGGGCAGGAGTGTGCTGCTGTTAAACTGGGGAGAGTACACATGGATTTGGATGGCTCCCAGCTTGCTTTTAGTTTAGTACAGCTTTGGGGAGTGATGATTCCCCACGTGTGAGCATTTTAGTACCTGAGTCTATGTTCTGTCGAGTTACTGAAAAAAGACTAGGAAATAATGGGCTGTGTCAAAGGAATCCGAAGAAAGGAGCACTTCCCAAATTCTGTAATTCTCGGGAGAAGGTGGATTCGGAGTCTCTGTGGAGCTGGCTTTGTTCCCAAGGTAGGGATGTACTGTAGTGTCTGCAGGGTGCTTCATGCTGCACAGTAAATAATGGAAGCTCATGTGTTAGCCTGATCTGTTTGACCATTTAAGCTGCTAAATGAGATGTAACTGCACAGCAGATAGCAGTGTTGGGCTCCTCCAGGGCTGGAAGGGCTTAGAGGAGGGGTTTGATGTTCCTAGTCATAAATTCTAACAACACAATCATCAAAATGCTGGCAACTCGAGGAGGATGTGCTGTAGAGCTTGCGAAATAGCAGTGAACAAAATAGCTTAAAAACAAGAAGAGTTATGATTTTTGTGTGTGTGTATTAAGTGTAGGATATGACAGAGAATCTGCTTCGAACTAAGGAAGCCTTGCCAGGAATTCTCATGGCAGGGCAGTTGGGCTCTGTAAAGAAGAGTGGTTTGGTAGATTGAAAGAGCAGAAATTCATGTATTCCCTTGGTTGTTGGGCAGAGGGGTGGTTTTAGCCGAGCTCAGTCGTGACACCTGAGAGCAGAGAAGTTCCTTCGAAGGTTTCCGTCAGCTTGGCTGAAACCCGAGCGCAGTGACCTGCATTTATGGGAGGTGGAAAGACCTGTTTGTGTCACATTCTTGGTGTGCTGATGCCGTGGGATTCCATGAACTCCTGCTCCAACCCTCGGTGACTAATGGGGCACTGACGTGAGGCTGGCCGGGCTCAGAGCTCTTCCAGCAGCTGGAGATGCTGTGGAGGAGGAAACCAACCTGTGGAAAGCAATAAAAGGAGTCATCAGCAGGAGTGGCCTGAGAGAAAAATGTCTTGTGCACACACAGGGTGGGGTCATCTCATCAGGAGAAAGAATTTGGAGGTTGCTTGGTACTGCTGATTATTTTGAGAGGAATTATGTTCTTGGATAATTCCATCCATTGCAGTCACTTCAGGCAGGCTTTGGAGAAAATGAGCCTCCAAACTCTGCCTGCATCACCCAGCATTAATTTCTAGTTACAGAGGGATTTAAACAAAGAAGCAATCATGCTTTGCTTAGGGAAAAAATTGCTTGTCCAGCTTTGTCGGGCTGAAATGTGTGTGACCCGGCTGGGTCAGCGTTCAGGGAGTGAGCTTGAAACCCCCGAGACAGAATGAAGGTGAATTTGCATAAGTAACATTATCTCACTGCTCTGCTCCCTCCTGCTCAAGGGGGAGGCTCATTTCCAGCAGTCCAGGCTAAATTTTAAAGTAGTGTAAAAAAAAAACCTGTGCTTTTGATATGTTGCACATTGATGTTTTATAGTTTGTCTCTTTGGACAAGAAGGTGAGGTTGCAGAAAGGTTAGCCTAAAGTTTTTGAGGAAGAACATGAACTTTTCCTAAAAGTAGGCCATCAGTTGGCTTTCTTGGAAAGAAAGGCCACTACAGTATCTTAGTTACAACAACCCAGCTTGGTATACATTATCTGCAGTATTTTGTTGTCTCAGTGGTAATTTTTGAGGCAAGAGCTCGTTTTTGCCTTTTTCTTGGCTCAGTTTCCACAGCATTTTTGCTTTTAAGTATTTTTAGTTCCACATCCCCCTGACGTTGAAGTGTTTGCTTATCCCTCTGTGGCTCAGCGAGCATTAGGCTGTCCCTGTAAATAGATGTTCCATCCTCAGATCCCTTTCCACTCCCAAGTTATAAAGACACTGTCTTGTATTCCAGGAAGGAACTCAGGATTATTGCCCAACAGGGATGATAGGTAAGTGTATTGATCCCAACCGGATAAATTTTGGACCCACCAAAATTGTGTCAGCACCAAACAATTAAAGGGGAGGTTAATTCTCTTTATTTCCTGCCTGTCCTGGTTTCGTAGAGCATTTGGCTACGTCTGAATCAACCTCAACACCAAGTTTCTCTCCAAAAGGCAGCATTTCCTTACCTGGGAAAAGAACCTTCCATTTATTCTCTCAAACCATTGGCCTGTTCCAGTCACTCTGTTTTAGCCATCGTGTTGGAGGTGTGCAGTGTTGTTCTGGAGCTGTTTTTAATTAGATTGGTACTTGAGATGAGAAGTGCAGCTGTTTTAAGGACCTGTCACCCTCTGGTCAGCACATGGCCTGTCCCTCTCAGGGGACTGAAAGCAGCTGGAGTGGGTGCAGGTGGCCCTGCAGGAGGGACAATAAGCTCAGTTCTCTCACACACCCTTCAGGGAGCAACTGCAAAAGGCTGGGTCTCATAACTCCTTGTACAGCTGCTGATGTCTTTAGTGGTGGTTTTTTTTAGCTGTAGGATTTTGATCTTGAAGGCCTGCTAGGTTATGAAGGGCCCCACTTGTGATGGTGCCCAGTCGTGACAGTCAACAGAGTAATAGTTGATAATAATTAACAGACAAAAGGTGGCAAACGTAGAAACTTCTGCAGCTAACAAGGAGCTTGGGTAGTGAGGATGGACCCAGTCTATATCCCTAGAAGTGTTCAGGGCCAGGCTGCACAGGGCTTGGAGCAACCTGGGACAGTGCAGGGTGTCCCTGCCCATGGCAGGGGGTGGAACAAGGTGATCTTTAAGATCTTTTCCAAGCCAAACCAGTCTGTGATTCTGTGATTTTTGTGCTGCTTTCCTGCAGATCTGCAATGTCCTGATCCTTGGGAGCTCCCACAGTCCTAGAACACTTTGGCCTCAGTGGGAATGTGTCCTTAAGGCATTACACCTGTGAGGGTTCTTTATTTGGTTTGGGGTTTTGATGTCAAGATAAAAACCCCGTGTTAGATTTGTGTGAAGATGAGTGCAAGCCCCTTATCTGAGTTGTGCCCAGTCTGTGTATTCATATCAAATAAACCTGGATGTGATGTGCAGGGCCCAGCACCTGGAGCAGCCTGCAGGAGTTGTTATGGTTGGAATTACCTTGTGTGTCAGTTATGTAGCATTTACAGTCAGCTTTTACTCTGAGGAGTTTTTAACAATCCGAAAACTCGGAGAATCTCGCACCATCACCTCGTTCTGCCTGCTGAGGGCTCGAGCTGTTTACTGAGTCACTGACCCAACAGAATCAAAACATTCCCCTTCTGCATTCCCTGTGAAAAACAAACGCGTTCCTGAGTGAACCTGTGCCAGGTTCCCTGGGAGAACACAAACCAGCATTGAAATGCAGGCTTTTATGTAGCTGGTTTTTTCCCCTAAGTGTGTGGTGTTTGGGAGGTGTAGGTGATTAATTCTGCGTAGATTCTCTTTGTAAAAGGACAAAGGGAATGTATTCCATAAAGAAGTTCTTTGAGAAAGAGGGTGGAACTATGAACTGAAAGTATAGATGTGCAGTTCTCTTTGTGCCCTAATTAGCTGCATCTTTGCTTCTCATGCCGAGGGGGAGGGATCTGTTCAAGCACAATAAAATTACCCAGACAGTCACTGCTGGGGTTGAGGAATACTCTGAATGCAAACCCTGAACTTTATGTTTTGGGGAGACTTGGGATTTCCAAAACTTTGGGCCTCCAAGCACAGCTTGAATGGAGAAGACTGAGGAGGGAATCTCTGAGGTACTTGGTGTTATATGGGAGGTTCTTCTACTCCAGAGATGCTTTACCCTCAGAAAACCCATCAAGTAACAATAAAGGGACTACAAGAGAGCTGAAGAGGGACTTTGGGCAAGGGCATGGAGTAATAAACAAAGGGGAATGGATTTAACTAAAAAGGGAGTAGGTTTGGATTAGAGATGACGAGGAAGTTCTCCCCAGTGAGGATGGGGAGGCCCTGGCACACAGCTGTGGCTGCCCCTGGATCCCTGGCAGTGTCCAAGGCCAGGCTGGATGGGGCTTGGAGCAGCCTGGGACAGTGGGAGGTGTCCCTGCCCGTGGCAGGGGTGGCACTGGGTGGGCTTTAAGGTCCCTTCCCACCCAACCCATTCTATATTTTTCTTAACCTAGTTAAGGAAAAATATTGATTCCTCCCAGGGAGGAAATTAAGATGAAATAAAACAGCATTTGCAAGCCATTTCCCCTCTGTTCTTTTCACTTCATTTATGAGCGTGCAAAGAATTTTGATGACCAAAGATAAGCCCGGCTTGTGTTCTCACTTCAGTAAAACGATCAAGGTTGCCATCCTTTGAGCTTGTGTTTAATGGTGTCGTTCACTCCCAGAAGCTTTTGGGGCAAAGAATCGAGCAGACATCAAAAGTTCAAAAAGCCAGAAATCTGCTGGCACAGAATGAAAAGTACATGATTATTATTTTATTTAATGTGGGTTGGCAGAGAGACATGAGAACAATAGCAGGGGAAGAGGGGGCTCTGATGTCATGGGAGCTGCCTCCTGTCTCGAGCCCCAGAGGTGGATCTGCTCTGACCCATCTCAATATGAGGTTTGGCATGAAAGTCTCACATCTTCAGGTCTGGTGACACAGTGTGACAGTGCTTTTGTCTTGTGAGAATAACAGAGGCTCTTTCTGCTCTGCACTTTTAGGCAAAGATTGTCTCTCAGTGGGCCTCAGTTCAGTGATGCTGTGTGGCTTTGTCACCTTAAATGCAGAAAATCCATTTACTGCTGGTCCTGAGCCTGTAAAGCTCTGTAGCCCAGCTGGGTACTGGGGAGGTCTTAGCTGGGACCATCTCATCAGCAAAATCTGGTGTGTGCTGAGTTTTTTCATGGCCCCGAGGCTGCCAGAGCTCCAGGAGCGTTTGGACAACACTCTCAGGCACAGGGTGGGATTGTTGGGGTGTCTGTGCAGGGCCAGGAGTTGGACTGGACGATCCTTGGGGGTTCCTTCCTACTTAGGACATTCTATGATCATCCAGTGGTTTTCCTGTTGCAGCAGTTCCTGACTCCTGCTCACCCCCCTTGATTTGCCCACTTTGCTGTGCCTGGGATGGGCTCTCAGGAGCTTTTCAGTGGTGCTGTAGCGCAGCTGGTTTAAGCTGATTTGTGAGAATTGGAAGGTACTGGTGGTGTTTGCCAGTTTGGCCCCTCCTGAGCCATGCAGGGACTGGGAGATAATCCAGCACTGTGGCTTCTTTGTCCTGGAGTCCAGAGGTAGCTGCAGATTTGATATCAAACCTGCTCTTTAGGAGCTCGACTTGCACTCCTGTGGAAATGCGGAGACAAGTTTGGAATTTTGTTAGAAACAAGGCTGGAAACTTAAAATACAATTCTTTGTTCCAAAGCTGAGGGGGGTGGCAGCTATTAATAAACCCCAGGAAGGCTGGAGGTAGTGAAGCACTCCTACAGCATGTGGAAATCTGGAGAAATTTTGTGTAAGTGCTGGTGATTTGTGTCACTGCTGGTCACTGCAGTGTGGCCCTTCTGACAGCTGAAGTAATAAACCAGCAGAATATTACTTGGTTTTATGGTCTCCATGATGCTCCAGTTTGAAAAGACGTTGCTGCTTAGATAAACTGCTGTTTCCTCAGAAAACGCACTGCCCATGGAGAAAAAAATGCCCCTTAATTTTGAAATCCTGTGGTAGCATGAAGCATGTGTTTGATTTCATACAGGTTTGGTGGCTCTAATCCTGTTGAAAAAATCATTGTCTTGCTAAACACAATGGGAAGAATTTAAAAGGGAGGATTCACCCCAAAAGTACAAGTTCCCAGGGCTCCTTCTGGAGGGGAGAAGCTCTCTGAGGATGGTTGAGTGGCTGTGTTAAATCCATGCTGGAATTTCTCCGTGGTGCTGGGGAAAGGGCAGTTCCGTGCCCATCCAGCCTCGCTCACACTCACACATATGGTGTGGTCCAAAAAGTCATTTAGAGATTTTGGGGGATTAGAATAACAAACACTCTCCTCAGGATTAGATGGAGATTTCTTTAGTGTAAGATGAGCTTAAATATGTGTTTAGTTCAAATGATTTCCTGGGCAGGCTGAGACCTGGAGTGTGTGAGCAGCATTTCAGTGCTCCACGTGCTCCCTTCACCCTGTGAAATTGTACTTCAGGCTTTGGATTGCTTCCTCCCAGTCAGGAGTGGGGAGCAGGGTGGGCGTGGCTGTAGTGAACTGGTTATCCACTCTTTGAGGGGATGAATCACTGGATTCGGTGACATATTTGAATCAATAAGTGAGGGGAGAGTTAGAGGTTATTTTGAAAAGCTCTGGGTATTTTTCATTCCTGCAGCAGGTTGTTCTTACAGATGAGCAGTGTGGGCTCCTGTTTTCCTGCCTTTCCCTATCCCAGGATGCATTTAGGGAAGATAATGCAGTCCAGCCAGGTCTCTTGCAGACTTGGAGTCGTTTCTGGTGATAGGTGTGCTGGTTTAGGTCAGTCTCAGAAGCTGAGCCATGTTCTGTTCCATATTTTACATTCCCGAGGAGCTGGCACGGTGCATTTGTGGAGCTTTTCTATCCTGTACTTTCCCAGCAAGACCCTTTTTCCTCCTGACTCCTGTGTCACAAAAAGAAACTCAGCCTTGAGATCTCTTGGTCCTTTGTAAAACTGGACCAACTCTTCCCCAGTTTTGGAAGTACCAAATTCTCGGCAGCCAGTGGTTTGTCATCCTAAAGGGCCCAGGTTCGGGTGCAGCTGGGAGTTGCTGTGGTGCACATTCTGGACTTACAGTGCTTTGGGGTAGTTCAATTGCTTCACACCTCTAAATTGGAAGTGTTGAGAATGGGAATTTTGGGGGAGCAGAGACACGCAAAGGTCAGCATTTAATAATGGGCATTTAATTCTGTCTGCATTCAAATTGCCACGTAATGGAGGCAGGAGAGCTTGGGGGCAGCTGCATTGTTCTCAACAGCTCTGAGCCCAGTTTGTGTCCCGGGGGTGATCAGGACCATGCCTGGGGCCACAGGGGGCTCTGAGTGCACCATTGCACCTTCCTCTGGAGAGGAAAAGGTCACAGTTCATGTCTGGTGTAAATAGCTGGGTCATGCTTTTTTCCAAATGGATGAGTGATCTCGAGACTTGGCATCAGCCCCCATTAAATAGTTTTGTCAGCTGTTGGTGGCTGTAACTTCCCAGAGCATTTCAGACACGCTTTCGAAATCAGCATGAAAAAGCTGATAGCATTGCTCAGTCCATCTGTTTTATTTTTTTTCCTTCCTCTTGGAAAAAAATTTACTCTTCAACATTTAACATACACCACAAAACCCTTGAGCCCTTTACTTGTCCTGGTGAAAGTAGCTCTGCTGTTCCAGGTGGGATCATTGCTGTGTCCGTGCGTGTCCGTGTGTGTCCCCCTGCTCCAGCCCCCAGCTCGGTCCCGTGGCTCCGCTGGCTCCGCTCCCGCTCCGTAGAATAGCTGGCACACTCCCCCACAGCTCTCTAGTAATGCTTGCTTGGTTTTTTTTTCTCTCTTCCACTCTTGTTATATTTTTACTTTCTTTTTTTCTTTGTGATGTGACGTTTTCAGCTGATGTATTGAAAGCAAACCCTTCTAATTTGGGAGTCCAGATCACAAGAGTGAGTTTCTTTCTACTGGTGTCTGTAGTTGTATCTTTTTTGTGTGTCCTCCCCTCTGATTTTGGTAACAATCAACCACATTTAGTAAATACAATTAGGTAAGAGAATCCTCTGTCTTGTCCAATCTCCCTCTTTTTCACAAAGCAATGTTCTCTTTACATTGGGCCAGCTTAATTCCTCTAATTTGAGCTTTGGGTTGGTTTCCAGATCCACTGTTTCTGTGTGTGGCAGTCTGACTGTGCTCCAGGAAAGAGGCAGAGTCAGCCAGCCAGAAGTATTTAGAATTCACCAGTGATTTGTACATCCTGTACAAGAATTGTTCCAAAGTGACTCCTGCTCTGAGTCCCGTTAGTCTCTCAGGCCCTGCATGAAATGCCTGAAAAACATGACACTTTTTCCAAAAGCTGAGTACAGGATGCGTTCTGGAACTGGGCCCTTTGAAAGGGTTTTGAATTGTACACTAAAAAAGAACAATGACTCCCTTTAGGACGGTAGAGGTCTGTCTTTGTTGCTTTCTGTTACTTAAACTTCTGTAGAGCACTCTAAAAAAAATGTTGTGAATATCCACATATATTCCAAGGAAAACCAGAAGCCTCTTCTCCTAATGCTCTGAGACAAGGACTTTCCAAAATGTTCTGAAATCTTTGGTGTTTATTTTCTATTAGAATTGGCTACTTAGACTTCCTCAGTGATGTTAGGATGTTTGAAATTCCTTGGGATTGGGTTTGCTCCCTCATGATAAGATTTCTGGGGAACTTGGTGCTTCTGCCCCCCAAAGTATTCAACCCCAAGAGACCCTCCTGCCTTTAGAGCAGTTTGTTTCTTGAGAGACCCTCAGAATTACTGTCAGGGAAACAAGTAACTGATTGTGGTGTATGTTGTATTCTGGATTTGCTCACAAAATCGTTTGCATGGGATTTTTGGCTCCTTCTCCAATGTAATGGTACATTGCTTTTGTCAGATGTCATTCCTGGGTACCTCTGGCACCAGCTAATCCCTCCTGTCCTTTGGCCCGTGCTCTTGACTCATGTCATGCACTGTTTGTCAAGTACATCTGCACCCTGCAAGAGCAGCAAAGTAAACAGTAATCCTTCTTTTCCCCTTTTCCTTCCAGAATTTGCTTGTTGCTTCAAAATCAGCTTTGTTGTCCATGCTAAAGAAAACCAGTAATGTTGATTGGAAAGGGTTATACACAGAACTTGAAGTCATAGCCAAAAGTGACCACCAGTTGTCTTTTCCTTCAGCTGCTGGGAGGATGGCAATGTGCTCCATGGGGTTTGTTGAGCTAAGATGCTGTTGCTCCATCCTGGCTCAATAAATGTCCCTGGGGAGGGGCTTGACACCGCAATTTCCAGTGCTACAGCAAAGAGCTGCTCTTGGATAAACCACAAACAGCTTTGATCTGATCCATCCCTGCTTTCTTTTGCCTCAGAGGTTGAAAGATCTCAAGCAAAGGGAATTTGCTCGCAATGTCTCGTCGAGATCCCGGAAAGATGAGAGGAAGCAGGAGAAAGCCCTGCGGCGCCTGCACCCCTGGAGCCCGGGGGGCTGCAGCCCTGGGCTGGGCTGGCATTCCTGCTCTGGGATACTGCACAGGTTTTGAGGGCAAAGCTTCACACTGGTGTTTGGGGCTCATGCTGTGGTTTTGGTAGGAGCGAATTCACTGAACTGATCATGCAGAGCATCCCCAAATTGCTTTATCCAGCAATACATTTTCTTCAGGAATTTAATATTATTAAAAACTTTGAGTGGCTGTATAAAGATCTTTTAATGCACGTGTCTGGGCACAAGAGCACTTGAACTGTGTGAGACTGTCTCAGCTGAGGGCTGGATCCTCCTGCAGAGGGACAGGGACACCTGTCAGCTGTGTTCTCTCTCTCTCCCTGTTCCACAGTGCTCCTGGAAGTGGGCCCATGTTCAGGACCACCACGGTGGCTGTGGATGAGGAAGGTGGAGAGGACGACGATTCTGCAGCCAACAGCGGCTTCATCCAGACGAGCTCTGGCCAGGCCACAGAGATGACCACAGACAGAGGCTTCCTGAACACTGGACAAGGCACTGTGATGCCAGGCCAGACGCCAGCCCAGGGGGCACAGGCCATCAGCTTCGGCATTAAGAGCTCTCTGGGAGCTCCGCTGCAGAAGATCGGGGTGTCCTTTTCCTTCGCCAAGAAGACCCCGGTGAAGCTGGAGACCATTGCTTCTGTTTTCAAGGACCACGGGGAGGAGTCCAGTTCTGCAGACGGGGCAAAAGGTGATGAGAGGGGCTCCTCAGAGGCCGGCAGCCTGCAGAAATCTGGGGAGGGTGAAGGCACCAATAATTCCGATGGCAAGGCGGAGGACGATGACCAGCACGACAAGGACAGCGGGGCTCTGGCCAGCACCTTATCCAAACTGAAGAAGATGAGGCGAGAAGAAGGACCAATGGCCGTGGAACCAGAATATTACCACTACATCCCCCCAGCCCACTGTAAAGTAAAGCCCAACTTTCAATTCCTGCTTTTCATGAAGGCTACTGAGCAAACAGAAGCTGAAAATGTGAACAAAAAAAACGCGCACGAAGTGAAAAAGGGGAGTTCCCCCAAACCCAAACCAGGCAAGCACACGGAAAAGGCTGCTGAGAGCACGGGGCAGCAGAAGGAGCAGAGTACTACTGAAAGTGCAGCTCAGCAGGGCAGAACGGAACGAAAAGACATCCCAGAGAATGAAAATACACAGGAGAGCAAACACCTTCCAGAGAGCAACCCCCCTGAGCCAGACACTGCTAAAGAAGCTCCTCCTCCTGCCTTGGGCTGCAGAGATGGCTCTGAGGGACCAAAGCACCCCACGGGACCTTTTTTCCCTGTTCTGAGTAAGGATGAGAGCACGACGCTGCAGTGGCCTTCAGAGCTGCTCATCTTCACCAAAGCTGAGCCCTCTGTGTCCTACAGCTGCAACCCCCTGTACTTCGACTTCAAGCTCTCCCGGAACAAGGATGCGAAAGGGAAAGGGGCAGAGAAATCCAAGGATCCAGGGGGGCTTTGTAAAGACAACGCTCAAAGCACAGAACCTGGTGAGGTGAGCAAAGCCAAGGAGGCTGAAAGTGTAGGGAACAGTTCTGCGCAAAAAATGGAAAATAAATCCCAGAGCAAGCAGGAGTCTGGTCTGGGAGGTGTCGGTAAGGGAGAGGGGGAAGACAGCAGTAAGAGCATAACAGGTAAGAGTAAATCTGGAAGGTCCCATAAACACAAAAAGAAAAAGAAGCACAAAAAGTCCAGCAGACACAAACGCAAACACAAGGAGGAAGCTGAGGAGAAGGCCCGGAAAGCTGAGCTGGGGGAAGAGAAACCCAAGAAACGGAAAAGGCACAGGCACAAAAAAGGTAAATCCTCCCTTTTGACAGAGTCAGACCGGGCACTGAAACCTGAACTCTCCGAAGACTGCAGCCATTTCCAGAAGAAAAAGCGATGCTCCCAGGAGTCCCAGAGGAAATCCCTGTCTGCTGAGGAGGGAAGCAGCGGTAAAAAAGAGGACGGGGGTAACTCCTGCCAAGAGCACGGCAGCAAAAAACACAAGGCTGAGCTTCAACAGGTGTCTGGTGCGAGGAGGCGCTGCCCGGCTCTGTCCCAGGCCCGGAGCGGCCGCCGGAGCCGGCAGAGCAGCGGCGACTACGACAGCGACGAGGGCTCCCCTGGCAAGCACTGCCGGCAGAAGTCCCCGTCTCAGTACAGTGACGACTACGACTCGGGCAGCGAGCACTCCCGCAGCCGCTCCCGCTCGGGCCGCAGGCACTCCTCGCACAGGTCCTACTCCAGCAGCTCGGATGCGTCCTCGGAGCACAGCCGCTACAGCCGCCGCAGGAGCTACTCGGACGACAGCTACAGCGACTACAGCGACCGCTCCCGCTGCCACTCCAAGCGCTCCCAGGACTCAGAGGATGACTCCGACTACAACAGCTCAAACCACCACTCGAAGCGGCGCAAATACTCCTCATCGGAAGATGACTACAGCTCAAGCAGGAGCAGGTCCAGGAGCCGGAGCAGGAGCCGAACCCACCCTCGAGGCAGGTCGAGATCGAGGAGCCGGGGCAGGAGCCACAGCAGCAGCTGCAGCCGCAGTCGCAGCAAGAGGAGGAGCCGCAGCGTGACGGGCCGGAGCTGGAAGCGCAGCCGCAGCTACAGCCGGGACCGCAGCCGCAGCACCCGCAGCCACTCACAGAGGTCCCTGTCGCGGAAGGGCTCGCGGGGCCACGAGAGCCCCGAGGAGCGAAGGTCTGGCAGAAGGGACTTCATCAGATCCAAGATCTATCGCTCCCAATCTCCCCAGTATTTCCGGACAGGCCGAGGTGAAGGGTCACTGCTGAAGAAAGAGGATGGCAAAGGAGAGGATCTGAAAGGGTCTGGCTCCCTCTCCCAGAACAGCAGTGGCTCTGGCACAGGGCGGGCCTCCGAAGGGGACTGCAGTCCTGAGGAGAGGAACTCCGTCACTGCAAAGCTGCTCCTGGAAAAGGTGCAGTCCAGGAAGGTTGAGAAGAAGCCCTGTGTCACTGACGAGATGCTGTCAGGGGCAAACAAGGTGGGCATAAAGCTCAAAGATCCTCCCCAGGGCTACTTTGGCCCCAAACTGCCTCCTTCCTTAGGCAACAAACCAGTTCTCCCTTTAATTGGGAAGCTGCCAACCATTCGGAAACCAAACTCCAAAAGATACGAGGAGTCTGGCTTGGAGAGAGGCGAGGAGCAGGAGCTGTCGGATGCTGAGGATGGTTCCCAAGGCATGGAGGAGGGTCAGCTGGCCGGCCAGTCTCTCTTGGAAGATGTGGTGATGGTAATTCAGGACAAACCTCTGGATGAGCAGAAACGTGATGAAGCTGCCGTGGAGATGCCATCCCTTCCCCTGGACGCGCCGGCGCTCCCTGAGTGCTTTGGCTCTGGAGATCTGGTCATGCCACACAACTTCCTCTCGGATCCGAGTGATGGTGATGGGCTGGAGCCTATGGACGGGGGCAACCAGCCGGTCCCAGTGGAAACCAGTATGATGCCCTTAGTTCCAGATGTTGAGCACTTTCCTGGCTACGTGCCTCAGAGCGGGGAGCCGAGCATGGAAGGGGATCGGGAAGGGGGAGAAGATTCCTCTCTAGCCCCTCTGGAGAGCCAGCCCATCACCTTCACCCCCGAGGAGATGGAGAAGTACAGCAAGCTGCAGCAGGCGGCCCAGCAGCACATCCAGCAGCAGCTGCTGGCCAAGCAAGTCAAGGCCTTCCCCGCCTCGGCCGCCCTGGCGCCGGCCGCACCCGCGCTCCAGCCCATCCACATCCAGCAGCCAGCAGCGGCGTCGGCCACGTCCATCACGACGGTGCAGCACGCCATCCTGCAGCACCACGCCGCCGCAGCCGCCGCCGCCATCGGCATCCACCCCCACCCGCACCCGCAGCCCCTCGCTCAGGTCCACCACATCCCCCAGCCACACCTGACACCCATTTCCTTGTCGCACCTGACCCACTCGATTATTCCGGGGCACCCTGCCACATTCCTGGCCAGCCACCCCATCCACATCATTCCGGCGTCTGCCATCCACCCGGGCCCCTTCACCTTCCACCCGGTCCCTCATGCTCTCTACCCGACCCTCCTGGCTCCCAGGCCCGCCGCCGCCGCTGCCGCCACAGCCCTGCACCTCCACCCCCTGCTGCACCCCATTTTCTCAGGACAGGACTTGCAGCATCCACCCAGCCACGGCACATGAAGGACAAAATGAAGGAACCTCGGAGGAAGGAGAATATTTGGCGTTTTGGGAAGGGGTTGGAGTCGAGCCAGCAGGCAGGTGAGGCCTGAGCACTTCCTTTCACTCTTGAGCAGCCAAAGAAGCCGGAGGCTCGAGGGCTGGGCTGTTGGCTCTGTCCACACCCAGGGATGTCTCGCTCCGACGCTTCCGTGCACGCAGCAGCACCGCTCCAGAAGAACCATTTCACCTTTGGAACAGTGAGACACTTGGAAAGGCTTTTTTTCCCCTGGATTCTTACACTTGGTCATCTTCCTTCTGCCGCCTTGTATATGATAAATGAAGTTTCATGCACACTAATAGGTTCTCTAAAAATCCTTTTAATGAGGTCATCTAATTAAAATAGCATGATTGAATCTGGCTTGTAATCGGCGATGGAACATCGGGAACTGTCGGCTGCGGAGGGGCTGGAGGCCTCTGTTCAGGCATTGCAGGAGGTTCCTTGGCCCCTGTCATTGCACACGTGAGTTTTTCTTGGTGTGAGCAGCAAAGGTGGAAGTAAGATCTTGGTGTAAAGAGGAGGAGGAGCTCTGTGTGTGTGCCCAGAGCTCCCATCCTTCTCCATCCTGCATCCGCGTTCTCTCGCGCCAGGACCATGCCTGGATATCCCAGACTGGAGAGAGGTTCTCGGGTTAGGGGTTGGGATTCCAGTCTGGGCTTTGACCACTCTTCTCCTGAAAGGGGAAAAAAATCACTCTGAATTCCATCTTCTGTGGTGTTGGGAAAGAGGCACTGGGATGGGAGAGAGAAGGAAAATCCTGTTAGGAATTGAAGCAATACAGAGGACAGGGGAGCGCGGCCGGGGTGTAAAGCGTGTTCTTTCCTCTGTAACACTGATGGTTTCCTTATTAATTTATAGGATTTTTTTTTTTTTATGTAAAGAATTGCACTGAACTCTGTAAACAAAGATGCTGCTTTTTGTAGCTCCTATCAAAGGTTACATTTGTAGTATATCGCAATAATATTTTTTACAGCCAGTTCTTAGTGGTACTTGTTCTGGTGGCTTCTGTGTAAATATGTTTGCTGTAGGTGACCCAAGACACTTGTAAAGGTTCAATTTATAGTTTCAGCTAGATGCAGAACAACTAAGCATGTATATTTTATCAAGCTCATGTATTTTTGAAGTTTTTATGTACTATAAAATGTAAAGACAAAATTAAAAAAATTCCTCATTTAGAATTTTGCAGAAGAAAAAAAAACCAACAGGTGAGACTTGGGCAAGGTGAGGGGTGTGAGGGTCGCAGTGACTCTGGCAGGTAATGCTGCGTTCCTCCCTGCCATAGGAATGGGCACTGCAGCAGCCTGGGGAGCAGCAGGAATACAGGCTGCTCCCGGAGTACACATAGCCCTTTTTTTCCTTTTTTCCTTTCCTTTCCCCCCCCTTTGGAAGCAGTCATGTGCAGAACCTGCTGGTGCAGGAGGAGCCTTGGGACTGTTCCCATCCCACACACAGGGTCACCCCAAGTTACTCCGTAAGGGGTTTCCCTGTTCTCCCAGCATCGCAGGTGGCACTGCCCGTGGGAGCTGCCCCACCCCAGTGCAGGGGATGAGCTGCTGCTGTCCGCTCTCGCCACGCACTGCGGGTGTCACAGCCCTTGGGGCACCGCCACTGGAGGGAGGGATTTCAGAGCAGTGGGGGGACGTGGTGACATCCCTGTCCCTTTCCTTGTCCTCTTCCCCATCCTCATCCTCTTCCCTGTCCCCTCCTGGAGTGCAGCACGAGACCAGGCGGAGTCAAAGGATCAAAACCCCCTGAGCTCCCTCACTGTGTAAACGAGAAATTGGAGCAGGTCAGAGTGACAGCAGTCACAAAAAAAGGGACTCAATTTCCTGTAAATACCGAACAATTCAGTGTTACTGTCAGAGCTGAGCTTCGTAGGGCTCCGTGTCCCAGCCGCATCACGTTGTGGGCAGGGATTGTTTTTGGACTTCAGGATAGCGCTAAAATAATTAACCTGTCATTACTTAATGAGCATAAACAGACTGTATTTAACTTTGTCACATAAGATATATATATAAATATATATATATGCTGTAAAATGAGGGAAAAAAACCTTTCTAATAAACCAATGATTTGTGGAAAAAAAAATGTGATGGTGTGTGATGGTGTGGAGCTGCTGTGTAGAGCACCAGCCCCTCCTTTCCTAGCCAAAGGCCCTGGTTTGGTTAAAGGGAAAAAATCCAAACCCCTGCATGCCAGCAGGGTCGGGGTCCAGGGTGCCACCTGCCCTTCCCTGGCGGTGGCCCTGGGAGGAGGTGGCTGATGAGGGATGGTGCGGAAGTGCTGAAAGAAACAGGAAATTAAGTAATTGGACAGAAGAAAGAATTATAACTGCCCTGAGGGGGTCTGGTGTGGGCTCCAACTGGGTTCAGATGCTGCTGCCAGCCGGGGACGAGACCTCCCGAGGAGGAGCAGCTGTCCCTGAGTCCGGTGTCCTCCTCTCCCGGGGCACGGAGCTGATCCGTGCTCAGTTAAACCCTTCCCACCCCGCGGAGCTTTGCCACGGCTTTGGGCAAATCCCGCTCTCTTCCAACTGCAGCTGCTCCAGGGCAGCCGAGAGGTTCCAGCTGCTCCGAAGGGCTGGAGCAGCCCCGGCTCGGGGCTGTGTCCCCCGTCAGGGGCCAAGGTGCCGTTTGGCTCTGCGGGGACCCTCCTGTGACCCCAAGACCCCCCGACTCAGCCCCGTTTCACACGGGCTGGCTACCGGGGAGATGCTCCCGGGCCTCTCCCGGCCACCGGCTCTGGGTTGGCACGAGGGGCCCCCGGAGCTCTCGGGCAGCCTGAGAGTTCTTAATTAATAGAGTTTAAATTAATTTTGCAGGTGGGTTCGGGGGCTGCCGCCGCTGTCCGGGCAGGGCTGAGCCCCTGCGGCTGCCGCGGGCCTGGCTTGGCTGCGGGGCACGGGCTGTTCACGCCTGGTTCACTTGGCTGTGGGCTGTCCCCACCGTGCCCCCGGTCCCTTGCCAGAGCCCTGCACAGCGCTGGTGCTGCCGGCCCCCCTCTCCCCTGGCAGGGTTTTGGGGTGTCCCTGCCCTGGGGAAGGGGACGCAGCGTGGGGGTGATGCCCAGTGCTGGTGGGCTCGGTGCTGTCAGCTCCATCCGGCTGTGAAGGGGATATCGGGGGTGATGGAGGGGCCCTGTGCCCTGCTGTCCTCCCCCCTCCTCGCCACATTTCCGCTGGTAGGGACTACCCGCACCCCGAAATAGCCACCCCGAGATGGACATCCCAAAATAGCCACCCAGAGACCGGCACCCCGCGGCGGGCTGGGTGCGGCCCCGGCGGGCGGTAGGCTCAGGCTGCTGTGGCCGTGTCCCCACCCTGTCACCGTGTCTCCCAGTGGCACTGCCACCTCCTGTCCCCCGCCCTGCTCCGACCGCATCCATCTCCCCCGCACCTCTCTGGCTCCCTGCAGGAGCGGATGTGCCTCCGGGGGGGTCCTTCCTGTGCTCCCCATTCCTGCTGGTCCCGTCCCCAGCTGCGTCCCCCGAGATAAGCCAGGGACGCCCCGGCACGGGCTGTGCCGGGGCTGTGGCCACATTTTGGGGCGACGATGGGGCTGCTGCGGGCTCTGCTGCTCCTCGGGGGGCTGCGCCTGCCCCCCAACCTCGGGCTTCTCCAGGACCCCCCCACCATCTTCGAGGGACCCCCCGGCAGCTATTTCGGCTTCGCCTTGGATTTCCACATGAGCGAGGGAAGGTAGGGAGGCACCGGGGTGTCGGGGTCGGGCACGGCACCCGCCCCCCGACCCTGACACCCGCTCTGCCCCCCCAGGCCCAGCGTGGCGGTGGGGGCCCCCCGTGCCAACACCTCCCAGCCCGGCGTGGCTCAGCCCGGCGCCGTCTTCCTCTGTTCCTGGCCCCCCAACGAGACCCCCTGCCACCCCCTCCCCATCGACACTGCGGGTGCGTGGGCGCCGTGGGGCGCGGGGTGGGCGTGGGGAGTGCCAGCTCCGCACATTCCCCCTCTCCCGCTTCCCCAGGGGACGAGAGCGAGAGCCAGGGCACCTTGGAGCTCCACACCTACAAGTCGCACCAGTGGCTGGGAGCGTCCGTCACCAGCTGGGACGGCAAACTGGTGGTGGGTGCATCCGGGGGGGATGTGGGCAGCCTTGGGTGGCGGCGGGGTGGGCACCCAGCCTGTCCCATCGCCGTGCCCAGGTCTGTGCCCCGCTGCAGCACTGGAACGCGATGGAGGGGCAGCACGAGGCGTTCCGCACCCCGACGGGCACCTGCTTCGTGCGGAGCCCGGGGCAGCGGCGCGCGGTGTGGTACTCGCCCTGCCGCGACCGGACCATGGCCGGCACCTACCGTCAGACGAACTATGGTGAGCGGGGACCGGGGGCGGGGAGTGCCCCCAACCCCGCGTCGGTCTGACCCTGCCCTGTGCCCTCAGTGCACGACAAGCGCTACTGCGAGATCGGCTTCAGCGCCGCTGTCACCCCGGTGAGAGGGGACCTGAGGGGCTCGGGGGACTCGGGGGACTTGGGGGGCTCGGGCACCTTGGGGGGGTCTGGGGGCTGCGTGGCCGGGGTGCCCCCCGGGATGCCCATGGGTGCTGATAGAGATGCAGAGGGTGTGGCCAGGATGGTACCTGAGTGTCACGGCGGGGGACGTTGGGGTGAGGATGCTGAGATGGGGGATGCTGGAGTGGGAATTCCAGGAGAAGAGATCCTAGGAGTGGGGGGGATGCTGGGGCGGGGGTGCCAGGGTGGGGGTGCTGGGGTGGGGGATACTTGGGTGAGGATGCTTGGGGGAGATGCCAGGGTGCCCTGGTGCTGAGCCAACTCCTCCCGCAGGACGGGACGCTGGTGCTGGGTGCCCCCGGCGGGTACTACTTCTCGGGTGAGTCCTTCCTGCCGGCGTTGCCACCCCGGCTGGTGCTCCCGGGGTGCTCCCTTTGGGTGGGCACGGCGGGAGGAGGGCACCTCGGATGGGGTACCCTGTAAGTGCCACCCGCAGTGGCACTGGCAGCCCAGGGCGTGTGGCAGCGGGTGCCCAGGCAGTGCCGGTGCTCCCTCCGCCGTGTCCCCCAGGGCTCGTGTACTCGGTGGAGCTGGACAAGATCCTCAGGCGCTTCCTCGGCACGTCCCTGCTGTGGCTGGGGAGCCCCGGGCGCCCCACGGCGCCGGTGTCCAGCGACTACGAGGATGGGTACCGGGGTGAGCAGCGGGCACGGGCACCCTGCCCCACTGCCAGCTCCTGCTGGGACACCCCGGGATCACCAGTGCCCATCTCCCTGCAGGGTACTCGGTGGCTGTGGGCGAGTTTGATGGCAACCCCAAAACCAAAGGTAAGGCTGGGGGGTGCAGGGGACAGGGGTTGGTGGGCCTGGGGCACCCCGGGGCTCCAGAGTGACCCTGCTTCCCTTCCCGAGGGGGCTGGACAGAGGTTGTGCCAGGACTGGGGTCCCGTCCATCTCTGTGCCCTCATACCCCCATGTCGCACCAGGGGTAACCCCGTGCCCACCCCAGTGCCGGGGGTGTCCCCGTGCCCTCCTCAATGTCCCAGTGGGGGCACTCAGGGCTCTCATCCCTCGCAGAGTACGTGGTGGGGGTCCCCAACAAGAGTAACACGAGGGGTGAGGTGAGTGCTGCGGAGTGCCCGGTGCCGGTGCCTGGCCGAGTGGACACCAGGGGACACCACCACGTGTCACCCCGAGCTGGGGCTGGCGTCTGACACTGCCCTGGGCAGGTGGAGATCTTCTCTGCGGGGGACACTCTGCGCTGGCTGCGGGGCATCGCCAGCCAGCAGGTACCCCTGCCCTGTGCCACCCCCAGCACCCCCAGTGCTCCATAGCACTCCTGCCCCCCATCCCATAGCACCCCAGCCCCCCAGCACCCCCTGCTCCCCCAGCCCCCCGTCCACTGTGCCTCTGGCACCCCCCGCTGCCACCCTCTACCCGGACCCTTTCCAGGTGGCTTCGTACTTCGGGCACACGGTGGCAGTGGCCGATGTCGATGGGGACGGGTGAGAGCAGGGACAGTCCCCCCCCCCTCCTCCACGGGGACACCCAGGGGTGCTGCCGCGTTCCTGGCACACCTCTGGGTGCCCCCGAACCCCCAAACCTGGGGACCCTGACCCTGACCCCGCGCCGGGCACAGGCGGGACGACCTGCTGGTGGGTGCCCCCCTGTACATGGCCCGGCGCCCCGACGGGCAGCGCAGCGAACTGGGGCGCCTCTACCTCTACCTGGGGCGGGGACAGCAGCCCCTCGCCGGGCCCCCCCAGACCCTGACGGGCACCCACCCCTACGGCCGCTTCGCCGCCGCCATCGCCAGCCTCGGGGACCTGGACAAGGACGGTTTCGGTGGTAACTCTGCGGCGGGGTGGGGAAGGGGCCGTGCCACCTCCGGTGCCCCGCCTTGGGGAAACTGAGGCAGAAGAGCCTGGGCGGGCGCTCACGTCCCTTCTGTCCCCAGACGTGGCCGTGGGTGCCCCGCAGGGGGGTGACAGTGGCAGCGGGCAGGTCTTCATCTTCCGCGGGCAGAGCGAGGGGCTGGCGCCGGTGCCCACCCAGCGCCTCGACAGCCCCTTTCCCGGCCCCGCCGCCTTCGGCTTCGCGCTGCGTGGTGCCACCGACCTGGACGGCAACGGCTACGCGGGTACAGCCCTGGCACGACACCGCCCTGCCACCGCCCTGCCACCCCGGTGTCACCACCCCGGCACCGACCCTCTGCTTGTCCCCGCAGATCTGCTCGTGGGGGCTTACGGGGCTGCCAAGGTGGCCGTGTACCAGTGAGTGCCCGTCCCTGCGGTGGCCCGGGGCTCCCTGTTGGGTCCCCTGACACCTCAGCAATGTCCCCGTGCCCCAGGGGACTACGCGTGGTGGTGGCCCAGACCCAGCTGAGTGTCCCCGACGGGCTGAACCCTGAGGTCCTGGACTGTGTCCTGCCCGACTCCAGTGTCCGTGTCAGCTGGTGAGGGGACACTGCCGAGGGGACGCTATGGGGACACCACTGTGAGGACCATGGGGACACCACCGTGGAGACAGGACAGGTCCCTGAGCACTTGTTGGTGTTGTCCCCCCGCAGCTTCCACGTGGTGTTTTGTGTCAGCGTGACGGGGCAGCACATCCCTCAGAGCATCTGTGAGTGCCACTGTCACCCGGGGGGTACACGAGCACTGCTGGGGTGTCACCGGAGGTGTCACCAGTGCCACCCTCCCGTTCCCCACCAGACCTGGAGGCCGAGCTGCAGCTGGACCGGCTGAAGCCCCGGCCATCGCGCAGGGTCCTGCTGCTGCAGGGACACCAATCGTCCCGGCAGGAGGAGCTGCTGGTGGTACCGGGGACACCCCCTGTGTGCAGCAACCTCACCGCCTACCTGCGGGTACGGGCACAGGGACAGCGCGGCAGAGGGTGGGGACAGTCCATGGAGGGTGGGGGACAGGAATGGGGATGTGACATCCCCAGCCAGGATGGGGACAGGGATGGGGACAGGGACTGGGGATAACAGTGTCCCCCTGTCCCACGAGAGTGGGTAACAGGGATGGGGACAGTGGTGGGTGGGGGCCCTAGGGTGGGGTGGGCACGAGATGCCCTCCAGAGTGCTCTGCCCACGGGTGTCCCCAGGAGAAGGCTGAGTTCAAGGACAAACTGAGCCCGGTGGCCCTGAGCGTGGCCCTGACGCTGCCCAGAGAGGCCCCGGGGCTGGTGCTCTACGGGGACACCCTGGTGCAGGCACAGGTAGGGGGGACGTGGCTGTGGGGGGACATCACCGTGGTGACGCGGGGTGGGCTCATCCCCACGGCTGGGCCAGGGCACATGTGGGTACCTCCAGCCTGAGTGTGCTCAGCTCCGGGGTTCCCAGCCTGTGCCAGTGTCCCCAACACCCCGATGGGACATTGCCCCTGTCCTCCCCACTGTCCCCTGCTTCCACCGGGATGTGCCTCCTACCCCCCCCACTGTCCCTCATTCCCTCCGGAATGTGCCCCCCCACTGTCCCTGCCACTGTCTGGCACGTCCCTCCCGTTCTGCCCTCTGTGCTCACCCTGCAGTCCCCAGTCCCTCCCTGGGATGTCCCTTCTTCACCCAGCACTATCCCCATTCCCACCCCGAGAACGTCCCCTCTGCCATCCCCAATCCCTCTCCAGAATGTCCCCCTGCTGTCCCTGCTCCCTCCTTGGCGTGTCTCAGGGTATGCCCCAGTCGTCCTCTCTGCTGTCCCCTCCCCATTCTTCCCTTCCGGAGATGTCACCTCCCTCCGCTCCACCATCCCCAGTGTCTCTCTAGAATGACCCCTCTCTACCCTGCTCTGTCCCAAATCTTCCCTCTGGTCCCCCCACCAGCCCAATCCCTCCCCGGGATGTCCCCCCGTGCCCCCTGCTGTCCCCAGTGACTCCCCCTCCCACACCTCACCCTGGATGGGGGGTCCGCCTGTCCCCTCTCCGTCCCCTCCCAGACCCACATCATCCTGGCGGACTGTGGCGATGACAACCTCTGTGTCCCCGACCTCCACCTGGCCGCCGACACGTGAGCACCACGGGGGGGTGAGGGAGTGCTCGGTGTCCCCGCGGGGTGCTGAGCCCTGTCCCCATGTCCCCAGCCCCAGCCAACGCCTGCTGATCGGGGCCGAGGCCGCGCTGACCCTGCGCGCCAACGCCACCAATGCGGGCGAAGGCGCCTTCGAGGCCGAGCTGAGGGTGCAGCTGCCCCCTGGCACCCACTACCAGGCTGCCCGCAGCACCATCCCGGTGGGTGCTGAGTGGGGGATGACAGGGGTGACAGGGGCAGGGGGGTCATGTCCGGCCCTTGCTGGTGTCTGGGGTGGGGGGCTCACGTTCTGCCCTTGGTGGCCGTCACCCTTTTTGGGGGTGCCCAGTGGTGATGGGTGCTGGGGGATGCCCAGCACAGGGGGTGACCCACGTCGGGGGGCTTACACTGTGTCCTCCATCTCCATCATCCTCCATGGGGGTGCCTGGTGGGGATGGATGCCCAGGGACCCTGGGCTGGGGGGCCCATGTCCTGCCCTTGGTGGCTGTCACCCTCCATGGGGTGCCCACAGGGGATGTGTGCTCAGGGGTGTCCGGGGTGTGGGGCTCAAGCCCTGCCCTCAGCTCGTGCAGGTCCCCAGGGTGGTTGGTTCATGGGGGGTCCATGATGTGTCCCCGTCCCATGTCCCCACCCTGCAGGGGCAGGAGAAGCTGAGCTGCAACCCCAAGAAGGAGAATGGGACCCGCGTGGTGCTCTGCGAGTTGGGCAACCCCATGAAAGCAGGGGCCTGGGTAAGGGGACGGGGGGTCCCTGCCGTGCCCGTCACCCATTGGGGCTGGGCACCCACCTGCCCCTCTCCTGTGCTGTCCCCCAGATCACCGTGGACTTGGAGCTGAGCGTGTCTGGGCTGGAGGACATGGGGGATGCCATCACCTTCCACCTCCAGCTGCGGAGGTGACACCCTGCTGTCCCCCTGCCCCCCACCCACTGCTGGGACACGGTCCCCAAACTCAGTGTCCATCCCTCACCTCACTGTGTCCCCACAGCAAGAACAGCCCCAGCCCCGGCAATGCGTCGGTGACGGTGACAGTGCCCGTGGAGGCAGAGGCAGAGATGGAGCTGCGAGGGTGAGGGTCCGGGGGGACATGAGGATAATGGGGGGGACAGAAGGGGACACTGACCCCCCTCTCCCACTAGCACCTCCCTGCCTGCCACCACAGTGCTGCCCACGAGCTGGCACTGGGTGGAGGACAGCCGGCGGCTCGAGGACCACGGCATCAAGGTGGAGCACGTCTATGAGGTGGGACACTGCACCCGCGGGTGTTCAGGGGATGTCCCCTCTGTCCCCTCCCCGGCATCACCCCCTGTGCTGGGCATCACCCCGCCGTCCTCCCGCAGCTCCACAACAAAGGTCCTGGCACCGTCAGCGGGGTCACCCTGAGCCTCGCTGTCCCCCACCTGCTGAGGGACCACATCCTGCTCTACCTGCTGGAGCTGGGCACCGAGGGGGGCATGGACTGCTCCCACCACCCCGCCCTCAACCCTGCCCAGGTAGGGCCTGCGGGGCCGCTGCCCACCCGCGGGCGCTGGGGCGAGTCGGGGCAGTGGGTGTCACCTCTGTGTCCCCTTCCAGCTGGAGATCCCCCGCCCCGCCGCAGCGCCCGGGAACGGCACCCACCAGCGGGAGCGCCGGGAGGCGGAGCCGCCCCCGGGAGCCGGGCTGGGGGACCTCGTCCGTGTGGTGAGCGGGTGACTCTGGGGACCTGCGGGCTGTGACGGGTGCGGGGCTGGGGGGTGCCAGGGTGGGGGACCGCATCCCTTGGGTGACCCTGGGGACCTGCAGCCCATGGTGGGTACAGGGCTGGGAGTGTCCCCTGGGCTGGGGGCTCCCCAGCACCCACGGTGTCCCTCAGGACTGTGACAATGCCACGTGCATGGACATCACCTGCCACGTGCCCAGCCTGGGCAAGGACCAGCGGGCACTGGTCAGCGTCCACGCCCTGCTCTGGATGGACACCCTGCAGCAGGTACTGTCCCCTCCTGGGGACAGAGGGGGATGGGGTGGCACTGTGGCCCCAGGGCATCCCTGCCATGTCCCCTCCTGCACGGTGGTCCCCAGAGAGCACCCTGGGGATACCATGTGTGGGGTCATGGGTGCCCTGTTAGCTGCCAGAACTGCTGACGCCAGGTTCCCGTGTGTCCCCATGTGTCCCTCACGTGTCCCCTCATCCGTCCCTAGCGGGAGCACCTCCTGACGCAGTTCCTCATCCAGTCACAAGCGTGGTTCAACACCTCGGCCATGCCCTACCGCGTCCAGCCCCGGGTCCTGCCCACCGGCAAGGCCGAGGTAGGGCTGGCGTGGGTGTGGGGACACAGGGACAGGCCGTGGTGGCAGCGGTGTCACCCACCTGTCCCTCTGCAGACCAACACCCACGTGGTGCGTGCCAGCCCCGGGGGCGAGGGCCCTGTGCCAGTGTGGTGGGTGGTGCTGGGGGTCCTGGCCGGGCTCCTGCTCCTCACCCTCCTCGTCCTCCTCATGTGGAAGGTGAGTGGGTGCAGGGGGACACTGGGGACGCTGGTGACATCCAGCATGGTGGAGGGGCCTCACCAGCACCAGAGGGACCATGAAACATGGGACGTAGTGCTGGGGGTGGGGGCTGTGGGGCAGGATGAGGGGACAGCAGCACGGGTGAAGCTGTGCGGTCCCGGGCGGGTGACACTGTGGGGTCCCCAGAGCCTGGTGCCTCAGGAGTTGTCATGGGGTGCCTGGGGCGGTGCCACAGGGATCTCTGCGGGGCTGATGCTGTGGCATCCCTGGGGCTGGTGCCGCCAGGTCCCTCAGGGCCCGACTGTCACCGTGTCCCCTTCCAGACGGGTTTCTTCAAGAGGACGCGCCCGCCCGCCGAGGGAGACCTGCAGGAGCCCGGCCAGGCCCAGGAGCCGGGGGCCGCCCAGGACTAGCGGTGTCCCCGGGGTTCCCCTGTGCCCCACTCCCGCACAGCCCCCCTGAGTGCCCGTGGGATCCCACCCCCCCTCTGCTCCCCCCGGACAATAAATCCCCGCCTGACCCTTGGGTGCTGCCCACGGTGATGTGGTTGTGACCGCCCGGACCGGCACCGGGGGGGTCCGGCAGGGGACAGGGCACGGCAGGGGGGCAGGGAGGCTTTTGGGGACCCCCGTGTGCCCTTGTGGGGTGCCCCGGGAGGGCAGTGGGGGTTGGTGCCGGGGTCAGTCCCGGCGGCTGGTGCAGTGCTGGGGGATCCATACCGGGGCCGGTGCTGGTACCGTGGGTGGGTCACGGTACCGGAGTCAGTCCCGAGGATGGGTCTGGGGGGTCGGGGCAGTGCCAAGCGCCAGTCCCGAAATGCCGCTGGGGTACCGGGGATCGACACTGAGGCTCAAGGAAGTACCGGGAGTGGGTCCTGGGGTGCTGGTGCCGGTACCATGTCCCCGTCAGGGGGCTTGGAGCGGAGCCGGGAATGGGTCCCGGGAGGCCTGTGCGGTACCGGGGGCAGTGCGAGGCTGCCGGTGCCAGCACCGGAGTGAGTCCCGCAGTGCGGGTCCCGGTCCTGGTCCCGGGGTGGTAGCGGGGGTGGGTACAAGGGTCGGGATCGGTACCGGGGTCAGTGCGGGGGCTCGAGGCAGTGTCAGAGGTGGATCCGGGGGTCGGTGCCGACGTCGGGGGTGGATCCCGAGATGCCGCTGCCGATACCAGGGTCAGTCCCGGGATGCCGTTGCCGGTACTGAGTCCTGGTCCAGGTCCCGCAGCGGTCCCAGGGAGGGGCTGCGGGGGCAGCTGCGGTACCGGCGATGGGTCCCGGCTCTCCCTCCCAGGGCAGTGCAGGGGGCGGTGCCGGGGGTCTGGGGCGGTACCGGGGGTGGGCCTGGGGGGTCTCGGGGCGGTGCCGGGGGTGGTCCCGGTGCCGGGGCGGTGCCGCTCCGGGGGTGGGCACTGGCGGCCGTGCCCGGCGGCTCCGGCAGGTGGAGCCCGGTCCCCGCGGCGGGCGGGCGGACGGGCCGGGCGGGCCGGGCATGGCGGGGTAACGGCGCGGAGCCACCATGCGGCCCCGCCGCCTCCTGCCGCCGCTGCCGCCGCTGCCGGTGCTGCTGCTGCTGGCGGCCGCGGGCGGGCGGCGGGCGCGGGGCGCGGCGGAGCCGGGAGCGCACGGTGAGAGCGGCCTTTGTGTGCGGGGCGGGGGGCGCCGCCGGCAACACCCCCCGCCGCCCTCCCCGCCCGATCCCCGCGCCCACATTTCCCCCGGCATCCCTTGGCCCCCACCCCCCTGCCCCGCACCACCCCAGCCCGACCAACGCCCCCACTCCCCATCCCCGCCCGAGCCCAGCACCGACATCCCCCCGGCATCCTTTGAACCCGATTCCCCCCCCGCGCACCACCCCCCGATCGATCCCAGCACCGGCCCCCCCCCCATCCCCGCCCGACCCCCGCCCCGACTTCCCCCCGGCATCCCCTGGCCCCGACACCCCCTCGGCAGCACCAGCCCCCCGCCCGACCCCCGCCCCGACACTCCCCGGCACCCCCCGGCCCCCACACCCCCTTCTCCCCGCCCGCTCCCCGCCCCGAATCCCCCCGGTCCCGACACCCCCATCCCCTCCCGGCCCCCCCGGGTCCCCCGCACCCGACACTCCCCGGCCCCCCGCCTCCGACACCCCCATCCCTGCCCACCCGCCCCCCACCGCGCCCGCGCCCCCCGTCCGTTGCCCCCGTCCACCCCCCTTGTCCATCCTCCGTCCGTCCCCAGCTCTGTCTGTCCGGCCGCACCCCCGTCTGTCTGTCTGGCCACCGGCGGACAGAGGGTGGTGGGTGGGGGGCCTGGGCAGTGCCAGGGGGTGCAGCTGGGTGGGTGGGGGTCACGGACAGAGCTTGGGGGGGACGAGAGGGTGGGGGTGGTCCCAGACCTTGCGGTACAGGAGGGGGGGGGGGTCCCGGGCAGCGCCAAGGGTTGGTGATGGTGGGTGGTGGTCACAAACCAGGGGGTGAAGGAAGTTGGGTGGGGATCATGGACAGAGCTTGGGAGTGCAGGAGGGTGGGTGGGGGTCCTGAGCAGAGCTTGAGGTTGTCTGATGGTGGGTGGGGTCCCAGGCCAGGGGGTGCATGATGGTGGGGGGTCCTTGAGCAGCACCCGGGGGTGCAGAATGGTAGGGGGTGCATCCGGCAGGCAGGGTGGGCCTTGGGGTCCCTGCGGCTCCCTGTGACCCCCTCCTGCACCCCAAACCCTCCTGGCAGAGCCCCTGCGCCAGGGTGAGACGTGCCTGGGGGTGAGAGGGGGGCTGTGGGGTGAGGAGGGGTCCCTGGCCCGTCCTGTCTGTGCTGGCTCAGCTCCCCGCTGGCGTCACCCCTGCCCATCCCCGTCCCCGCGGGGTGACAGACATGACAGGGCTCCTCACTGCCACCCCAGGGCCTGGCACCCCCCAGCCCACCTCATGGGGCCGTGGGGTCAGACTGGGAGGCACTGGGGAGCCAGCGGGGGGGCAGCGTGCCTCGCGGTGGCCGTACAGGGGACCTTTGGTTTTGGTGGGGGGACAGGGAGTGGGGAAGGGGAGGCCGTGCCTGTGCCCCCGCGCTGGGGGTGGCACCGTGGCCCCCCTCTCCGGGGGACACCGGGGTGGTCGTTGGTGCCAGCTGTCCCCCGGCAGCTGCGGGTGGCCGCGGGGACATTCCTGCCCGCGGGTGCCGGCTGTCCCCGCCGTGCGGGGGGACACCCCCAGCCCCTCCGTTCCTGACACCCGCCCCCCTCCCCTGTGCATCGCTGAAGCAGCTGCTGCCAATTTCCCCCCCTCGCCCATTGCCACATCTGGGCCGCATCTGGGCCGGGGCGGGGGCGGGGTGGGTGCCCGGTGGAGTGGGGGGTTCCGGGGCTGCGGGGGGCCGGGCGGGAGCCCCGGGGCGCGGGATGAAGGAGGTCGTTGCCTGGGTGACGGCGCCGGAGCCGGGACCGCTGCCAAGGGCTGCGGATCATGCGCAGGATGGCGCTGGCTCGGGGGGGCCGGGGGCACACGGGGGTTTAGGGTCCCCCCCTCCCTCGAGCCGGGCCCTCCCCTGCCCTGCAGCGGGGACTGGCGAGGGGGATCCGGGGGGGATCCCTCCCTCTGCTGCCGGTGGGACCTGCTGGGGTCGAGACCCCCTGACCTTGGGACAGGTGTGAGCGGCACCCTGGGGGTGGCCTCTGGTGGGAGGTTGGGAGTGAGGGGCTGGGTGCACCCACCCGGGTGGGCACGGCACCCTGGGGCCAGGAGCCCCCTCGAGGGGGCATAGGGTGGGCACAGCAGTGATGCTCCCACCCCCTCAGGACAGTGCCTGCTGCCTACTGGGGGGGGTACCTGTGACCCACCTGGGTGGTGGCTGTGACCTGCTGGGGATGGTGGGCACTGGGATGAGTCCCACCCCAGCTAGGATGGTGGCCATCACCCACCAGGATGGGGGCTGTGATGGTGACCATGACCCCCCTGGGATGGTGGCCATGACCTGGCAGGGTGTGTCCCACCACCTGCTGCAATGGTGGCTGGACCCCCTGTGCTGTTGGCCATGGCCCCCTGTGATGGGGATGGTGGCCATGACCCAGCAGGACAGGTCCCACCACCTGTTGGGGTGGTGCCCATCATCCATCAGGGTGGTGCCCATGACCTCCTGGGATGGTGGCCATGAACCACTGGGATGGTGGCCGCGCCCCCTGGGTTAGTGGCTGTGACTCCCGGGGTGTGTCCCCCCACCCCCCACAGTGTCCCCCCACCCTGTCCCCTGTGCCACTGGTGCTGCGGGGGTGCGGTGCCCGTGCCCACGCCGGTGTCCCCACCATGTCCCCCAGAGGTGCTGCTGCGGGTGCAGGTGTTCGAGAGCGGGACGCTGGCCCCGCTGGCGCAGGTGGCCCTGGACGTGTTCGGCGCCCGCAGCGCGCTGGCAGCCGGGACCACTGACCACACGGGCACCGGGGTCCTGCCCGTGCCCTACCGCCTGGGCTCCTGGCTGCTCGTCACTGCCGCACGCCGCGGATACGTCACCGCCTCCGTCCCCTGGCGCGTCACCAAACTGCCACGTGAGTCACCAGGACCCCCAGCCCGGGGGGGACCCCAGTGCCTTCCTGGGGGCTCTGGTTGGGGGTCCCCAATCCCTTGCTGAGGTCTCTGAGTCTGACTGGGGAACTCAATCTTTCCTGTAGGGATCTGAGCCCTGATGGGGGATCCCCAATCCCTTCTGAGGGTTCTGGGTCTGATTGAAGGTCCTAAATTCCTTGGGGGTGGCTCTGTACTGGACTGGGGGGCTCTGAGCCTGGTGTGGGGTCCTTAGTCCCTTCCTGGGACCTCAGTCCCTTCCTTACAGGGGACCCCTAAGAGGTTTTGATGTAGGGGTCCCTTACAGAAGGGTATTTGGGAGGGGTCTGGCCCCTTTGGGAGGGGAAAACCATGTCCTGGTGGCCCCAAAGTCCCCCCATCCCATCCCAGGGCAGAGGAAGTTGGGGGTGTCCCCTGGGATGGGCTCCAGCCCTTCTCCCCAGGGCAGGGGGGAGTGGGGGTGGCATCAATGGGGTCACCTTGGGGGGGGGTTGGGAGCACTCAGCTGAGGGCGTGGGGATGGGGGTACAGGGATTGCGGGGTACAGGATGGGGATGGGGGGTATGGGGATGAAGTGGTACAGGGATGGGGATGGAGGGGGCATGGATGGGGTTGTGGAGGGGGTGCCCCCACCCTGCCCACTGCCTGCCCCCACCTGTCCCCGTCCCCGCATGCACCTCACCCTTGCTGTGTCCCCCTTCCCCACCCTCTCTGCAGAGCCCATGTCCCCCCTCTCCCCATCAGTCCCCCCCAAGCCCGGGAGGAGTGTGTGCGTGTGTGTGTTTTTGGGGTCCCCCATCACCCCCTGCTGCCCTTGCAGTCTACGCCTCCATCAGCCTCTACCTGCTCCCGGAGCGCCCGGCCACCCTCATCCTGTACGAGGACCTGGTCCAGATCCTCCTGGGATCCCCAGGTGAGCCACGGGGATGGCGGTGGGTGACACCACCAGCCCCCTTGGGTGCTGCCACCTACCCTGTGCCCCCCGGCTGAGCCGTGGGGATGGCAGTGGGTGACACCACTAGCCCCCCCGGGTGATGCCACCCGCCGTGTCCCCGCAGGTGGCCGTGGGCAGCCGTGGGCGCAGTTCCCACGGCGGGCAGCCCGCCTGCCCCGCAGTTCCACCTACAGCCAGCTCGCCGCGTCCCTCACCGCTGCCTCCGGCCCCAGCCTGGCCCGCGCCTTCCCCGCTTTCCTCGGGGCCGAGCAGGACGGCAGCGGTACGGGGGACACCGGGGATTTGGGGGGGGGGGGCACACCCCATGTGGCCCCCCTTAGGGATGTCCCCGTCCTTGTCCCCGCAGCCAATGGCACCTGGCTGGAGCTGGCGCCGGTGGCGGCTGTCAGCGTCCACCTGTTCACCGGCAACGGGACCGAGGTGCCTCTGGCCGGCCCCGTCCACCTGTCCGTCCCTTTGGCCCCCGACGCCGCGGCCGTGGTGGCCACCAGTGTGCCAGCCTGGAGGTTTGACCCCAAGAGCGGTGAGTGCTGGCCGGGGGTGGCAGAGGGGGACACAGCTCCTGCTGGGGGTGGCGGGGGGTGTGATGAGTTGGAGGGGTCTCAGCCCGGCGTGTCCCTGCAGGGCTGTGGGTCCGTAACGGGACGGGGCTGATCCGAAAGGAAGGCCGGCAGCTGTACTGGACATTCGTCTCCTCCCAGCTGGGATACTGGGCAGCGGCTCTGCCCTCCCCCAGCACAGGTAAGGTGACACCTGTGGATGTCTCCCCAGCCTGGGTCTCCGTGGCTCTGGGGACAGGCTGGCTGGGGAGGGGCACCCTGGGGTGCTTCCCTCTCTGAACCCCCTGTCCCAGGGCTGCCTGAGGGGGGTGGGACCACTCTGGGGTGCTCCTGGTGGGGTGGGGGTTCCCCCCGATCTCACTGTCCCCAGGGCTGAGGCTGAGGGGACATCACAGCCCCCTGGGGTGCTCTGGTGGGGGGTCCCTTTGCCCCTCTGTCCCAGGGCTGTCCGGGGGCAGGGAGCAGCTCCCAGGGTACTCTTTCGGGGGGTTCCCCCTCTGAGCCTGTTGTCCCCAGGGCTGGTGGCGATGGCAGCGGGTGTGACAGACATCACCACCTACCACACCATCTTCCTCCTCACCATCCTGGGTGCCCTGGCCCTGCTCGTGCTCATCCTCCTCTGCCTCCTCATCTACTACTGCAGGTCAGCACCCACTGTGTCCTGACCGTGGTGGGGGGTGGGAACAGAACACGCCCCCCACCTGACGTTCCATGTGGGAATGGGGGGCAGCACCCACCTGTAACCCCTGCGTGCCCCATAGCTGGGGGGGAGCATTCCCTGGCACCCTGTAACTGGTTATGGGGAGGGAGCACCATCCTCCTGGTACCCCTGGGTGCCCTATATCTGGCTGTGGGAAGGGGGACACCACTCCATGACACTCCCAGGTGCCCTAGACCTGACTATGGGGAAGGGGCACCACCCTCCTGGCACCCTTGAGTGCCCTGTAGCCACTTTTAGGGGGTCGCCACCCCTTGGAATCCCCAAATACCCTATAGTTGGCTATGGGGAGGAGGCACCAGCCTGTGGCACCCCTGGGTGCTCTTTAGCTGGATTTGGGGGGTGACACACCATTCCCCAGCACCCCTGGGGGCCCTATAACTGGATTTGGGGGGCACACCCCACTCCCCAGCACCCCTGGGTGCCCTATAGCCCCCTCCTGTAGCTCCGTCCAGCAGGTGAGGGAGGGGGGGAGCAGGGGGACCCCCGCCCCCACACTGCCCCCGTCTCCCCGCAGGCGGCGATGCCTGAAGCCGCGGGCGCAGCACCGCAAGCTGCCGCTGCCGGGGCCGCTGGACGCGGCGCGCCGGGACCAGGCCACCTCGGTGTCCCAGCTGGACCTCCTGTGCGGGGGCAGCCACCTGGAGACCGCCTCCTCGGGGGGGGACACCGACCTGCCCACCCCCAGCTTGCCCCCCTCGACCCGCGAGCTGACCCCCGCCCGGCCGGACTTCTTCCAGCCGCCGGCCCCCGCCCCGCTCCGCGCCGGCCCCCGGCCCCCGGCCGCCACGCTGGGCCCCCGCCGCCGCCAGCCCCCCGCCCACGAGGACTATGGGCGCTCCGGCGAAGCCTTCGGCCTCCGGGCCGCCCGCTCGGTGGACGGGCTGCAGCCGCCCGACGAGCACCCCCGGGGCACCCCCGCCTTCCCCCCGCGGCCCCCCTCGCCCTCGTTCTCCCGTTACGGGGCGCAGCCCACCGAGCACCCGCTGCCTGAGCCCCCCCCCCCGCGCCCGCCCTCGTTGGCCCCCCCCCCCCGGCCCCCTGCTCCTCTGCGGGCCCCTGGACCGGGGCGGGGGGCCCGAGGATGTTTACCGGGGGGTGATGCCCACCCTTCTCATCCCCGCCCGCTACATGCGCCTGGCCCCCGGCGAGCCCGAGGGTCCCCCCGAAGCCGATGGGGGACCCGGCTCGACGGCGGCGACGGCCGCGCCCCCGCCCGCCCCCTCCTCCGGGCAGCCCTTCGAGGAAGGGGAAAACTGGGGCGGGGCTCGGGCCCCCCAGCCGGTGAGTGGCTCGGTGGCCATCCCGGTGCTGCTGGACGGGTCGGCGGTGGCCCAGCTCAACGGGGAGCTGCAGGCTCTGGCGGGGCAGCAGCTCCTGGAACTGGGGGGGCCGCCACCGCCGAGAGCCTGGTTCGTGTCCCTGGACGGGCGCTCCTCCCAGGTTCGGCATTCCTACATCGACCTGCAGGGCAGCGAGAGGGGCCCCGGCCCCGCACCCCCTCCCCGCCTCCCCCGGGCCGCCGGAGGCGGGGGAGAGGACGGGGGGCCCCGGCCCGCCCTGCCCGCAGCCTCCCCCGAGGACAGCTCGCTGGCCCCCTTGCTGGAGGCGGGCAGCGGGGGGCGGCGGGGCGGGGGCAGCGGGCGCAGCAGCGCCAGCGAAGCCCCCCGAGACTCCCTGACCAGCCCCGAGGAGGAGGCGCTGGCCGAGGCGGGCGACGGGGGGGACGAGGGGGGCGACCGCAAGAGCCCCTGGCAGAAGCGGGAGGAGCGGCCACTGATGGTCTTCAATGTCAAGTGAGTGTGGGAAGGGCGGGCCCCGGGTCCCGGGCTGGGGGCAAGTCCCGGGGGGTGCTGGGATGGCGGGGACACCGCTGCTGTCACCTGTCTCAGCCCACCACTGTCCTGTGTCATCACTGTCCCATCGCTGTGCCATCCCACCACCATCCCATCCCACTGTCATCCTGTCCCATCAGTCCCATCCCACCGCAATCCCACACAGCCATCATCTCATCCCACTGCTGTCATCCCCCTCCCACCCTCCTGTCCTGTCTGTCACTGTCCCATCCTACTGCTACGCCATCCCACCACCCTCCCCACACCATCCTGCCACCATCCTGCCTTGTCACTGTCCTCTCCCACCCCCGTCCCGTGCCCAGCCCCACCCAGTGTCCTGCCAGGGGAGGGGACCACCCCCAGGCCACCCGTGTCCTCATCTGCTTGGGACCCCCCGCCTGTGCCACCAGGCTCTGCCACGTGGGATCCTGCTGCCCCTGTCCCCTGTGTCCCCCCCAACACCCCCATCCACTTCCCTGTCTTTTGGGGGTGGGAACTGCATGCTCCATATTCCCCCAACCCTGAGCCGTGTCCCCACTTGTGTCCCTGCAGGACAGGGGGGGCTGGCACTGCCCCCCGAGCCAGCGGTGCCTCCAAGCTGCCGTAGGAGCCAGGGGGCCCCTGTCGCCCCACCCTCATCCCCCTTTGGATTTTAATTGTGTTTCTAAACGTTTTCTACGTGGTGAGGATCAAGAGGGGTCATTGGGGCCAGGCTGGCAGAGGGGGGGGCCATGGGGACCCCCCCCGGGTGCCAGGCTGGGCAGGGAGCTGCTGCCTGCACCTGCCTGCACGTCCTGCCCGCTCCTTAGAGGCATTAATATATTAAACACACAAAATCCCCCTCGCCTCCGCCTCCTGCCTCAGTGTCCCCCTGCCAGGAGCCATGGATGGAGTTTCTCCTAGAAACCGTTTATTGGGGTGGTGGCACTCGGGGGGTGGGGGTGGTGCTGGTGGTGTCCCCAGTGACATCAGAGCAGGTCCCAGCGCTGGGGGCTGCACCCCCAGCCCCCGCCGGTGCAGCGGGACCCCGCAGGGCAGCAGTGGCGGCCGTCGGAGCAGCAGGAGCCCTGTGGAGAGAGACGGAGTGAGAGGGGGGTGATGCCACCTGTGCCCCCACCCTGGTGTCCCCCCACTCACCTGGGCGAAGGGGCAGCAACCCCAGGAGCCCCCCCGGGCCCGGCAGCACCGCTGGCCCCCGCGGCAGGAGCCGGTGGCACCGCAGGGCACGAGGCCACGTGGGTGGGTGCCAGTGGCTTGCAGTGGGACAGGAGGTGGCCGGCGGGGGGCTGCGGGGGTTGGCAGTAGCGGGGTGGGTGCCAGCAGCTTCTCGCAGCTCTCGGTGGCCACGTTGCAGGTGTAGCCCCGGGGACAGCAGTGCTGGTGGTCCCCGCAGCAAACGGCCTGGAGGACACACACAGGATGGGGGGTCAGTGGGGGACACGGGTGTCCCAGTACCAGGGACCCAGGTACATCAGGGACCCAGGTACCTGGGTGTCCCCAGCAGAGCCCCAGAGACTGTGCCAAACCCTGTCCCCAGGGTGCCCACAGAGCCTCCATGGAAGTGACAAATGTGGGAGTGTCCCATGTCCCTGCCTCCCCCCACCCCCACCCTGCTTGTCCCCAACGGGCCACCCCCACACTCACGCTCTGTCCCAACCCCCCCATTCCATTCCCAAATCCGCCCCCCACCCCTGGGGTGCCCCCACCCCCAGGATCCCAAACCCCAGGGATCCCCCCCCCACCTGCTCGAGGGGGCAGCACCCCCAGGTGCCCAGGCTCAGCCGGCAGCACGTGCTCCCATCAGGACAGCTCGTCTTTTCATCACACTGGACGTTCCCCGATGTCACCTGTCCCCCCCAGGGCAGCGCCGGGGTCTTGCGCACCCAGGGCCGGCGGGTGCCCCCGCCCTGCAGGCAGCTGCCCCCCTCGGGGTCGCAGGTGTAGCCCTGGGGGCAGCAGTGCACGTGGTCGGGGCAGCAGACGGCCTGGGGGGCAAAGAGGGGGGGCTGAGCACAGGGGACTCCCAGCAACACGGCTGAGGGCTCCAGGGGACACGTCCCCTCCTGCCTGTTCCTGCCCTCCCCTGTCCTGTGTCCCCCCAGACCCAGCCTGGCTCCATGCTCACTTTGAGGGGGGCAGCTATGGAGACCCCCTCGTGACACTTGTGCCCCTCTGTGGGACACAGGAAGGTC
>JACSVZ010000027.1:5358059-5374377 GCA_014706295.1 Lycocorax pyrrhopterus obiensis
CCTCCCACGCCAAGAGCACTCCATGGTCTTCCACCCTCCTCCCAAACCCTCTTCGTCTGCAGGGGGTAGCAGCTCTCTACTGCCATGTATGGGGGGGTCCCTGGGGAGTGAAAAAATGAATTCAAAAGCTAAATTTTAGCAATATAATATTAAACATTTATTAGTAGAACAAAGGCATGCCACAGCGCTGGGGCGCTTGGCAATATTGCCAGAGGCGCGCTCCATTCATTTTACTGTGGACTTAAGTACTCTCCTAAACTGTTACATATTCATTAAGCCCAAAAAGTCATTTACACTTCACTCAACCTTCCCCCCTCTCCGTCCCTGCCCCCTTCCACCAGCACGGCGCCGCTTCGCTCCTCTGGATAACTTCAGAGTTGAAGGCAGGCACCCCCCTCCGGTGCCTCCCCAGTCTCCAGCCTGATTTGTAGCTGACAGCTTCCTTGGGAGGTGTGAGTTTTGATGAGATAACAGACTTCCTGGGATGCCTACGGTTTATCTTCTTTGTTTCTCTAAGATATCTTGGTTCTTGGCTCTGTAGTTTCTCAACTCAAAAGACATTTATTACCATGTGTTTATTAATACATTTCTTAAAATATTACCAACTATTTTGAAGTTACAATATACCTTAATCTCATTTCTACTTAACTACATTTTACCTTAACACTATTTCTACATAGTATATCATCACTTATAAAAGTTAAAATCCTATATGCAAAAGACAACATTTATCATTCACTCATTTATCACAGGAGGGTACTGGGAAGGGCTGGGAGGGGTTGTAGGGGAAGATATGGGAGGAATATGCGGGATACAGAGTCCTGGGGGGTCTAGGAGGGAGATATGGTCGGGTAGAGGGTCCGGGGGGGTCTGGGGGGAGTTTTGGGGGGCTCTGGGATGGCTTGGGGGGGGTATGGGCCCTACACTGACAGGGTGGGGGGGCAGTTCTGCAGAGTTCTGGGGTGTCCGAAGGGGGCCCTGGAGGGTCTGGGAGGAAGATATGGGGGGTACAGGGTCCTGGGGGTCTTTGGTGGGGAGATATGGGGGGCAGCAGCCCTCCACTGAGAGGTACAGGGAGTCTTGGGGGGGTCCTGAGAGGCTCTGGAGAGGTCCTGAGGGTCCTGAGGAGGAAGATATGGGGGGTACAGAGTTCTGGAGGTCTCTGGGTGGTCCTCGGCAGCGGGACATGAGGTGAGTTATGGGGTCCTGCGAGAGCTCTAGGGGTCTCTGGGGGCGGTTATTGGGCTGCCCCTCACCTGCCCCACCCCTGCCCCACCCCTTGCTCGTTCCTGCCACGCCCTTCCCCTCATCATTCCCACCCTGTCTCACCCCTGCCTGGCCCTGCCTGGCCCCTGCCCTGCTCTGCCCCTCACCTGCCCCACCCCTGCCACGCCCTCTCGCCTGTGCAGGTCCAGTGTCCGGGTGAACTCCGCCGACCCGTTCCATGTGGATCGGCACCACTGGACCCCCCCTGCAGGGTTTGGGTGTGGGGGGGTTTGGGAACCCCGGGAGTGCACCTTCCCCAGAGCCACCGTCATTGGGGACTACATGGTGGCCTGTGGTGAGATCCCCAAATCTGTAAGAACTCCCAGAAACCTATGGCCTTTGGAGAGCTGCTGAGCTCCCCTTCGGGACTCTTAAGGCTTCTTGGTGCTTTTTCAGGGCTTTTTTGGAGGCATTTTAGGACCAAAATTGCCTTTTCACCCTCCACATTCCAGAAATAATGTCAAGTCCTGAATTTATTCAATTTCAGTCAATTTAGATTTATTTTAGTTACATTTATTAAAACTTTCCGATGAGGTTGAGGCATCTTGTGTCTTTTTGAGGTCTTTTAATGCCCAAATGATCTTTTAACCCTCCACTTTTGAAATACAACATAAATATCGTCTTAAATTACTCATATTTATTCAAATTTACTCAATTTTCGTCAGTTTTGTTTAAATTCCTGAAAGGAATGAGAAGAAGTTTTCTTTACAAACAAACTGTGGGCCTGCTGTAGAGAAAGCCAGATACTGAGAGGTGAAAGAAGCAATGGGAGGAACCAAAAATTCCATAGGAATTCCACTAATTGACATGGAGTGTTACTGACTCAAGATTGCATTAAATTCCTGGAATTAGAGAAAAAGAACAGACACACAAGGAAAAAGAAAAGGGGGGGGGAGGGGAGGGGAGGGGGAGAGTACACATTAGAAGGGGGTCTTTACTAGGCAATTCGGGAAGTCTGTACCTCTCAAGTACCTCAGCCACCGGGAAAAGAGAGAGGGAAATGTGACCGGGAAATTAGGATAAAAAGGAGGCTGCGTCCTCCCCCAACTTGAGAGACCCCATGGGAAATGACCATGATCTCTCCCTTTATACAAATAAAGTAACAGGATTCCTCTGTCTCCTTTTTGGACATAAACATGTGGTGGTTTTGGATTAATTTTCCTGACATTCCGAAGGGGGTTTGGGTCTTTTTTGGGTCCTTCTGGAGTGTCCCGTCCCGTCCCGTCGTGACCCCGCGCAGCCAATCCCTGAGGGGATTTTTTGCTGAGGCAGGAACCGCTGGCGCGCACCCACCCCCTCCCCTCGCCCAGCCAACCCCTGTGGGGAGTTTTCCCCGAGCGCGGTTTCGGCGGGAGCCGCCCCTCCCTTCTCAAGCAAAGCGGTGCGGAGGGGGCGCCGCGCGACGGCAGCTGAAGCGCTTGGGAGCCTCCGAAACGGCGGGCAGGTCCCCCCAGGTCGCCCAATGTTCTTCCCCCCTCCGTCTCTTGCCGCCATTTCCCCCCCGCCCCAGCCCGTCCCTCACGGCCACCGCACTCTGATTGGCCATCGCCGTGAGGCGCGCTGCGCTCCCATTGGCTCAGCCCTTCCCGCGCCTCCGGAGCCACGCGCTGATTGGTGTTAGCCGCCACTGCTGCCGCCCTTCTTCTGTTGCCGCGGGGAGCCGTGCTTTCTCTCCCCTTTCGGCGCTCAGCCAATCAGTACGCGGCTCCAAAAGGTGCGCGAAGGTGCCTTGGGGGGAGCTGTGCACTGATTGGTCAGTGTGTGAAGAAAGGGGCGGGGCAGAGCAGCTGATAAAAGGGGCGGTGCGGCACGAGCTGGTTTTGGGGCGGCGGTGACGATGAGAGAAGGTTGGTGGTTGGTTGGTGGGCTTAGTTGATGGGTTCCTCGGGGCTGTGGAGGGTTTTGTGGCGATTCGAGGTGGTTTTAGTGTTTAAGCAGGGAAACATGAGAGGTTCTGGTGCTGTTTTCAAACCTGATTATTTGACCCAGTTGAGTCATTTGAGGGAATAATTGAATTATTAAGTGGAAGAATTAGTTTTAGTAGTGGGGCCTGGGCGGTTTTAGGGTGCTTTAGGTCTTCTTTGAGGCATTTTATGGCTTGTTTTTGTTTATTCCAGTTTTCTGGGCAAAGGGTTTAGGAGGTATCTGCACCCTTCCCCTTGTCCATTGACGAGAAGGGGTCGGCTGAGGCGGGAAGCTTCTCCCGCCCATCACTGCCACCCCTCCCCTCCCTCGCTACCTCAAGCTCCTTGGCTTGGGGGAAGGGGCGGGGCGTTGGGGCGCTGAGGGAGGGCTGGGAGGGCGGGGCCGGAGGGGATCTGGGCGTCCCGGGAGGGGTTCAGGGAGTCTAGGGCGAGTTTTGGGGGATTGTAGGGGATTTGTGGGTTGTCCCTTGAAAGAGATTTGGGAGCCTTAAAGGAGCACTGGGTGTTTGCTAAGGGGGAGAGGAGGGAAGTTATGGAGGGTTCTTGGCAAAGATTGGGGTGCCTTGGGGGGGAATTGTGGGTCTCTGAGGGGATTTTAAGGGAGTTTTGTGGCACCCGGGCAGGGTCTCTGGAAGTATTTTGGGAGTTCTGGAGGTCTCTTAGGATGGTTTGCAGGGGATCTCAAGGGTTTTGGGGGCCTGTAGGGGGGTTAAGGGGGATTTGGGGCCCCTAAGGGAGGGCTCTGGGGGTGTTGAGCGGTGTAAAGGGGTGGTTTGGGGAAAGAGGGCAGGGTTGAGGGGCGTTCTGGTGGCAGTGTGGGAGCCTGTTCGGGAGGGGGAGGGGGCACTCCGGGGAAAGAGGACGGACTTTGGGAAAAAGGATGGGGTTTAGGAAGTACTAAAGGAGTTTGGGGCTGGGGGACTGGAAGGTCCAGGGAGTGCTAAGGAGGCTTGGGTGTTCCTGCTTGAAGCTCGAGGGGATCCCTAAAGAGGGTTTGCACAGGATTCGATGGGTTACCCAAGATGGGGGCTGGGGGAATTTACAGGGGGCTCAGTGCATCCTGGGGAGATTTTAGGGAGAGTTTGAGGGGCCTTGAAGGGGTTTGGGGAGGTCTAAGATGAGGGCTGGGGGCAAGGAGGCAGGGCATGTGGGGAGGGAAGAGTTAAGGAGGGTTTTACGGGTCCTGCAAGGCTGCTTTGCATGGGTCCTCATGTGTTTAGGCAGGTCCTGGGGGGAGCTTATACAGGGACTTAATCCTTAGGGGGCAAGGGGGCGGGGTGTGGTGCCTCCTGAGGCTGTCTGGGGCTGTTTGGGGGGCACTTACAGGGTCCTCGGGAGGGATTTAGGGCATCCCAGGGGGCCCAGTTCAGCTGCATTTCCTGCCCCTTACACAGCAGGTGTCATAGATCCTGAGGGGCTGCACCACATGCAGCGCTCCCTGATGGAGAAGGACTTGAGCCTCCCCAACAGGTGAGAGACCCCCAAACACGCCCAAAACACTGCAAAAATACCCTCAAAGCACCCTGCAGCAGGACCCAAAAACCCCACTTGAAAACTCGAAGACCCCCACAGGGCACCCCCCCAAACGCGCTCTGGGTCTCCCCAGGTATTCCCAGTGATGCCGTTTCGGATTTTACATTTTTTTCTTTTATATGGTCTCTGTATTCTTTGCACATAAATACTTGTAGCTCTGTAGCCTATTGTATTCATGACCAGTTTTCCCAGTAACTTTCCATGGCCTTTCCCTCGGCAGAAAGACAAAAGAAATTCCAGAGCTCCAAGCCCCGGGGGGTACAAGGCCCCTATCCTGTCTTGGTTCTTCCTGGGAACCAAGGCTGAGAACAGCTCTTCGAGATACAGCTTCATAAACAAAGTACAGCTAATAGCGAGGGGGGGCTCCAGAGAAGGAGCCTGATGTGGGGGGGAATTCCATCACCACTTGTCCTCCTAATTGGTGCTTTTTTGTCAATTATGCTAATTTGCTAAATGTATAAAAACTGTATTCACCCCGTGTGGGTGGGCTTTTGTGGACCTTCTTCATAACTGCCCTGAAGGCCTCCAAATAAAGATCCACTTTTCTATTACCTCCTTACTAAAATTATCTCATTTCATTTCTAGGTTGGAAAAGGCATCACCTGAGTAACTCAAATGCCCTCAGAAATGCCCAAGATCCCCCCTGGGGCCCCCTCACCCACCCACGAGTCACCGGTGCCCCACCAGGCCTCACCTGGAACCCCCAAACCCCCTCCTCCCCCCACCCCAGGAACCCCACCCCAAAACCCTCCAAACCCTTCCAGGGACCCCCCAAGACCCCTCCACTGACCCTAAGTCCTTCCCAAATGCCCACAAACCCCTATCCAGGACCCCCTGACCCCTTTCCCAACCAGGTTCCATCCAGGTTCCAGGGGAATGCCCCAAGCCCAAACCTGCCTGCAAAGCCAGCCAAACTTACCCACTTTCCCCAAAGCTTCCCTTAAAGCTTTCCTCAAATTTCCCCAAAATTTGCCCAATTTTTCCCATGTTTCCTGCAAATCTCCCCATTCTGCCCCAAGAGTTGGCAGCAGACAGGGCTCTGCAGCCTCTGCACCATGAGTCCTCTGGCCCAGGGCAGGTGCCGGCCCAGGTGTGCGGACAGAAGGAGCTGCGGGGCTGGGAGAAGGCTGCCCTTGAGGCCCAAATGGCAGCCGCCTGGCACCACCACTGAGGCCATGCCCAGCATCTGGCAGAGGCCAGGCAAAGACAAGGAGCAGAGCCTGGGCAGGACAGGGCTGAAGGGCTCTCATGGCAAAGGTGCTAAGCACGACACAGGGCTTTATTGCATCCTCTGCATCCCCAGCAGCAGGCATTTCTGCCGGCCTCTTCCCGTTCCCCTTGATTTGGGAAGTGCTTTCTCAGATGCCCTTTTAGACTTTGAAACAAGTTGTCCGTATCCATTGTGAATCTGGTGCTCTGAGGACAGGGAGAAATGGAAAGTTGGCCTTTGCCTTTTCTCCCAGCCTCTGCTGTGGCTGACAGTGACAGGCTGTGGCTGTAGCCTCTGACTGCTTTGTTCTGTTTGACTGGAGGTGGGAGAGTTGACATCTCAGCTGGCAGCCTCCAGAGAGTGCCAGGCAACGATTGTTCAGAGAGCCCAGCAAGATGTGAGTGAGACCCGGGAGCAGTCAAGGCAGAAGCTGTTGGAGGTTGAGCACATCCAGAAGATGCTGGAGGAGGCAGAACATCAGAACAAGGAGCTGCAAGTGCACCTGAAGAACTTGGAGAGGGAAAGGACTCAATGGGAAGAAGTGGCACGCCAAAATTCAGGATTTCAGGCTTCCTTGAATGCCCTCGAGAAGGAAAAAGCCAGGTAAATGAAAGCCTGTGGGACTCTGCCTTGTGGGGAATGGATTCCCTCTTTGCCATCTTTGCACCTGCCAGGGGCTCTGGCAGCATTTCCTAAGTGGCAGAGTTCTGAACTCTCCGTGCAGACGCGTCTCATTGTCTGGATGTTGTGTTTCATTTTCTTTTCTTTCAAGCCTTCAGTTAGAGTTTTTCTGGAGACAAAGGCTTTTGGCATAGCTCTTTCCCTCTAGGGGTGTGTTCTGTTGTGAGGTGGGTGTGTTAACACTGCCCAGGCTGCAGTGTAAGGAGCTGGACACATCCATCAGCTCCACCTTGGGTCCTGTGACTTGAAGCCTTTGGGATCTGGATCAGCCTGGCATCCTGATGCCTTTGCTTGGCAGAACCATCTCAAGGCCCTGACTGCTGATCTAGGCCAGATTCCCCTCAAAGGCACCCAAGAACCAAGAATGTCTCTGTTGCATCGTTCCTCATAAAATGCCCCCAGGTGCCTCCAGGTGTCAAGCAGGGGTCCCTGCCAGCCTCCCACAGTCACAGGCAATACTGACTGTGCAAAGAGTGCAAGAAACAAGACCAGGGTTAGCGGGGCTCCTCCAACTGACCAAGTCCTGCCAGTCTTCAGTGCCGCAGGACTCTTCTTCCAAGAAGACAAAGCAAAGGCAGGGCACTCTTGCTTGCCTGGAGCTTTCTGCGTCTTCCATCAGGTTGTGCTCCAAGCCTCTGTTGCCACTTCTGCTGCTGGCCTTTGTTTCTCCAGCGGGAAGCAGGATGGGTGCTGGTAAATCTTAGGGAACTTCCCAGAGATCCCCTGGCTGTAGGGTGCTGCTCCTCCTACCTGGACATACAAGATGGGGGAAGGAAATGTCTTCCATGTTGACCAAACCTTTCCCCCTTGGAGGCTGGTTAGTCAGAAGAAAACTGTTCCTCTCCCCTAAACTCTTCATTGCAAGACTTTTTTAGGTCTGTATTCCCATTCCCATCTCAAGAAGAAGGTAGGACATGTAGGCAGGAACTCCCCATTCTTTCATGAATAAAAGCAGAGCGGGCACATGCTGGGCTGTGACTGCAGGGGGAACAAACAGCCAAGTTGTTTAGACAAACCTCCTCAGACAGAGCAGTTTTCTCCAAGGTGGTGTGAGTCCTAAGAGTTTCTAAAATGTGATACCATGTAGTAATGAGTTGCATGCTTCCCTTTTAGGCTGATTCTGTCTCTGGAGGAAAAGAACCTGTGCCTCAGAACACTGGAAGAAAAGAACCTGGCTCTGAACAATCAGGTGTGTCATCTTCATTCTGCTCTTCAGGAGACTGAGCAGCTCTGTTCAAACCGCACAGGACAACTGCAGGAGCTCAACACCCAGGTAATCTGTGCACTGGCATCCCCTTCTCCAGGGACACACAACACCACCTTTGGCTTGGAGGCCCCAACTGCTTTCCCCTCCCAGCAGCATCCACTGCTGCCGTGTTCTGCCCAGGGCTGCTGCTGCACCCAGAGGCCAAGGCTGGATCTGGTGTCTGCTGCCAATGTTTTCCCCTGTTCTCTCCCGGGTCCCAGCAGGAAATCTGGGAGGAGAAGCAGCAGCAGATTCCTTTGGAGCTTCTCCATCCCTCTGTTAGCAGTGTTGTCCCAGGTGGAGTTGGTTCCTGTGCTGGGCACTGAGCAATGTGGGGACACAGACGTGGCTATGGCAGGCTGGCGAGGCACTTCCACTGCAGCCAGTTCAGCCGGTGTTCAGAGCTGCAGCCTCAACGATGCCCATTGGCTCCCTGTTTTCAGGACATTTGTTTCCATTGGAATCCTTGGCTCTGTGCCTTCTGTTTTGGGCATGGTTTTTGCCTGAAGTCATTTCTCCTTTGATGCTCTGTATTTGTTGCACCAAGAGATGGGATGAGTGACCAGTTGAGAGATCTGGAAAATAAGAATGAAATGCATACACCTGACATGCCAATTCAGCAGGAAAGAACACAAGTAGTGGGCACTGAGAGGGAAGGCAAGCAGGAAGAGCTGGAGCATGGGGCTGCTGCTGTGAAGGAATGGAGAGAGAACGCTCAAACCGACAGATGGAGTGAGTGACTCTCTGTCTCTCTTTTGTAGCAGGGACCCGGGGGAGGAGGCTGGAGCAGGTCGGAACAAGGGTGTCAGTCAGCACTTCTTGACGGCTCCACCACTGCCTCACACACCCGCAGCAGTGAATCTGCAGCTTCTGCCTGAGAAGGAACTCCAGACTCTGCAGCACCTGAGCCGGGCCTTGTGCCTCTCCCAGGTGTCCCTGCTGCACTCGCAGCTGGCCACGAGAGCGGCGGCACCGGCAGGACGGCCCTGAGCTGTGCAGGGAGCAGCCAGGGGCCCTCCTGTGCCTCGGCAGCTGCCGCTCCTTCTGTAAATACTGTAAATATGTAAATACTGTAAATATATATTAATGTAATAATACTTTAAGTGCAGTGATTTTAATAATAGTACAAATACAGTAATTGTATTAAAATACATTTTTTTAACTGTAAATATACCAATACTTGGTTATAAATTTTCTTTTCCGGAAAAGATGAGACTCATTTTTCACTGGCCCAATGAGGCTCTTCCCAGCTCTTGTGCCATTTCCCCTCCAGAGGCCAGAGCTGTTCCTTGCGATGAGAAATGGGAATTTGGGGTGGTATCGAACCAAGGGGTGCAGAGAGCACAGCAGGAATTGGAGATGGATGAGAGACTGAGCATTTCTTCCTTTCCCTTTTCTGTCCTTTTTCCCCTGTTCCTTTTCTCTTTCCTTCTCTTTTTCCCTCCAAGGCCTGGGCACTCTGCCGGGATGCTTGGCTTGCCACGCTGTTGCCAGCACAGCCGGCCCGAGGGACAGCTCGGCTGCTTTCCACAGGCTGTCAGTGCCCAGCTCCAGCCCTGCCCCAGCCCGAGGCCATGGATGCCATGGGGGTGGATGATGGATGCCTGGTGTCCCAGGCAGTGGGAGCTGCTCTCCACCCACCAGTGGCTACAGCGGGGCCGGGCCCATCGTCTCTGGCACCTCCAAGTCTGTAGCATTGTGAGCCCTGGCTGTGCTAAACAGATCCTGGGAATGAAGTGGCTCCAGACCTTTGAGGGCCTGAATTTTTCATTCCCTCTTTGGGCTGGGGCTGCATTTTTCCCTTCTTTCTGTTTGAAAATTCCCCTTGAATCAGAAAAGGCCATGAACTGAGTGCCGTGAATGGGTTTTTTTCCTGCCCCCTCCTGCCCCCTTTCTCTCTCTTTCCCTCCCTGTCTCCCTCACTTTCTCCCTCCCTTCTTTTCCCTTCCCTCCTCTCCTCTTCAGCACAGTGACCAAAAGGCAGCGCAGCCTCAGCAGGGAGCTGGGGCTGCCGTCCCAGCACCACCTGCTCAGGTCGTGTCTGGGGAAAGGCAGGGCTGTCCTTTGCTCCCCACTGACGGCTTGGGGGGCTTGGGGAATGTGTGTGCTTGCACACCCCGAACGCTGTCAGATGTGCCCCCGGGCCCCGCGCTGCCGTGGCAGGCAGGGGGAGACGTGGGGCTGAGCCCTGAGCCAGACAGGGGCCCTGGAGAAGGCAGGTGCAGCTCTTCTCTTCCCCGCAGGCTTTGTGCCCTGCTCAGAAACCAGTTCCCATCAAATGGGGCACAAAAATTCTCCCTAGGACACAGATGAATGCTCTCAAAGATGAGAGTGAAAAATACCGGGGGGGGGGGGGGGGAACTGAGTGGGCCTGAGCTGAGTCACAGGAAACAGTTCCATTTGGGAATAACAAGATCTCTTTTCCTCTTCCTTTGTGTGGCCAAGCTGAGTGACTCCCTCAGCTGGTCATGCTCCTGGCACTCACTTCCTGCTCGCTCTGAGGCTGGTCTGGCTGCCTGTGGAGGCAAGGGGGCAAGATGGAGACTCTGTGAGCCCCGATGAGCTGCTCGATCAGCACCCTGCTGCCTTCCCCAGGGTTGCAGGGATGGCCAATGGCCAAGGTTTGCACCTGGAGGGACTGGCTGTGCCCTGCCCCTGCCCCCAGCGGCCTGGCCCCGGGAATTTGGTCAGCACATCTTTCCTCTGCCTTCCACAGCCAGGGCTATGGCTGCCCATGCTCAAGGGCAGAAGGGTGGCCCTGCCGGCTCGTCCCCCAGCACTGCTCCAAGCTGGGCCCAACGCTTGTGTCCCCTCTGTTCTCTAGGAAGTGCCCCACACCGGGCTGCGACGGGTCAGGCCACGTGACGGGGAGGTTCACAGCCCATTACTGCCTCTCAGGGTGCCCGCTGGCAGAGAAGAACCAGGGCAGGCTGAAGGCCGACTTGTCCGACACCGAGGCCTCGACTCGCAAGAGGAGCCCGATGGTTTCCCTCAGCGAAAGAAATCTCGGCACCACGGGAGGTAGGGGCAGGGCCGGCGAGCCCCGTGCGGGGAGGGGCCCTGTGCCGCCACTTGCCCGCCCTGGGTGGACCGGGCCGCAGGGGCTCCTTGGCCTCGGTCCTGCCGGCTCTGCCGGGCACCTCTCTCGCTTTTTCTTCCACGGTTTCTGGCTTTTGGCTGTCACTCCTTTGGGTCAGGGCCCAAGAGGTCCCTGCTCCCACTGCCGAGGCGTTGCTCTGGGCACTGGGGAGGAGGGCCCTTGGGCCAGTCACAGCCCAGCTGGACATCAGTCTTCCTGTCTCTTTAGAGGGAGACCTCCAAAGTACCGGAAGATCCAGCAGGAAGACTTCCAGAGTAAGTGCCATCCTCTGCCACGGTGTCATTGCAGGGCAAGGCCGGAGCAGCTGGGGTGGGTGGGCGTGCTGGGGGCAGGTCTCCCTTGGCTTCACACAGGTCCGCCCCAGTGAGGGGCTTGTTGAGCTGCCAGAATTGACCATCGATGAGGGACGTCCCTGCCCTGTGCCAGGGCTCACAAAGCTCCCTCGGTTTGGCTCCGGGGTTATGGCTGGGAGTCTTCGAGTGCTTTAGGGTGTGGAATTAGGATCCTCTCTATGGCAGTGTATTTTCTGTGGTGCTTTGTCCTCTTCAGACAGGGATAGTGGGAAGTTGGCCCCAAAATTTCAGTGTGGCTGTGAAGTGCCAAATTATTGCTGCCACACAGAAACTGATGCTGGACAGTTGGCTTGGCATTTAGTTCTGACGCCTGACTGAAGCAGATGCCTGATGTGCATTCCATCCAGCACCCCTTTTACCATGGGCTGTCCTGCCACCTACCCCAGCACCAGGGGGTGATTAGAAAACAAATGATTGAAGGTCATGAGAACAAGACAAAGCCAAGCTTGTCTCAACTCCTTCCCCAGCATCCCCAGTCCCACCAAACTGAACACTTGGATACACTGACACCCTGTTGATTCAAGGACAGCCACTAGCTCTCGATAGCTGGATGGGATGTTCTTCGTCCTTGACCTCGGTATCACGTGTTGCGCTTTATCCCCAGCTATTCTTCAGGACAATATGCACCAGTCGCTCTTCATGTCCGCCCTGTCCGCCCACCCCGACCGCTCCCTGTCCCTGTGCTGGGAGCAGCACTGCAAGCTGCTGCCGGGGGTGGCTGGCATCACAGCAGCCACGGTGGCCAAGTGGGACCATTGATGAGGTTGAGGTGCTTTGGAAGGCTCCATGCTGGCCCCTGATGTGCTGGCGTGGCTGGGAGCGCCCTGCCTGGCCGTGCAGCACCGTGGCACATGCACCAAGCACTTCAGTGGCCACGTCCCTGGGCTAGCGAGGAGAGGTCTGCTGGACACGTTGTCACCTTGTTCACTTTCTTGGCAGCCGTGGTGACCCCTCTTAGTGCCCGAGTGGGTGGAGGAGCTCTGGCACCAGCCCCAGCAGCCCCTGCCTGCTCTCAGGCACTGGCACAGGCTGCTAGGGCACTGGTGGAGTCACCATCCTGCAAGTGTTCAAAAGGCGTGTGGATATGGCACCTGGGGGCATGGCTTAGTGGTGGCCTTGGCAGTGCTGGTCAGTGGATGGCCTCGATGATCTCAGAGGGCTCTGCCAGCCTTAACGATCCCCTGATGTCCCCATTACCCCCCTGTGAGCCCCTCTCCTGCCTCGGCCCTCGGTGGCAATCCTCTCACTGTGCTGGAGACACTTGGTGGAGATGGAGCTGCTGAAGCCTTTGCTGGGGGAGGCCAGTGCCTGTGCCCAGGGCCAGAGGTGGGCTCTGGCACGGGAGGGCAAAGCAACTGCAGCCTCTGCCCCAAGAGCCCCGTGGCACCTTGCAGGGCTCAAAATGTGAGGATGTGGGCTCAGGGGGGTCTGCAGCCAGAAACATTGCTCTGTCTTGGCATTTCTCTCCGTTTCTTCCAAGGTGTTTAGCTTTGTTCAGACTCTGACGGGTTGTGAGGACCCAAGCCAAGCTCTTCAAGGATGAGGTGAGAAGGGCTGGTGGATGAGAGCAGGTGGCCAAGGACAGCTGTTTGCTACCAGGGCCAGGAGGAATTGGCCAGTGGCCTTCCTGCAGTGGCTTGCTGCTGGATGCTGGGGGCGCATCCAGCACCTGGCAGTGGTCCCGCCCTGCAGCCCCACTGCATGGGAGTGTGCAGCTGCCTGGCTGTGCCCATGCAGGGCAGGATAGGAGCTGCTGACCCCCGGGGAGCTGTGCTGTTCTATTCTCCCCAGCATGGCGGATGGAGGGCCCCTCTGAGGGGATGCGGATGGGGGCAGGAGGACGATGGTGCTGCAGCCTTAAGAGCACCGTTGCCTCCTGAGGGAAGCTGCTTCCCCCCTCACCCTTTCATCCTTCCCCCCTCTGCCCCCTCAGCAGCACAGCAGTCGGGTGGCACTGCTGCCTGTCAGGGTCGGCGGTTTTGGACCCTCTGTGGGCAGACGTGTGGGGGGTGGCTCTGACACTCGGGGCTGATCCTGGGCATGCTGGGCACAGCCACTGTCACAGCCTGTCCAGGAATGGCCTCTGTGCTTTAAGGGTGCTCAGGCAGGCAAAGCTGAACCAGGGCAGCATCCACAGGTGCTGGTCCCTGGAACAGGGAATGCCCAGAGCAGGTTGTGGTGGCTCTGTGCTGTGCCCGTGGGGCTCCAGCACAGAATCCCAACCTGGCTGCAGTGTGAGCTCCTGGGATGGCCCCTGGAAGGGCCTTTCCCCCTCTGCCCTGTTCCTGGGCATGTGAGCTGCCAGCTGGGGTTTCCCCGGGGCAGCGCGGGAGTGCTGTGGGTGGCCCCTGCACTGCTCTCCACAATCCATCACCTTGGCACTGTGGGAGCTGCTGTGGAGCTGTTGCAGCAGGGGGTGGCTGTGCAGTGCTGGAGGATGGCCACCTGCCCAGGGGCTCTCCGTAGGCTGCAGCGATGTGATCCCAGTCCCAGGTCCTCTTCCTTTCCCATTCCCAACAAGGACACACCAGTAACAAAACAATTTCCCCCCTTTCCCAGTGCCCAAAGACAGGGATGCAGAGATGTGTGCAAGTGCACCAGCAATGTGTCCTGGAGCAGCGCTGCCTTGGGAGCTGCTGTCACATCTGGGGTCAACCTGTTCGAGGCTTCCCATGGAAATGTAGCATTTTGACTCTTTGTTATTGAATATTTGGGGTCATGTTTGACCTGCTCTTGAAATGTCTGCGGCTTGCTCTTCATGCAGGACTTGCAACTTGTCCATGTCTTTGTTTTGTCATTGCTTGGGTTTGATTTAGGCAGCTCTCCCTCTCCTTTCCTTTTTTATGTTCTTGCATAAAGGACATTTTTATGTCCTTGCATAAAACAGTTTGCTCTCGGAGTTCCTGCCCGTGTGCTCACAGGTGCATTTTTATAAAACCCTTCCTGGTGTATACGTGTTCCCCTGGGAATGTTCATCCTCCTGGCTCTGGGCTAAGGTTATCACTCTGCTGTGGTTGGTAACACTGGGGCTGTGGTACGAGAGAACGGCTGGAGCTGAATCGGGTCTGCCGGCTGTGCTCAGCATTGCCGTCCCCGCTGGGCTTCAGGAGCCATCCAGTGGAACTGTCAATAATTACACCTTTAGGCTTTTCTCCTGCGAGAGCCAAGCCATGAGACAAATCTTCCAGCGTGGCCGAGGCCCTTTCGCCTTGCCTTGCCCTCCCTTTCCCAATGCTCTGCGCCTACCCCAACCCGCGAGGTGAAATCCAAGAGGACGGGCACGCAGACACAGGGGTCTGACAAAAACGGGGGGTGGTGGTTTAACTCATTCATTTTCCTTTTCTGCCTGCCTGCCCTTCCCCTGCCCAGGTGTTAAGGATGGACTGGGAGCTTCAGACAAGCCCTGCCTCACGGCCAGATTTTTGGCAGCAGATTGAATTTAGGTGGCCCCCACCTAAATCGCTTCGGCCTGCAAGTCCTCAAGATTGGCTGATCAGGTCTGTTATAAAATGAGTTATTTATTGAAGAAAACAGGAGGTAAGAGACAAAGGCCTTAAAACAGAGTTACTTACTACACAGGTTAAAACAAAGAACTACTAGTAGATTACATAAAACAGTACACAACATTAAGGTACCCTATATTATAGCTAGCAAAGAAATAGTATAGTTAGGAGTCAATGTAATTTAGGCATCAAATTGGTGATGGGGTACACAGAGTCCTTTCACTCAACCCTTGAAGGAGTAACCACAAAGCAGCATCACAACTTTAGGTAGAGACCCCACACATTTCCAGGGAATGTGCAGAAGACTTCTGTTTTGTGAAAGTTTGATGTAGCTTTCACAGTTTGTAAAATGGAGCGTTTGTCAGTCAGAAATTGCAGCTTATCTTTCCACATCTTGCTTCCACAGTAAGATGTTTACTGTCAGCTAGAAGTGTCACTTCCATGGCACCCAACGAGACAAGCGGTCTTTAGACAGTAATTCCACCAATTAGCAAGAACAAGCAACAGATAAGCTCTCGTGGTGGGGGAGATGCCCTGCTACACCAGGGCACTCTGCTGTGCCTTGCCTGGTTTCTTACAGGCAGAGCCCAGCAGGTGCACGGCCTGAGCTCTGCTCCAGCTCTCCGGCAGCCCTCTTGTTAAGGAAACTTCCCTGTCTGAGCATCCCAGAGGAACTCTGGCAGTCACACTCCCACCACCAGACTGTTCCTACTGGGACCAAATCCCCTTCACAGTGGGTGGCTCAAGTGAGCCGAAGGGTGCCCCCATTGACTCCCTGCACTCCCCACTCTCACACAGTCAGACCAGGTTTCCCATGGCAGAGTCTCACGTGTCTCGTTCCACAAAACAATTTATTCACGGCGCAGGAACACAGAAGCAGCTCGAGCCGGTGCCTCTGGAGAGGGACCTTGAACCCCTGGGCTTTTATCCCTTCACAGTCCAAGCACACCAAAGTGTGCTCAGCTCTTCCTCCTGAGTCTTGGCATCTGCCCTGTCTCTGAGTGTCCACTGACCTGGCTGTGCCACAGGTCCCTGGGCCCTTGGTCCTGCTAAGGGTCAGCAGGTCATGGGCTCTTGCCTCAGGCTCCTGCCAGCCAGAGCTCAGCCTGGAGCTGGCACTGCAGCTGCACCCCGAGCTCCCTGCACCAGGTGTATTCCTCAGCACCTGTGCTTTGCAGCTGCCAAGGACCTGCACACAGGGCCTCCTGCTCGGCCTCCCGGGACCGCACGTTGGAGCTGCCGCAGCTGCCTGAGCACTGCCCGAGGTGCGGATGTGTGTGAACGCGCTGCGGGGCTCACGGCCCTCGTGGCTGGGCACGACATGTGGCACAGGGAAGTTGGGGCGCAGCCGATGCTGCTCCTCTGCCTGCCGAGCTGGAGAAGAGCTGCAGCTGGAGCGTGTGCCAGAAACTTCGTTGGGAGGAGAGGACACCATCCCTGGGCTGTGCCCCTCGCTGTTTCCCAAGAGACCCGTGGTAATCACTGCACCTCCAACAGATTG
>JACSVZ010000028.1:0-5000 GCA_014706295.1 Lycocorax pyrrhopterus obiensis
CGCAGGGGCTCCGCACTGAGGCGCCAGAGGGCGGCACGGAACGGCAGGGGCCGGGCCGGGCAGGGGCGGGGCAGCCGGGCGGCCGCTTTCGGGCCGGTTCTTTCACGGTCCGGCCGCGTCTCTGGCCCCCGCCGCCGCTCTGGCCGGCCGCGGGGGCTCCGCGCCGAGGCGCCGGAGGGCGGCACGGAACCGCCGTCCCCGGCGGGACCGGCCCCGCCCGCCGGCACGGGGCCGGGCCGGGGCCGGGGCCGGCGGTGCCGGGCGGCCGCTTTCGGGCCGGTTCTTTCACGGTCCGGCCGCGCTCTGGCCCCCGCCGCCGCTCTGGCCGGCCGCGGGGCGCCGCACCGAGGCGCCGGAGGGCGGCACGGAACCGCCGGCCACCGGCGGGACCGGCCACGCCCGCCGGCAGGGGCCGGGGGCCGGGGCAGGGGCGGGGCAGACGGGCGGCCGCTTTCGGGCTGGTTCTTTCACGGTCCGGCCGGGTCGCGGGCCCCCGCGCCGCTCTGGCCGGCCGCGGGGGCGCCGCGCCGAGGCGCCGGAGGGCGGCACAAAACCGCCGTCCCCCGGCGGGACCGGCCCCGCCCGCCGGCACGGGGCCGGGCCGGGGCCGGGGCCGGCGGTGCCGGGCGGCCGCTTTCGGGCCGGTTCTTTCACGGTCCGGCCGCGTCTCTGGCCCCGCCGCCGCTCTGGCCGGCCGCGGGGGCTCCGCGCCGAGGCGCCGGAGGGCGGCACGGAACCGCCGTCCCCCGGCGGGACCGGCCCCGCCCGCCGTCACGGGGCCGGGCCGGGGCCGGGGCCGGCGGTGCCGGGCGGCCGCTTTCGGGCCGGTTCTTTCACGGTCCGGCCGCGTCTCTGGCCCCCGCCGCCGCTCTGGCCGGCCGCGGGGGCTCCGCGCCGAGGCGCCGGAGGGCGGCACGGAACCGCCGGCCCCCGGCGGGACCGGCCCCGCCCGCCGGCACGGGGCCGGGCCGGGGCCGGGGCCGGCGGTGCCGGGCGGCCGCTTTCGGGCCGGTTCTTTCACGGTCCGGCCGCGTCTCTGGCCCCCGCCGCCGCTCTGGCCGGCCGCGGGGGCGCCGCACCGAGGCGCCGGAGGGCGGCACGGAACCGCCGGCCACCGGCGGGACCGGCCACGCCCGCCGGCAGGGGCCGGGGCCGGGGCAGGGGCGGGGCAGACGGGCGGCCGCTTTCGGGCTGGTTCTTTCACGGTCCGGCCGGGTCGCGGGCCCCCGCCGCCGCTCTGGCCGGCCGCGGGGGCGCCGCGCGGAGGCGCCGGAGGGCGGCACAAAACCGCCGTCCCCCGGCGGGACCGGCCCCGCCCGCCGGCACGGGGCCGGGCCGGGGCCGGGGCCGGCGGTGCCGGGCGGCCGCTTTCGGGCCGGTTCTTTCACGGTCCGGCCGCGTCTCTGGCCCCCGCCGCCGCTCTGGCCGGCCGCGGGGGCTCCGCGCCGAGGCGCCGGAGGGCGGCACGGAACCGCCGGCCCCCGGCGGGACCGGCCCCGCCCGCCGGCACGGGGCCGGGCCGGGGCCGGGGCCGGCGGTGCCGGGCGGCCGCTTTCGGGCCGGTTCTTTCACGGTCCGGCCGCGTCTCTGGCCCCCGCCGCCGCTCTGGCCGGCCGCAGGGGCTCTGCACTGAGGCGCCAGAGGGCGGCACGGAACGGCAGGGGCCGGGCCGGGGCCGGGGCCGGCGGTGCCGGGCGGCCGCTTTCGGGCCGGTTCTTTCACGGTCCGGCCGCGTCTCTGGCCCCCGCCGCCGCTCTGGCCGGCCGCAGGGGCTCCGCACTGAGGCGCCAGAGGGCGGCACGGAACGGCAGGGGCCGGGCCGGGCAGGGGCGGGGCAGCCGGGCGGCCGCTTTCGGGCCGGTTCTTTCACGGTCCGGCCGCGTCTCTGGCCCCCGCCGCCGCTCTGGCCGGCCGCGGGGGCGCCGCACCGAGGCGCCGGAGGGCGGCACGGAACCGCCGGCCACCGGCGGGACCGGCCACGCCCGCCGGCAGGGGCCGGGGTCGGGGCAGGGGCGGGGCAGACGGGCGGCCGCTTTCGGGCCGGTTCTTTCACGGTCCGGCCGGGTCGCGGGCCCCCGCCGCCGCTCTGGCCGGCCGCGGGGGCGCCGCGCCGAGGCGCCGGAGGGCGGCACAAAACCGCCGTCCCCCGGCGGGACCGGCCCCGCCCGCCGGCACGGGGCCGGGCCGGGGCCGGGGCCGGCGGTGCCGGGCGGCCGCTTTCGGGCCGGTTCTTTCACGGTCCGGCCGCGTCTCTGGCCCCTGCCGCCGCTCTGGCCGGCCGCGGGGGCTCCGCGCCGAGGCGCCGGAGGGCGGCACGGAACCGCCGTCCCCCGGCGGGACCGGCCCCGCCCGCCGGCACGGGGCCGGGCCGGGCCGGGGCCGGCGGTGCCGGGCGGCCGCTTTCGGGCCGGTTCTTTCACGGTCCGGCCGCGTCTCTGGCCCCCGCCGCCGCTCTGGCCGGCCGCGGGGGCGCCGCACCGAGGCGCCGGAGGGCGGCACGGAACCGCCGGCCAGCGGCGGGACCGGCCACGCCCGCCGGCAGGGGCCGGGGCCGGGGCAGGGGCGGGGCAGACGGGCGGCCGCTTTCGGGCCGGTTCTTTCACGGTCCGGCCGGGCCGCGGGCCCCCGCCGCCGCTGTGGCCGGCCGCAGGGGCTCCACGCCGAGGCGCCAGAGGGCGGCACGGAACGGCAGGGGCCGGGCCGGGCCGGGGCCGGCGGCGCCGGGCGGCCCCCTTCGGGCCGGTTCTTTCACGGTCCGGCCGCGTCTCTGGCCCCCGCCGCCGCTCTGGCCGGCCGCAGGGGCTCCGCACTGAGGCGCCAGAGGGCGGCACGGAACGGCAGGGGCCGGGCCGGGCCGGGCAGGGGCGGGGCAGCCGGGCGGCCGCTTTCGGGCCGGTTCTTTCACGGTCCGGCCGCGTCTCTGGCCCCCGCCGCCGCTCTGGCCGGCCGCAGGGGCTCCGCACTGAGGCGCCAGAGGGCGGCACGGAACGGCAGGGGCCGGGCCGGGGCCGGGGCCGGCGGTGCCGGGCGGCCGCTTTCGGGCCGGTTCTTTCACGGTCCGGCCGCGTCTCTGGCCCCCGCCGCCGCTCTGGCCGGCCGCGGGGGCTCCGCGCCGAGGCGCCGGAGGGCGGCACGGAACCGCCGGCCCCCGGCGGGACCGGCCCCGCCCGCCGGCACGGGGCCGGGCCGGGGCCGGGGCCGGCGGTGCCGGGCGGCCGCTTTCGGGCCGGTTCTTTCACGGTCCGGCCGCGTCTCTGGCCCCCGCCGCCGCTCTGGCCGGCCGCAGGGGCTCCGCACTGAGGCGCCAGAGGGCGGCACGGAACGGCAGGGGCCGGGCCGGGCAGGGGCGGGGCAGCCGGGCGGCCGCTTTCGGGCCGGTTCTTTCACGGTCCGGCCGCGTCTCTGGCCCCCGCCGCCGCTCTGGCCGGCCGCGGGGGCTCCGCGCCGAGGCGCCGGAGGGCGGCACGGAACCGCCGTCCCCCGGCGGGACCGGCCCCGCCCGCCGGCACGGGGCCGGGCCGGGGCCGGGGCCGGCGGTGCCGGGCGGCCGCTTTCGGGCCGGTTCTTTCACGGTCCGGCCGCGTCTCTGGCCCCCGCCGCCGCTCTGGCCGGCCGCGGGGGCGCCGCACCGAGGCGCCGGAGGGCGGCACGGAACCGCCGGCCAGCGGCGGGACCGGCCACGCCCGCCGGCAGGGGCCGGGGCCGGGGCAGGGGCGGGGCAGACGGGCGGCCGCTTTCGGGCCGGTTCTTTCACGGTCCGGCCGCGTCTCTGGCCCCCGCCGCCGCTCTGGCCGGCCGCGGGGGCTCCGCGCCGAGGCGCCGGAGGGCGGCACGGAACCGCCGGCCCCCGGCGGGACCGGCCCCGCCCGCCGGCACGGGGCCGGGCCGGGGCCGGGGCCGGCGGTGCCGGGCGGCCGCTTTCGGGCCGGTTCTTTCACGGTCCGGCCGCGTCTCTGGCCCCCGCCGCCGCTCTGGCCGGCCGCAGGGGCTCCGCACTGAGGCGCCAGAGGGCGGCACGGAACGGCAGGGGCCGGGCCGGGCAGGGGCGGGGCAGCCGGGCGGCCGCTTTCGGGCCGGTTCTTTCACGGTCCGGCCGCGTCTCTGGCCCCCGCCGCCGCTCTGGCCGGCCGCGGGGGCTCCGCGCCGAGGCGCCGGAGGGCGGCACGGAACCGCCGTCCCCCGGCGGGACCGGCCCCGCCCGCCGGCACGGGGCCGGGCCGGGGCCGGGGCCGGCGGTGCCGGGCGGCCGCTTTCGGGCCGGTTCTTTCACGGTCCGGCCGCGTCTCTGGCCCCCGCCGCCGCTCTGGCCGGCCGCGGGGGCGCCGCACCGAGGCGCCGGAGGGCGGCACGGAACCGCCGGCCAGCGGCGGGACCGGCCACGCCCGCCGGCAGGGGCCGGGGCCGGGGCAGGGGCGGGGCAGACGGGCGGCCGCTTTCGGGCCGGTTCTTTCACGGTCCGGCCGCGTCTCTGGCCCCCGCCGCCGCTCTGGCCGGCCGCAGGGGCTCCGCACTGAGGCGCCAGAGGGCGGCACGGAACGGCAGGGGCCGGGCCGGGCCGGGGCCGGCGGCGCCGGGCGGCCCCCTTCGGGCCGGTTCTTTCACGGTCCGGCCGCGTCTCTGGCCCCCGCCGCCGCTCTGGCCGGCCGCAGGGGCTCCGCACTGAGGCGCCAGAGGGCGGCACGGAACGGCAGGGGCCGGGCCGGGCCGGGCAGGGGCGGGGCAGCCGGGCGGCTGCTTTCGGGCCGGTTCTTTCACGGTCCGGCCGGGTCGCGGGCCCCCGCCGCCGCTCTGGACGGCCACGGGGGCGCCGCGCCGAGGCGCCGGAGGGCGGCACGGAACCGCCGTCCCCCGGCGGGACCGGCCCCGCCCGCCGGCACGGGGCCGGGCCGGGGCCGGGGCCGGCGGTGCCGGGCGGCCGCTTTCGGGCCGGTTCTTTCACGGTCCGGCCGCGTCTCTGGCCCCCGCCGCCGCTCTGGCCGGCCGCGGGGGCTCCGCGCCGA
>JACSVZ010000028.1:15752-20752 GCA_014706295.1 Lycocorax pyrrhopterus obiensis
GGCCGCCCGGCACCGCGGCCCCGGCCCCGCCCGGCCGTGCCGGCGGGCGGGCCGGTCCGCCGGGGACGGCGGTTCCGTGCCGCCCTCCGGCGCCTCGCGCGGAGCCCCCCGCGGCCGGCCAGAGCGGCGGCGGGGCCAGAGACGCGGCCGGACCGTGAAAGAACCGGCCCGAAAGCGGCCGCCCGGCACCGCCGGCCCCGGCCCCGGCCCGGCCCCGTGCCGGCGGGCGGGCCGGTCCGCCGGGGGCCGGCGGTTCCGTGCCGCCCTCCGGCGCCTCGGCGCGGAGCCCCGCGGCCGGCCAGAGCGGCGGCGGGGGCCAGAGACGCGGCCGGACCGTGAAAGAACCGGCCCGAAAGCGGCCGCCCGGCTGCCCCGCCCCTGCCCGGCCCGGCCCCTGCCGTTCCGTGCCGCCCTCTGGCGCCTCAGTGCGGAGCCCCTGCGGCCGGCCAGAGCGGCGGCGGGGCCGAGACGCGGCCGGACCGTGAAAGAACCGGCCCGAAAGCGGCCGCCCGCACCGCGGCCCGGCCCCCGGCCCGGCCCCGTGCCGGCGGCGGGGCCGGTCCCGCCGGGGGACGGCGGTCCGTGCCGCCCTCGGCGCCTCGGCGCGGCGCCCCGCGGCCGAGAGCGGCGGCGGGGGCCGCGACCCGGCCGGACCGTGAAAGAACCGGCCCGAAAGCGGCCGCCCGTCTGCCCCCCCTGCCCCGGCCCGGCCCCTGCCGGCGGGCGTGGCCGGTCCCGCCGGTGGCCGCGGTTCCGTGCCGCCCTCCGGCGCCTCGGCGCGGCGCCCCCGCGGCCGGCCAGAGCGGCGGCGGGGGCCGAGACGCGGCCGGACCGTGAAAGAACCGGCCCGAAAGCGGCCGCCCGGCCCCGCCGCCCCGGCCCCGGCGGCCCCTGCCGGCGGGCGGGCCGGTCCCGCCGGGGCCGGCGGTTCCGTGCCGCCCTCCGGCGCCTCGGCGCGGAGCCCCCGCGGCCGGCCAGAGCGGCGGCGGGGGCCAGAGACGCGGCCGGACCGTGAAAGAACCGGCCCGAAAGCGGCCGCCGGCACCGCGGCCCCGGCCCCGGCCGCCCCTGCCGTTCCGTGCCGCCCTCGGCGCCTCGGCGCGAGCCCCGCGGCCGGCCAGAGCGCGGCGGGGGCCAGAGACGCGGCCGGACCGTGAAAGAACCGGCCCGAAAGCGGCCGCCCGGCACCGCCGGCCCCGGCCCCGGCCCGGCCCCGTGCCGGCGGGCGGGCCGGTCCCGCCGGGGGCCGGCGGTTCCGTGCCGCCCTCCGGCGCCTCGGCGCGGAGCCCCGCGGCCGGCCAGAGCAGCGGCGGGGGCCAGAGACCCGGCCGGACCGTGATAGAACCAGGCCGAAGGCGGCCGCCCGGCCGGCCGGCCATGGCCCGGCCCCTGCCTGCCGTCGGGGCCGGTCGCGCCGGGGTCCGGCGGCTTCGTTCGAAGTGCTGCCCTCCGTACCAGCTTCCCCTCCCCGCTATCTCCCGGGAGGTTCTGGGCTGTGGTGAGGCTGTGTGGGGTCCCCGCGGGGCGTGGGGACTCCGTTTTAGTGCGTCGATGTGTGGGCTGGCCGGGCGAAGGGCTCCGGATCCCAGTGACCGCGGCTGGGAGTGGTGTGCGCAAAAAAGGAAAACCGAATCAAATTTGCAAAGAATTTTTTTTTTCGGAAAGCTTTCTTGTTCCTAGCACAATAAAGATGTATTCGTTCAAAAAACGAAAGCTGATTTTTGTCGAAAATTTTTTTTGGTCTCGATACTGGGTTCTCGGGAGGGACAGGGTTGCTAGAGCCATCCGGTTCCGGGGCGTTACGGTGCCGTTGGGGTCCCCCGGCTCTGGGATGCAAGAGGATGCCTTGTCTCCGGAGCCGGCCGCGGCCACAGCCGTTGCCGGAAGCGTCGGCGTGCCGTCCAGGCGGCGTCCGGCCAGAGGGCGAACAGGTCGACCCGGCTCCGGGGCGGCCCCGGGCGGCCAGGTCTACCCGGCTCCGGGCCCGGCCGCGGCCGCAGCCGTGCGCCCGAAACCGTCGGCGTGGCGCCCCGGCGGCGCCCGGTCGCGGGGCCAACAGGTCTACCCGGCTCGGGGCGGCCCCGGGCGCCAGGTCTACCCGGCTCGGGCCCGGCCGCGGCCGCCAGCCGTGGCCCGAAACCGTCGCGTGGCGCCCCGCGGCGCCCCGGTCGCGGGGCGAACAGTCTACCGGCTCCGGGCGGCCCCCGGGCGGCCAGGTCTACCCGGCTCCGGGCCGGCCGCTGGCCGCCAGCCGTGGCCGAAACCGTCGGCGTGGGCCCCGGCGGGGCCCGGTCGCGGGCCAACAGGTCTACCCGCTCCGGGGCGGCCCCGGCGGCCAGGTCTACCCGGCTCCGGGCCCGCGCGCGGCCGCAGCCGTGGCCCGAAACGTCGGCGTGGCGCCCCGGCGGCGCCCCGGGTCGCGGGGCCAACAGGTCTACCGGCTCGGGGCGGCCCCGGGCGGCCAGGTACCCGGCTCCGGGCCGGCCGCGGCCGCCAGCCGTGGCCCGAAACCGTCGGCGTGGCGCCCCGGCGCGCCGGTCGCGGGGCCAACAGTCTACCCGGCTCCGGCGGGACTTGGACAAATTTCGCAGGGGCGGGTAGACCTGTTGCCCCCACCAGTCCTGGAAGTTCACCAAGGGGTCGCTGTTTTTGGCTGCCTCCAGTTACGTCATGGTAGGAGGCGGCGTGCTTCGGCGCGCCGCCCCGGTCGAGTACGATTGGTTCTCTTGGAGGCGTCCGGGCTTCGGACTCGTTCCTCCGTATTGTGGGAGCGGGTGATGGGCCGTGTCCCCGCAGGCTGGCGGTGCCTGTGTCGAAGGCCGAGAACGGCGCCGCGCGTGCGGCCGCCAGCACGAAGTGTCTCCACAGCCGGGATGAGCGCGTGCTTCATCCGGTTTCCCGTACAGGCCAGTGATGGAAAAGGCCGAAAGACGGTGCGAGCCGCTTGTCGGCCTAGTGAGAGGGAGAAAGCGCGAGTGGTCCCACTCCGGCCCTGGCACCCAGGGGATGGTGGCAGCGAGGCGGCGGCGCCTCGTCCCTTTTTTCCGCCCGGCCTTAAGCCGGCGCCCGCTCGGCGGGCTCGGTTTTCGGCTGTCGGCCTGGTGCGGTGGCCGCAGCCGGGGGCAGACGCGGCCGGGGGCGCTGTGTTGTGTCGAGCCCGGTGGGGCTTTCCCCGGCCTTCCCCGAGAAGCCCCGAGGACGGGCCCAGTGGGCCGAGCGTGGCGTGCCCCTTCCCGGCTCCCGACTGTGCCAGTGTGTCGGAGGTGCCGCGGGACGCGCCGTGGGGCGTGCGGCCTCGCCTCGGCCTTGCCGGTGCTCGAGAGGCTTGGTGACGGGAGATCGCCGATGTGTTGCGGGGCGGGGTGGCGGCGCCTCGCCCCCCCCCCCCCGCTGTGTGGTTGTGAATCGTCCCCCTTCCTCGGCCGTAAGCTGGGGAACCCGCAGAGCGGGCGGAATGTCTCTAGGCGTGGCGGCCGGCCTGCGGTGGCCGGCCGCCGAGCGAGCGGACCGGAAGCCCAACAGAGAGCCCCGGGGAATGTCGCGGGCGAGGCGGCGGCGCCTCGCCCTTCCTTGTCTTTTTGGCCGGTGCGATCGAGCCACTAGGCTGGGGCGGCCCGTGGTGTCTGGCTGTCCCGGCTGCCGTGTCGCCGGCGGGCTGGGCTGGGAGAAGGTCCCGCTGTTCAGGCGGTTGCCGGCTTGCGGGTGAGCCGGGGGGTGCCGCCGGCCTAGTTTTTCCCTCGCGCCTTAAGCCGCGGCACCCCGAGAAGCGCTGACGAAGGCGCGCGGGCACGAAAACGAAGAGAGCGAGAGATCGGTGGGGGGGGAGGGGGCAGTGAGAGGCGCGAGCCTCGCCCCTCCCCCGGGCCCGCGCCCCCGTGGCTAGCACGGGTTCGTGCGATGCGCTCGTGTGCCTTTTTTTTTGTGTTGCCGCTTGCCGTCCCCCGGCTTTTCCGGAGGGAAGCCGATCGCTGCGAGGCGGGCGAAAGCCGGTGGCCCGTGGCGTGGTCGGTGGCAGGTTCTCGCACGCTCGGAAAGGGTTCCCGTGGTGGGGGGAGCGCGGCCTCCCGCCGCCGCTCTCCCCGGTGGGTCCCCGTCCTGACGTTGTCTCGCCGAAGGAATCGCTGTCCGCAGCCGGGTGGGGTGGCGGCACCTCCGCGCCTTCGCTGCTGTGACGATGCGAAAGCTGCCGTAAGCGGCCGCCGGCGTCGGCGGGCTCGGGCGCGTCGGGGAGGCTCGGCGGTGCCAAACCGCGGGGAGGGGCCTCTCGGGGACGTGCCCGCCTTGCCGCATGCACGCGTGAGCCTGCGTCTGTCCGCCCGCCGCACGCTGCCTGGACCGTGGCGGAGCCGGCCGGTAGGCGCACGCTGTGGCTGCCGTTGCCGTTGTGTCCCAGGACCGTGGCCGTGGGGCCTTCTTTTCGCCTCTTCTCCTTTTTTCTTCTGTCCGCTGATCGATGAGGCTTTTCGGGTCGCGTGGGGAAGGGCCCCCGGCGGGCCGGCTCTTCCGGGGCTCTCTGTCATGGGGAAGCCGCGGCGGTGTCCGGTGCCTTCGGGCAGGTGTGGTTCCTTTCCGACTCGCTTCCCGTTGCAGGCGAGGTGTCGCCGCTCCCGCTGCCGGGAGTGGGCGTCTTTACCGTCCCGGGCTGTGTGACGGCCCGCGTGGCCCCGCGAGCCTTCAGGTGTCCTTCAAAACCACGCGAGGTGTCGGTGCCGCCCCGGCCCGGGTTGTGCCCCGTGGGCGCCGGCCGCGAGGCAGCGCTGGGCCGGCGGGTGCGGCTCGAGCGGAGCCGGAGACACAGAGCCAGAGAGAGGGGCCGAACTCCGCTGGCGCACGGACGGGGGACAAGAGCCCGCCGCGCGCGCACCGCACGGCGCTCGTTTGCCGCGCCGCTGCCTGCTGCCGAGCGAGCCGCCCCGGCCGAGGGGCCTCGGTGTCCGGGCCGCGCCCGCCTCGTCGGGTCGCTGTCTCCTCTAGCACGTCCGGTGCTGTTCCGCGCGGCC
>JACSVZ010000028.1:25752-27050 GCA_014706295.1 Lycocorax pyrrhopterus obiensis
GGGCGCGCGCGCGTCCTCGCCGAAAGAAAAAAGGGTCTGCTTCACGCGAGCGGTCCCGGCCCCTCCGCGCGCGCGGAGTCGGTGCCGAAAGCCAGACAACTCTTAGCGGTGGATCACTCGGCTCGTGCGTCGATGAAGAACGCAGCTAGCTGCGAGAATTAATGTGAATTGCAGGACACATTGATCATCGACACTTCGAACGCACTTGCGGCCCCGGGTTCCTCCCGGGGCTACGCCTGTCTGAGCGTCGCTTGACGATCAATCGCCGTCCGGGGGGGCCACCCCGGCGGCGCGGCTGGGGTCGCCTCGCAGGTCCGTTGCCCGCGGTTGCCGGCGGCGGCGGCGGCGTGCGGCCGGCGCCCGGAGCAGGGGGGGAAGGCGGCGGGGTTCGGCGAGGGAAGCGTTTTCCTCGGCGGCCTCGGTCCTTTCCCCTTGCCGGGGCCCGGTCGTCGGCGTCGTCGCGGTCGTCGCGTGCCGCGCAGGGCCTTCGTCCCCCTAAATGCAGACTCGGGGAGCGCTCCGTAGCTCCCCGCTCCCGGAGCGAGCCGCTGGGGCGGAGCTCGTCCTCGCCCGGGGCCGCGCCAGGGTGTGGCGGCGGCGGCCGGGGAGAGCGAGAGACGGCGCGAAAAGGCCGCGGAGGGCCGAGGCAGAGAGAGCAAGGGAGGCGAGGCGCGGGCCTCGCCCCCGGGCTCCCCCCGCGCGGGCGGCTGTCTGCGGGTGGGTACCGCGCGGGTACCGTGCCGTGCTGCCGCGCGCGCGTGAGGCGTGAGCGCCGGGGACGGGGGTCACCCCCTCCTCCTTCCCCCGGCCTCTCTGCTGTCGTCGTCTCGGGCGTAAGAGCGCCGTCTCGCTTCTCTCTCCCCGCCGAGGCCGTCGCGCGCCGCCCGGCGGTGCCCCGGAGGCCGTCTCTGCCGCGCTCCTTTCGGTTCTCGTCTCCGGGATGGGGTCTCCTCCTCCGTCTCCTCCCCTCTGTGTGTTCTCTCTCTCTCTCTCTCCCGGGCGCGCGCGGGCGCGCGAGAGGGGGGGGGGGGCGTGCTGGGGGTGGGGCGGGGAGAACCGGCCGTCCGGCCGCGCGCTCCCGGGCGCGCGGCGCGGCGCGGCGCAGCTTTGGGCTTGCGACCTCAGATCAGACGTGGCGACCCGCTGAATTTAAGCATATTAGTCAGCGGAGGAAAAGAAACTAACGAGGATTCCCTCAGTAACAGCGAGCGAAGAGGGAAAAGCCCAGCGCCGAATCCCCGCCCCGCGGTGGGGCGCGGGACATGTGGCGTACAGAAGCCCCCCTCCCCGGCGGCGCT
>JACSVZ010000028.1:49006-69889 GCA_014706295.1 Lycocorax pyrrhopterus obiensis
GTTGGGGGTCTTGCCCAGCAGGCAGCACAGGAGGCCGTCGGCGATGCTGGTCAGCATCGTGCTCCCTGGTGGGGGGGGAAAAAAATGTGGAAAATAGGGGATTCGGCCCCGATTCCGGCAGCTGGGGAGCGGTGATGGATTGGTTCCCGTTTGCTTTGGTGCCGGATGTGGGAAAATCCGGCCGGGAATGGGTTTGGGGTGGTGGGGGTGGCCCCAAAAGAGGAGGGTAAAAGCCGCGGTGCCCGATCCCGGTGGGATACGACATTCCCGATCCCGCTTTTTCTGGGTCACATCCCTGTCAGTCAAGCACAGCCCTTGGAGCAGGGATCTGCTCTGGCTGAGGGAAAAAATAGGGAAAAATCCTTTGGGATTGAGGTGGTGCCCCAAAAAGCAGAGCCCTGCTGCTGTGCCCGATCCCAGATGGATCCGACATTCCTGATCCCGCTTTTTCTGGGTCACATCCCTGTCACTGAGCCATGGAGTCCCTGTCACTCAACCACAGCCCTTGGAGAAGGGATCTGCTCTGACTGAGGGAAAAAACAGGGAAAAAAGCCTTTGGGATAAAGGAGGTGCCCCCAAAAGCAGAGCCCTGCTGCTGTGCCCGATCCCAGACAGATCCGACATTCCCGATCCCGCTTTTTCTGCGTCACATCCCTGTCAGTCAAGCACAGCCCTTGGAGAAGGGATCTGCTCTGGCTGAGGGAAAAAATAGGGAAAAATCCTTTGGGATTAAGGAGGTGCCCCAAAAAGCAGAGCCCTGCTGCTGTGCCCGATCCCAGACGGATCCGACATTCCCTGATCCCGCAGGAGTGGGAATTGGGATCCCGATCCCACAGGAGTGGGAACTGGGATCAGGATCCTGCAGGAATGGTCACTGGAATCCTGATCCTGATCCTGCAGGGATGGGAATTGGGAACAATTCCCTCGGCGCAGCCGGAATGGTTTATCCAGGGAACGCTGCCAGCTCCGGGAACAGCGGCCAGGGCTGGAGGCTCCTCCTGACTCCCACGCCAAAGCCACGGAGGATCCGGGTGCTGGAACGGGATCGGGAAGGGGCAGGCGGCTCCCGAGCCTTTGGGGCTCTCCCGAAACCGGGAATGGCAATCCCGGCTCTCCACGGATCGATGAATTGCCGCTGGATCCCAGCCCATCCATGCGGGATCCGGTCCCTGCTGAGCTCAGAGCTGCTGGGATTCCAGCTGGGATCCGGATCCAAGGAATGGCACCGGCCTGGCCGGAGCCGTGGCCGGAGTGTCCGGCTGTCCTTGCTCCAGGACGGACACGGGCGGCTCCTGACGCCAAAGCTCCGAGCTGGGAATGCTGAGCCAGCCGGGAAACCCAGCGGGATTTGGGAATCCCGGATCCCGCCAGGCTCAGCCCGTGGAACTGGGATCCCACAAATCCCCGTCCCGCATCCCACAGTGATCCGGGAATGGATTAGGAACGGGGTTCCCGGCGCTGAACTCCTCAGGATTCACTCGACCGGCGCCTCCTGGGAATTCCCAAATGGATTTGCGGGACGGCTCCGGAGTCGGGAGCTCTGGAGGGAGATCCAAGGAATCTGGAGAGCCTCGGAGCTGCCTCCGGCTCTGGATCCCCCCGGAAAGGCTGGATCCGCTTGGATACACCCAGGCTGGAGATCCAGGTCCGGGATCTGCCCGTTCCTGATGGATACCCGACAAACACCCCCGAAATCCTGGAATTATGGCTGGAAAAATCCCTGCGGCATCCCGAAATCCAACCCTCATCCCTAAAGCTCCGCATCCCGGCGCCTCTCCGGCACTCCCAGGGATAAATCCTGGCGGGAATTGGAGGCTGAGGGAATTCAGCTCCATCCCGGGGGGTCGGGAAGGGAACGATTCCCGTCTCCCACCTCCCACGCGTTCCATGACCCCACCCCGGCGGCAGACGGGAACATCCAGGGAGGAAAAGGGCTGGAAGAGGATCCAGATGGATGCCAGCAAGGCGGGAATGATGCCGGTTGCCATGGAAACGGGATGGGAAGGGGGGGAGCATTATCCCAACCCCCCCCCTTCCATCCTTCCCGCCTCATCCCGGCTCCTTCCCATCCCCGCTCCCGGGATTTCGGGAATTCCGCGCTCGTTAAGCAAGGCTGGGCACGGCAGTGAGGCGGGAACGGCGGGATGAGGGATCTGGAAAAGGGATCCGGCCCTGGGATCCTGACACTGGGATCCTGCCAAAGGGATCCTGGAGCCGTTGGGATCCTGCCTTGGGATCCTGCCTTGGGATCCTGCCTTGGGATCCTGTGTTGGGATCCTGATGTTGGGATCCTGACACTGGGATCCTGCCAAAGGGATTCCGACCTCGGGATCTTGGAGCCGTTGGGATCCTGCCTTGGGATTCTGCCTTGGGATCCTGCCTTGGGATCCTGATGTTGGGATCCTGATGTTGGGATCCTGATGCTGGGATCCTGCCTCAGGATCCTGGAGACATCGGGATTCTGTCGTTGGGATCCTGACATTGGGATCCTTCCACTGGGATCCTGCCTCAGGATCCTGCTGTTAGGATCCGACCTTGGGATCCTGGAGCCATCGGGATCCTGCCTTGGGATCCTGCCTTGGGATCCTGACATTGGGATCCTACTGAAAGGGATCCTGGAGCCATTGGGATCCTGCCTTGGGATCCTGCCTTGGGATCCTGCTCCAGGATCCTGGAGCCATTGGGATCCTGTCATTTGGATCCTGACATCGGGATCCTGGAGCCATTGGGATCCTGTCATTTGGATCCAGCCTCGGGATCCTGCCTTGGGATCCTGCCTCGGGATCCTGCCATTGGGATCCTTCCACTGGGATCCTGCTTCGGGATCCCGGAGCCATCAGGATCCTGACATTGGGATCCCGCCTCAGGATCTGGCCTCAAAATCCTGACATTGGGATCCTGCTTTGGGATCCTGGAGCCATCGGGATCCTGCCTTGGGACCTGACCTTGGGATCCTTCCACGGGGATCCTGCCTCGGGATCCTGCCTTGGGATCCTGCCTCGGGATCCTGCCATTGGGATCCTTCCACTGGGATCCTGCTTCGGGATCCCGGAGCCATCAGAATCCTGACATCGGGATCCCACCTCGGGATCTGGCCTCAAAATCCTGACATTGGGATCCTGCCTTGGGATCCTGGAGCCATCGGGATCCTGGAGCCATCGGGATCCTGCCTTGGGATCCTGGAGCCATTGGGATCCTGCTTTGGGATCCTGGAGCCATTGGGATCCTGCCTCGGGATCCTGGAGCCTTTGGGATCCTGCTTTGGGATCCTGGAGCCATTGGGATCCTGGAGCCATCGGGAACCTGCCTTGGGATCCTGGAGACATCGGGATCCTGCCTTGGGATCTGACCTTGGGATCCTTCTACTGGGATCCTTCCACTGGGATCCTGCCTTGGGATCCTGCCTCGGGATCCCGGAGCCATCAGGGATGGGCCACAGGGATGTGGGAATGGCACAGAGGGACTTGGGAATGACACGGGGGGCCAGGAAAAGGGATCAGGGAAAAAGGGGAATATCCCTAAGGAACAGGACCGGGAAAAGGGAACACCCATGAGGAAAAGGGCTGGGAAAGGGAGCAGGGAAAAGGGGAATATCCCTAAGGAACAGCACTGGGAAAAGGGAATCATTCCTAAGGAAAAGGACTGGGAAATGGGAGCAGGGAAAGGGAATCATTCCTGAGGAATAGGGCAGGGAAAAGGGAACATTCCTAAGGAAAATGGCTGGGAAAGGGGAGCCTGGAAAGGGAATCATTCCTAAGGAAAAGGGCTGGGAAAGGGAACAGGGAAAGGGAATCATCCCTAAGGAATAGCACTGGGAAAAGGGAACATCCATGAGGAAAAGGGCTGGGAAAGGGGAGCAGGGAAAGGGGAGCAGGGAAAGGGAACGTCCCTAAGGCCAAGAGAAGGGAAAAGGGATCAGGAAAGGGGGATTATCCCTAAGGAAAAGGGCTGGGAAAGGGAGCAGGGAAAAAGGAGCAGGGAAAAGGGAGCATCCATAAGGCAAAGAGAAGGGAAAGGAGGTCAGGGAAACGGGAAAAATCCCTAAGGAAAAGGGCTGGGAGAGGGAACAGGGAAACGGGAAAAATCCCTAAGGAAAAGGGCTGGGAGAGGGAACAGGGAAACGGGAAAAATCCCTAAGGAAAGGGGAGCAGGAAAAGGGGGATCATCCTAAGGAAAAGGGAACAGGAAAAGGGATCATCCTTAAGGAAAAGGGAGCGGGAAAAGGGATCATCCCTAAGGAAAAGGGCAGGAAAAGGGATCATCCCTAAGGAAAAGGGCAGGAAAAGGGGATCATCCCTACGGAAAAGGGAGCAGGAAAAGGGGATCATCCCTAAGAAAAAGGGAGCAGGAAAAGGGATCATCCCTAAGGAAAAGGGAGCAGGGAAAGGGGATCATCCCTAAGGAAAAGGGCAGGAAAAGGGGATCATCCCTACGGAAAAGGGAGCAGGAAAAGGGGATCATCCCTAAGAAAAAGGGAGCAGGAAAAGGGATCATTCCTAAGGAATAGAGCTGGGAAAGGCGAGCAGGAAAAGGGGGATGATCCCTAAGGAAAAGGGAGCAGGAAAAGGGATCATCCCTAAGGAAAAGGGAGCAGGGAAAGGGGATCATTCCTAAGGAAAAGGGAGCAGGAAAAGGGTTCATCCCCAAGAAAAAGGGCAGGAAAAGGGGGATCATTCCTAAGGAAAAGGGATCAGGAAAAGGGATCATCCCCAAGGAAAAGGGCAGGAAAAGGGGACCAAGGAACGCGGATCGCCCCCAAGGCCGCCTGTTCCTCCTTTTTCCCCCCTCCCCGTTTTTTAGGAAGCACGAAAACCTCGGGCCACAAAAAGATTCCCGGCGGAGCCAGCCCTGCCCGACCCCCTCCGTGCCACCAAATTCCCAGCGGGAATTCCTTCCCGCCGGGATCGCGGCCGATTTTTTTCCCTGCGCAGAGGCGGCGGGAGAGGCGGCTGGAATCCCTCCGGCAGCGGGAGCCACGGGAAGCAGCCTTTGGGATCGGGCGCTGGAATCGGGCGCTGGAATCGGGCGCTGGAAGCAGCTCAGCCTCTCCTCCTCCTCCTCCTCCTCCTCCCCCCTCCCCCCAAAAAAAAAATTCCAGCCGAAATTCCAAGCGGATTCGGGAGCAATCCTTCGCCGCCGTTGCATCACGAGGGAATCCATTCGTTCCCTCGGATTTCCAGGATAAATCCCCCCCCGCCTCCCTCGGTTTATCCCGCTTTTCTTTTCCCTCCTCCCTCCCCGCACCTGGAGAAATCCAGGTTCTTTCCAAAGCCGGGCTCCTCTCCGGCCCTACGACATCCAAGCCATCCCAAATCCCTTCCCGATGGGAAGAATTCCCGCATTTTCGGGTCGTTTTGGCCCCCCCATCCCCCCCCCCTTCCCAAAAAATCACCTTCGGCGTCAGGACATTCCCGCAGCGCCGCAGAGGGAAAGCGCTCCGCTCACCTCATTTATCGCTCAGGGTTGTCAGGGGTCGGGCAGGGAAGAAAAGCTTGGAATTCCCGCAGAATTCCCGATGGAAAAGCAGAGCAGGCGATGCCCGAGGCGGTGGGAGCACGATGGTTAAAATCCCGATTTTTTTTTTCCTTTTTTTTCCTTTTTTTTGGGTTTTTTTTTTTTTTGTAATTCCAGGCGTTCTGGAAAGGAGCGGGAGGGAGAAAATCCCTTCAGCTGCGCTCAGCGCCCCAAAAATCCCCCCGAATCCCCCAAATTCCTCCCCTCCCCGGCTGTCCCCCGCTCCGCGGGGACTCGGGGGGGTTTGTCCTTGGAGCTGTCGCCATGGAAAGCCCCGAAATCCCTCCTAAGGAGGCGGGACCTGGAGCTGACGGACACCGGGAAGCGCCAGTGGCGGCACCGGGAGCGCCCCGGGAGCGGCGGGGAGAGGGAGAGGGACCGGGAAAGGGATGGGGAGGGGGAGAGGGAAAGGGAAAGGGACAGGGATGGGGAGAGGGACGAGGACAGGGATGGGGAGAGGAATGAGGATGGAGAGAGGGACGGGGAGAGGGACAGGGAGAGGGACAGGGAGAGGGACAGGGATGGGGACGGGGAGAGGGATGGGGATGGGGAGAGGGACAGGGAAAGGGAGAGGGACAGGGACAGAGATGGGGAGAGGGACAGGGACAAGGACAGGGAGAGGGACCGGGGACAGGGATGGGGACAGGGGACAGGGAGAGGGATGGGGAAAGGGAAAGGGACAGGAATGGGGACGGGGAGAGGGACAGGGACAGGGACGAGGACAGGGAGAGGGACGGGGGACAGGGATAGGGACAGGGGACAGGGAGAGGGGACAGGGAGAGGGACAGGAACGGGGAGAGGGACGGGGAGAGGGACAGGGATGGGGACCGGGAAAGGGACGGGGGACAGGGATGGGGACGGGGAGAGGGACAGGGATGGGGACGGGGAGAGGGACGGGGATGGGGACAGGGACAGGGAAAGGGAGAGAGACAGGGAAAGGGACAGGGACGAGGACAGGGAGAGGGACGGGGGACAGGGAGAAGGAGAGGGAGAGGGAACAGGGACAGGGATGGGGACGGGGACAGGGAGAGGGATGGGGACAGGGAGAGCAAGAGGGAAAGGGACAGGGGACAGGGATGGGGACAGGGGACAGGGGACAGGGAGAGGGAGAGGGGACAGGGAGAGGGAGAGGGAGAAGGACAGGGACGAGGATGGGGACAGGGACGGAGGTGGTGTTTGGGATGGGGGTGGTGACGGTGCGGTGGTTGTGGGGTGGCAGAGGGTGCGAGAGTGGCAGTGCCAGGAGTGTGGCAGTGTCACAAAAGCATCAGTGCCACAAACGTGTCACGAGTGTGGCGGTGCCATGAACGTGGCAGTGCCCTGAGTGTGGGAGTGCCATGAATGTGTCAGTGTCACAAACGTGTCACAAGTGTGGCAGTGCCATGAACGTGGCAGTGCCCTGAGTGTGGCAGTGCCACAACCACATCAGTGTCACAAACGTGTCACAGGTGTGGCAGTGCCATGGTCAGTGTCACAAGAGTGGCAGTGCCCTGAGTGTGGCAGTGCCAGGAGTGTGGCAGTGCCATTGTCAGTGCCACAAACGTGTCACAAGTGTGGCAGTGCCATGAACATGGCAGTGCCATGGGCAGAGCCCTGAATGTGGCAGTGCCATGAACTCATCAGTGTCACAAACGTGTCATGAGTGTGGTGGTGCCATGAACGTGACAGTGCCCTGAGTGTGGCAGTGCCATGAACGTGGCAGTGCCCTGAGTGTGGCAGAGCCATGAATGTGTCAGTGTCACAAACGTGTCACAGGTGTGGCAGTGCCATGGTCAGTGTCACAAGAGTGGCAGTGCCCTGAGCGTGGCAGTGCCACAACCACATCAGTGTCACAAACGTGTCACAAGAGCGGCAGTGCCAGGAGTGTGGCAGTGCCATTGTCAGTGCCACAAATGTGTCACAAGAGTGGCAGTGCCATGAACGTGGCAGTGCCCTGAGTGTGGCAGTGCCACAACCACATCAGTGTCACAAACGTGTCACAAGTGTGGCGGTGCCATGGTCAGTGCCCTGAGTGTGGCAGTGCCACAAACACATCAGTGCCACAAGCATGTCACGAGTGTGGCAGTGCCAGGAGTGTGGCAGTGCCATGGTCAGTGCCACAAATGTGTCACAAGAGTGGCAGTGCCATGGGCAGAGCCGTGAGTGTGGGAGTGCCATGAATGCATCAGTGTCACAAACAGGTCACGAGTGTGGCAGTGCCATGAACGTGGCAGTGCCCTGAGTGTGGCAGAGCCATGAATGTGTCAGTGCCACAAACGTGTCACAGGTGTGGCAGTGCCATGGTCAGTGTCACAAGAGTGGCAGTGCCCTGAGTGTGGCAGTGCCAGGAGTGTGGCAGTGCCATTGTCAGTGCCACAAATGTGTCACAAGAGTGGCAGTGCCATGAACATGGCAGTGCCATGGGCAGAGCCCTGAATGTGGCAGTGCCATGAACTCATCAGTGTCACAAACGTGTCATGAGTGTGGTGGTGCCATGAACGTGACAGTGCCAGGAGTGTGGCAGTGCCACCAACGTGTCACAGCTCGGGCGTCCGTGCACAGAAAAACACCAAAGCAGGGCTGAATTTTGGGTTTATTTTCATAGATTTTGGGGTTTGGGAGGGTTGAGCTGCATCCCCTCATTCCTGACGGGGCAATTCCTGCCGGGACACAAAAACCGGGAGCTGCTCATGCTCTTGGGATGGGGCTGGGATTGAAAAGGAGCAGTGGGATCCTGGAATGGTTGGGGTTGGAAGGACCTTAAATCCCATCCCATTCCCACCTTCCACTGTCCCAGGCTGCTCCAACCCGGCCTGGGACATTTCCAGGGATGCAGCAGCCACAGGTCCTCTGGGAATTCCCTCCCATTCCCTCCCAATATCCCACCCAAATTCCTCTTTTCCAGTTAAAATCCATTCCCTGTGTCCTGTCCCTCCATCCCTTATCCCAAGTCCCTCTCCAGCCCTCTGGGAGCCCTTTCAGGCCCTGGGAGCGGCTTTGAGGCCTGCGTGTCGCGCCTCATGTCGCGACAGCGTCGGGGACAACCCCCGTGGCGACAAGGCCGCAGTGGAGCCGTTGCCATGGTAACTCCGCCACGACCCCCCCCCCCCGGAGGACTACAACCCCCATCAACCCTTGCGGCGCAGCGCCGGCTGTGACTGGCTGGGAGCGCGGAGCCAATGGGAAGCGGCGTTGTTGGCGGGCGGAGCGCAATGGCGGCGCTGGGCCGGGTGTGGGCGCGGGCCGGAGCCCTCAGGTACCGGAGGGGACCGGGGGGTGTTGAGGGGGGTGACATTCCAACCTTAACAATTCCCAAATAATCCCTTCCTTCCCTCTCCTCGCTCCTTGTTCCGTTTTCCTTCCCCCCCCCCCAGGCTTTCCCTGCCGCAGCGCTCCGTGCCCAGCCCCTTCCCGCTGCTCCCGGAGCCGCTTCCCGGGGCCGCCGCCCGCATCCCGCTTCCAGCCTGGCCTTCCCAGCAAATCCGTGGGAAATCCCGAGGGAACGAGTACCAGCCCAACAACTGGAAGCGGAAGAGGACTCACGGCTGGGTGAAGCGGATCAGCAGCGCCGGCGGGATCGCCGTGATCCTGCGCCGAATGCTCAAGGGCAGGAGATCCCTGAGCCACTGAGGGACCCTCTGGAATCCGCCGGGAATTCGGGATCATCCCGCCGGCGCCGTGGAGGTGGTGACGGCCCCCATCACCTCGGACGGGTCGCGGTGGTCCCGGAGGGGTTTGGGGACTGCTTTAAGTTGTTAAATTATGCTCGGTTTATCCCGAGGTTTTGTGGTTTTGTTCCCAGATAAACTTGGGAGTGCGAAGTGTGTTTGAATCGCAGCGTCTCGCCTGGAACTTCCTGCCCTGAGTGTGGCGGGAAACTTAATGAGGAGGGGGAGTCTGACGCGTTCCGGGGTCGCGGCTGCTGGGGAAGGGTGTTTGGGAAGGGTGGGAGGATTCAGGGGGTGGAATTACGGGTGGAATTTAGGTTGGCGTCACTTTATTCATGTCAGCGGCGCCGCTGCCCCTTCGCTGCTGCATCCTCTGGCGTCCTGATTCCAGCACCAGCTCTGGGATGGGATGGAGGGGAGGAATTCTCCTCCTTCTCCCCGCGCCGCTAATGAGCCGCCGCCTAATGAGCAGCCCCTTAGTTAACGGGCGAACCCAGCTCCCAAACTACAATTCCCAGCGTGCCGCGCACCGCGCTCCATCCGGGTCCTCCCGCGCTGCACCCGCCCCACCCTTCCGCGCGGGCGCTTCCTGCCTCAACCCAACCTTACTGCCGACGATTGACAGGCGCGGCGCCCAATAGAAACGCGGCGTTTCGCGGCGCCGACCAATAGGCGCGCACGAGGCGGGCGGCCATGACAGTGGGCGGGCCGGGGCGGCTCCTCCCGGCTGGTGGCGGCGAAGATGGTACGTGAGACCCCCGCCCCAATGGCGCCCCCGGCCCGGCCTCAGCGCCCCGGCCGCGGCCCCCGGGCCCCACCGCACCGGCCGCGGCCCTCCCGGTACCGCAGGGGCGGAACCGCGCCCGCCTGCGGCCTGCAGGGCCCGCGCCCGCCGCGGCCTGGGCGGGGGTGGTGGGGCTGAGGGGGGCTGAGGGAGGGCGGGGTGGGTGAGGGGTTCCCGCCCTCAGGGGTGAGGGTGAGGGGGAGCCTCAGGGCGGGGCGGGGGCGCTCCGGAGGGTTTGGGGGTGCGGGGGAAGCCCGGAGAGGGGGTGGTGCATGGTGTTGGGAATTTGGGGGGTCGGGGGGGTCCCGCGGCCCTGGGGTGGGGGTTGGAGCACCCTGAGGTGACCCCATATGGGTGGGGGGCACCCTAAGGGGGGCTGAACCATTTGTTTTATGGGGGGGGTTTAGGGGGGCACCCTAAGGTTGGGCTGAACCATTTGTTTTATGGGGGGCACCCTAAAGTGGGGCTGAACCATTTGTTTTATGGGAGGGGGTTTGGGGGGCACCCTAAAGTGGGGCTGAACCATTTGTTTTATGGGGGGAGTTTAGGGGGACCCCCTAAAGTGGGACTGAACCATTTGTTTTATGGGGGGAGTTTAGGGGGGCACCCTAAAGTTGGGCTGAGCCATTTGTTTCATGGGGGGGGGTTCAGGGGACCCCCTAAAGTTGGGCTGAACCATTTGTTTCATGGGGGTGGGGGGGGTTCAGGGGGGCACCTTAAGGTGGGGCTGAACCATTTGATTTATGGGGGTGTTTGGGGGGCACCCTGAGGTGAGGGGGGCACCCTAAAGTGGGGCTGAACCATTTGTTTTGGGGGGGGGTTTGAGGGGTGCTGGATGTTCCCCTTTGGAATATTTGGGGGGAGTTTGGAATATTTTGGGGTCTCCTTGGGCTTTGGGAGCTTCCCCACCCTCAGGTTTTTTGGGAATTGAGGGATTGGAGCATCCCCAGCCCTGGGATGATCCCTTGGGAATTTTGGGATGGGAATTGAGGGATTGGATCCCCTCTGGGATGATCCCTTGGGAATTTTGGGGTGGGAATTGAGGGATTGGAGCATCCCCAGCTCTGGGATGATCCCTTGGGAATTTTGGGATGGGAATGGAGGGATTGGAGCCCCCCAAGCTCTGGGATGATCCCTTGGGAATTTTGGGATGGGAACTGAGGGATTGGATCCCCTCTGGGATGATCCCTTGGGAATTTTGGGATGGGAACGGAGGGATTGGATCCCCCCAAGCTCTGGGATGATCCCTTGGGAATTTTGGGATGGGAACGGAGGGATTGGATCCCCCCAGCCCTGGGATGATCCCTAGGGAATTTTGGGATGGGAATTGAGGGATTGGATCCCCTCTGGGATGATCCCTTGGGAATTTTGGGATGGGAATTGAGGGATTGGATCCCCCCCAGCCCTGGGATGATCCCTTGGGAATTTTGGGATGGGAATGAATTCCGTGGGGTTGATTTTGGGCCACCATTCCCAGCTGTCCCAGGAGTTGGGAATTGGAGCCTTGGGATCACCCTTGGGAATTTTCCCTGGGAAAAGGTGCTGCCCAAATCCCGGGAATTCCCGGCTTTTCCGCTCAACCCCTGGAATTTGGGGCCGGATTTGGGATTGGTTGGACGGACACAAATCCCTGGGATCTCCCAGCATTCCTTGGTCTATCCCTGCTCCTTTCCTGAGGTGGGTTTTTTTTGGGAATTCTGGCTCTCCAGGCAGATTTCCTGAAGGGGCTCCCGGTGTACAACAAGAGCAACTTCAGCAGGTTCCATGCGGATTCCGTCTGCAAGGCTTCCGTGAGTTCCCCGATCCCGGAATTCCCGATCCCGGAATTCCCCGATCCTGGAGTGAATTCCCCGATCCCGGAGTTCCCCAATCCCGGAGTTCCCCAATCCCGGAGTTCCCCGATCCCAGAGTTCCCCGATCCCGGAGTTTCCTCGATCCCAGAATTCCCCAATCCCGGAATGAGTTCCCCGATCCCGGAGTTCCCCGATCCCAAAATTCCCCAATCCCGGAATGAGTTCCCCAATCCTGGAATTCCCCGATCCCAAAATTCCCCAATCCTGGAATGAGTTCCCCGATCCCGGAATTCCCCAGTCCCGGAGTTCCCCAGTCCCAGAATGAATTCCCCGATCCCGGAGTTCCCCGATCCCGGAATGAGTTCCCCAATCCCAGAATTCCCCGATCCCGGAGTTCCCCGATCCCGGAGTTCCCCAATCCTGGAATTCCCCGATCCCGGAATGAGTTCCCCGATCCCGGAATTCCCCAGTCCCAGAATTCCCGAATCCTAGAATTCCCCGATCCCAGAATTCCCCAATCCCAGAATTCCCCGATCCTGCAATGAATTCCCCAATCCCGGAGTTCCCCGATCCTGGAGTTCCCCGATCCTGGAATTCCCCAATCCCAGAATTCCCCGATCCCAGAATTCGTTCCCCAATCCTGGAATGAGTTCCCCAATCCCGGAATTCCCCAGTCCTGGAGTTCCCCAATCCCGGAGTTCCCCAATCCCAGAATTCCCCGATCCCGGAGTTCCCCGATCCCGGAATTCCCGATCCCGGAATTCCCGATCCCGGAATGAATTCCCCGATCCCGGAATTCCCCGATCCCGGAATGAGTTCCCCAATCCCAGAATTCCCCGATCCCGGAAAGAGTTCCCCGATCCCAGAATTCCCCAATCCCAGAATGAATTCCCCAATCCCGGAGTTCCCCGATCCCAGAATTCCCCAATCCCGGAGTTCCCCGATCCCGGAGTTCCCCAATCCCGGAATTCCCCAATCCCAGAATTCCCCGATCCCGGAGTTCCCCAGTCCCGGAGTTCCCCGATCCCGGAGTTTCCCCGATCCCAGAATTCCCGAATTCCAGAATGAGTTCCCCAATCCTGGAGTTCCCCAATCCCAGAGTTCCCCAATCCCGGAATTCCCGAATCCCGGAGTTCCCCAATCCTGGAATTCCCCGATCCCAGAATTCCCCGATCCCGGAGTTCCCCAATCCCAGAGTTCCCCGATCCCGGAATTCCCCAGTCCTGGAGTTCCCCGATCCCGGAATTCGTTCCCCAATCCTGGAATGAGTTCCCCAATCCCGGAATTCCCCGATCCCGGAGTTCCCCAATCCCGGAGTTCCCCAATCCCGGAATTCCCCAATCCCAGAGTTCCTGAAGCCCGCAATTCCCAAATCCTGGCGTTCCCATTCCCACCAATCCCATTCCCATTCCCACCATTCCCATTCCCACCATTCCCGTTCCCGTTCCTGACGGATCCTTTGGAATTCCCATTCCAGAACCGGCGCCCCTCGGTCTATTTGCCCACCAGAGAATTCCCCTCGGAACAGAGTGAGTTTTCCCGGGAAAATCCCGCATTTTTCCATGACTTTATCCGGCTTCCTTGGGGAAATCCCAAAATCCCAACTTCCCCCTTCTTTAGTCCCAATTTTCCCCCCATTTATTCCCAACTTTCCCCTTTTAATTCCCAATTTTCCCTTTATTTATTCCCAACTTTTCCCTCTATTTATTCCCAAATTTCCCTTTCTTTATTCCCGATTTTTCCTCTTCTTTATCCCAATTTTCCCTTTATTTATTCCCAATTCTGTCTCTTCATTCCCAATTTTTCCCATTCTTTATTCCCAATTTTCCCTTTATTTATTCCCATCTTTTCCCTCTATTTATTCCCAAATTTCCTCCTTCTTTATTCCCAATTTTTCCCCTTCTTTATCCCAAATTTCCCTTTATTTATTCCCAACTTTCCTCTCTATTCATTCCCAATTTTCCCTCCATTTTTCCCAATTTTTCCCATTCTTTATTCCCAACTTTCCCTTTATTCATTCCCAATTTTCCCTTTATTAATTCCCATTTTCCCCTTTCTTTATTCCCAATTTTTCCCTTTCTTTATCCCCAACTTTCCCTTTATTCCCAAATTTCCCTTTCTTTATTCCCAATTTTCCCTTTATTTATTCCCAATTTTCCCCTTTCTTAATTCCCAATATTTCCTTTCTTTATTCCCATTTTTCCCTTTATTTATCCCAACTTTCCCTTTCTTTATTCCCAATTTCCCCTTAATTTATTCCCAATTTTTCCCTTCATTTATCCCCAGTTTTCCCCCATTTTTCCCAATTTCCCCTTTCTTTATTCACAATTTTCCCTTCATTTATTCTGAATTTTCCCTTCATTTATTCCCAATATTCCCCGTAATTATTCCCAAAATTCCCATTTTTTATTCCCAATTTTCCCTTTATTCATTCCCAATTTTCCCCCATTTTTCCCAATTTTTCCCTTTATTAATTCCCAATTTTTCCCTTTCTTTATCCCCAATTTTCCGCCATTATTCCCAATTTTTCCCTTTCTTTATTCCCAATTTTTCCCTTTATTCAATTCCAACTTTCCCTTTATTCATTCCCAATTTTCCCTTTTTTATTCCCAATTTTTCCCTTTATTTATCCCAAATTTCCCATTCTTTATTCCCAATTTTCCCCCCATTTTTCCCAATTTTTCCCTTTCTTTATTCCCAGTTTCCCCTTTCTTTATTCCCAAATTTCCCTTTCTTTATTCCCAATTTTCCCCTTTCTACATTCCCAATTTCCCCTTTCTTCATTCCCACTTTTCCCCCGTTATTCCCAGTTTCCCCTTTCTTTATTCCCAATTTTCCCATCATTTATTCTGAATTTTCCCTTCATTTATTCCCAATATTCCCCTTAATTATTCCCAAAATTCCCATTCTTTATCCCAAACTTTCCCTTTATTCATTCCCAATTTTTCCCCTTCTTTATCCCAATATTTCCTTTCTTTATTCCCATTTTTCCCTTCATTCATTCCCAATTTTCCCTTTATTAATTCCCAATATTCCCCTTATTTATCCCAATTTTTCCCTTTATTAATTCCCGATTTTCCTTTTCTTTATTCCCAATTTTCCCTCCATTTTCCCAATTTTTCCCTTTATTCATTCCCAACTTTCCCTTTATTCATTCCCAATTTTCCTCTTCTTTATTCCCAATTTTCCCCCATTCATTCCCAATTTTCCCTTTCTTTATTCCCAATTTTCCCTTCATTTATTCCCAATTTTCCCTCATGTTTCCCAATTTTTCCCTTTATTCATTCCCAACTTTCCCTTTCTTTATTCCCAATTTCCCCTTAATTTATTCCCAATTTTTCCCTTCATTTATTCCCAATATTCCCATTCTTTATCCCCATTTTTCCCTTTATTCATTCCCAGTATTTCCTTTCTTTATTCCCAGTTTCCCCTTTCTTTATTCCCAATTTTCCCATCATTTATTCTGAATTTTCCCTTCATTTATTCCCAAAATTCCCCTTAATTATTCCCAAAATTCCCATTCTTTATTCCCAACTTTCCCTCCATTTTTCCCAATTTTCCCTTTATTCATTCCCAATTTTTCCCTTTCTTTATTCCCAATATTTCCTTTCTTTATTCCCAGTTTCCCCTTCATTTATTCCCAATTTTTCCCTTTATTTATCCCAAAATTCCCCTTATTTATCCCCAATTTCCCCCCGTTATTCCCAATTTTCCCTTTCTTCATTCCCACCTCCCCCTCCATTCATTCCCAAATTTTTCTCTCCTTCCTCCAATCCATCGAATCCTCCTCAACCTGGAATTTTTTCCCGGTTTTTTCCTTGGAATTCTTCCCAGTTATCGTGACGGAGAAGACGAACATCCTCCTGCGCTACCTCCACCAGCAGTGGGACAAAAAGGTGAATTTTGGGATCCCGAATTCCCAGATTTTTTTTCCGGGAATTTGGGATTTCTTCGTCCAATGTTTCTCCTTAACCTGGGAATTCCGAGCAGGAAAATCCCGGCCTGGATCAGGCTCCGGGAATGAGGGGAAAATTGGGAATTTTGGGAGGGGTTTGAGGGGTGGGGAAGTTGGGATTAAAGGGAGGGGTTGGGTGGGAATTTGGGAATGGTGGGAATTTGGGAATGGTGGGATTGATGGGAATGATGGGATTGGGAGTGATGGGATTTGGGAATTCTGGGATTTGGGAATGCTGGGGTTGAGAATGATGGGATTGGGAGTGATGGGATTTGGGAATGGTGGGAATGGGAATGGTGGGATTGGGAATTTGGGAATGGTGGGAATTTGGGAACACCGGGAATGGGAATGATGGGAATTTGGGAATGATGGGAATTTGGGAATGGTGGGATTGGGAATGGTGGGATTTGGGAATGGTGGGATTTGGGAATGGTGGGAATGTTGGGAATGGTGGGATTGGGAATGGTGGGAATTTGAGAATTCTGGGATTTGGGAATGCTGGGGTTGAGAATGATGGGATTTGGGAATGGTGGGAATGGTGGGATTTGGGAATGTGGGGATTTGGGAATGGTGGGATTGGGAATGATGGGATTGGGAATGGGAATGGTGGGAATGGGAATGATGAGGCGAGGAATGGTGGGAATGGGAATGGTGGGATTGGGAGTTTGGGAATGGTGGGAATGGGAATGGTGGGAGTGGGAATGGTGGGAATGGGAATGGTGGGATTGGGAATGGTGGGATTGGGAATGATGGGAATGGGAATGGGAATGGGAATGGTGGGAATGGGAATGATGAAATGTGGGAACGCTGGGATTTGGGACCGCTGGGATTCGAGAACTCCGGAATTCAGGACACCGGGATTTGGGAATACTGGGATTTGGGAACTCCGGGATTCGGGAATGCTGGGATTCGGGAACTCCGGAATTGGGAGCACCGGGATTTAGGAACGCTGGGATTTGGGAACTCTGGGATTCGGGAACTCTGGGATTCGGGACCACCGGGATTGGGAGCACCGGGATTGGGACCACCGGGATTCAGGAATGCTGGGATTTAGGAACGCTGGGATTTGGGAACTCCGGGATTGGGAGCACCGGGATTGGGAGCACGCGGCCAAACCGCCGACCCCATCCCACAAAACCGAACCCTCGGGATGCTCCCGATCCGTCGGGAGCGGCCGCATTCCCGGCTCTCGGCTCTCATTCCCAGAATGCGGCCAAAAAGCGGGATCAGGAGCAGGGAGAGCTGGAAGGGGAGAATTCCGCTCCCCCCCGGAAAATCGCCCGGACCGCGAGCCAGGACATGACCGAGGACACTTAAAAAAATCCGGGAATCCTCCCATTCCCGAGGCTCTTCCCGGTTTTTTTCACCTCCCGCTTTCCCCTCTTTTTCCTCCTCTTCCTCCCCCTCGCTCGGAATTCCCGGGATCCGCCCTATTTATTTGGGATTCGCCTCTTTCCCGCTTTTTTTTTTCCCGTTGTTTTTTCTATTTATGCCGCGGGAATTTTTTTACGGAGCGGGGAAATTTTGGAATTTCGGAAAAAAAAAAAAATTCCCGGAATTCCAGGGTTTTGTTTTTCCTGGGATTTGCTCCTTGGAATGTCGCCTGGAGAGCTCCTCGTTCCCGAAATTCCGCTTTTCCCGGGATTTGCTCGGATTTGCTCCTTGAAATCTTCCCGGGAGAATTCCGTTCTTTTCCCGAAATTCCCCCTTTTTTTGGTTTTTTGGGATCGCTTGGATGCGTTCCCTGTGTTGTCCCGGAATTCCTTCTTCCCAGAATTCCGTTTTTCCCGGGATTCTCGGGATCTCCTCCCTAAGATCTCCCAGAATTCCCTTTGTTTCTCCCAAAATTTCCCAACTTTTTTTCTCCTCCCTTCCCAAAATTTCCCTTTTTTTTTTTTTGGGATCCCTTGGATGCGTTCCCTGCGATATCCCGGAATTCCTGCTTCCCAAAAATCCCCTTTTCCTGGGATTACTTGGATTGACTCCTTGGAATCTCCCAGGAGAGCTCCTCATTCCCAAAATTCCACGTTTTTTGGGGGATTGCTGGAAATCTCCCTTCCCAAAATTCCCCTTTTTCCTGGAATTCCTGGATTCCGCTCCCTGCGCTATCCCGGAATTCCTTATTCCCAAAAATTCCCGCTTTTCCCGGGATAACTCGGATCCACGCCCATTCCCAAAATTCCGCTTTTTCCGGGATCTCCGCCGTTCCCAAATTCCCCTTTCCCCGGGATTCCTCCCGTCCGTTCCCTCTGAAATTCCAGAGGTTTTTTTCCCCTTCACTTCCCTCCAAATATTCCCAAGATTCCTTCGGATATTCCCAATCCAAGCACCGAGCTGAGGCCTTCCCACTTTTCCGGAGAATTCCCAACCCTTTCCCAGGCTCCAATCGCGGCTGGAGCCGAATTCCCGGGAATTCCGATCCCTGGATTTTCCGCCGGCCTCGGGAAAGGTCGGAATCGTTGCTCTCTTCGATCCTTGAATCCCGACTTTTTCCGGGGGTTTTTTCCTGGGAATCGCCGGATCCTGTCCGAGGGATCGCTCGGAATTCCGAAGGGACGGAGCTGGGATTGGATTTGGGAGAATCCCGGATGGAATTCGGGCTCTGGGATGGAATCTGGGCTGGAATCCGGATCCGGGCCGGAATTTTGGGATGGAGGAATCCGGGATGGAATCCGGGATCCAGGCTGGAATTTTGGGATGGAGGAATCCGGGATGGAATCTGGGCTGGAATCCGGATCCGGGCTGGAATTTTGGGATGGAATCCGGATCCAGGCTGGAATTTTGGGATGGAAGAATCCCGGATGGAATTTGGGCTCCAGGATGGAATCCGGGATGGAAACTGGGATCCAGGTGGAATTTTGGGATGGAAGAATCTGGGATCCGGGCTGGAATTTGGGATGGAATCCGGGATCCGGGCCGGAATTTTGGGATGGAATCCGGATCCAGGCTGGAATTTTGGGATGGAAGAATCCGGGATCCGGGCTGGAATTTGGGATGGAATCCGGGATCCGGGCCGGAATTTTGGGATGGAAGAATCCGGGATGGAATCCGGGATGGAATCTGGATCCAGGCTGGAATCTGGGATGGAAGAATTTGGGATCCAGGCCAGAATTCGGGATGGAAAAATCCGGGATCCGGGCCGGAATTTTGGGATGGAAGAATCCGGGATGGAATCCGGAATTTGGGATGGAAAAATCCGGGATCCAGACCGGAATTTGGGATGGAATCCCGGGAACGTGGAGCCGATCCAACGCTCCGGAATCCCCCAAAAAAAATCCCTCGGGATCGGGACAATTCCCAGCCGCCCTTCCGGGACGATCCAGAGGCTCGGGATTCCTGGAAAAACCTCGGGAAAAGCCAGGAAAGGACAGGCCCAACCCCAAAATTCCATCTGCTTTTCCAAGAGGAGCCGATTCCCGCGGAAATCCCGGAATTCGGAGCCGATTCCCACGGAAATCCCGGAATTCGGAGCCGTTTCCCGCGGAAATCCCGGAATTCGGAGCCGATTCCCACGGAAATCCCGGAATTCGGAGCCGTTTCCCGCAGAAATCCCGGAATTCGGAGCCGTTTCCCACGGAAATCCCGGAATTCGGAGCTGTTTTCCCTCCCCGCTGCTGAGAAATCCCCGGCGGATTTTTCCAGGAGATCCCAAAAAAAACCCAAATTCCCGGCTCCGACTCTCCCTCCTCCCGTTTTTCCCGGCAAATCCCGATCCGTCCTCGGAATTCCGAGCTGGGAACGGCCAAAATTCCGCCGCCGCCGGAAGCGGAACCTCGGGAAGAGCAGGACACGGCTCCCGTCGGAATTCCCGGAATTCGGGATTGGAATCGAATCCAGAACTTTGGCGCTGCCTCCGAACCTTTTTCCCGTTGTTTTTTTTTTTTTTTTTTTATGGAAGCCGCTCCGGAATTCCCGGAATGCCGGGGGGGTGGGGGGGGGGGGAGGGGAAAGCGGAATTCCCGGGAATTTTTTTTCGGGATGGGATTTCCAGTTGGAAAACTCCGGGTTGAGCTGGATTGGAAGGGATCCAGGGAAGGAATTCCGGGATTCCCGGGAGAGGAGGGCGCTCGGATCCCGGCGTTCCGGAGGCTCGGGAATGTTGTTCCATTAAAAAAAGTTGGCACTTGCTGGTGGAATTCCCGCTTTTCTTCCCGCTTTTTTTCCGCCTTCGGGAAAAGGGAGTTGGGAACCTCGGGAATGCGGCCGGAGTTATCCCGGGGAAAACCGGGATGGGGAATTCCGGCGGGAGGGAGGCCGGGGGGGGGGGGGGGGCGGAATTCCCGGATTGGCGGGAGCGGGAGGGATTTGGGATCCACGGGAATGTCGGGATCGCATCCGTGGATTTGGGGTTGGGATTCTCATCCCATCCATGGATTTATTTGGGATCCCGGGAATTTGTCCTGATCCCATCCATGGATTTGGGGTTGGGATTCTCCTCCCGTCCATGGATTTGGGATCCCGGGAATTTGTCCTGATCCCATCCCTGGATTTGGGATCCTCATCCATGGATTTATTTGGGATCCCTGCAGTGATTCCTCTTCCCATCCCTGGATTTGGGATTGGGATTCTCCTTCCATCCCTGGATTTGGGATCCCAGGAATTCGTCCTGATCCCATCCATGGATTTGGGATCCCTCTTTTTCCTCTTCCCATCCATGGATTTGGGATTGGGATTCTTTTCCCATCCATGGATTTGGGATCCCGGCAATTTATCCCGATCCCATCCATGAATTTGGGATCCCTCTTTTTCCTCTTCCCATCCATGGATTTGGGATCCTCATCCCTGGATTTATTTGGGATCCCTGGAGTTTGTCCTGATCCCATCCCTGGATTTGGGGTTGGGATTGGGATTCTCATCCCATCCCTGGATTTGGGATTGGGATTCTTTTCCCATCCATGGATTTGGGATCCCGGGAATTTGTCCCAATCCCATCCATGGATTTGGGGTTGGGGTTGGGATTCTCATCCCATCCCTGGATTTGGGATTGGGATTCTTTTCCCATCCATGGATTTGGGATCCCGGGAATTTGTCCCAATCCCATCCATGGATTTGGGGTTGGGGTTGGGATTCTCATCCCGTCCCTGGATTTGGGGTTGGGATTCTCATCCCATCCATGGATTTATTTGGGATCCCGGGAGTTTGTCCCGATCCCATCCATGGATTTGGGATTCTCATCCCACCCCTGGATTT